>CM065137.1:1902500-2390000 GCA_033026305.1 Cirrhinus molitorella | reverse complement strand
TTCGTTCTCATTCACATTGTTATGGAGATTTACATTTATTAATTTAGCAGACACCAAAGCGACTTACAATTGTGGAATGCAACAAGTGATAATCACAAGGAAGCAAATAAATAAACAGAGCAGTGCAATTTTGTGAGCCAAGCCCAAGCTTTTAATAAGAAAATCTGACTATGTGACCCTAGGAGTGCAGGAAATGTAGGTAAAATATAAAAATACAAATGTTTATTAATACTATATATTTTTTTAAATACTAGACACTACAAATCACAAGAAAAACAGGAAACCCCACTTCAAGCAAAAGAAAGTGATATTACACAAGAAAACAAAGTAACAACACAAAATCAACTTTATATACCTGCAACAAAAGTAAATAGAAAACAATATGATATGAAATAATCAGTACCAGCAGAGCTGAGGCTTCCAAAAGCAAAATGGAGTTTGGTTTTGCAAGGGCACACTTCCATGCACACAGATCACACGACCAAACATTCAAAGTGTTACACAGCCCACGATAAAGAAGAACCACCACCACATAGTGGGAAATCTGTTCATCCGTGGAACCCCAGTTCTTGCAATAAATCAAAAATAACTGAATAAACTATAACAACTGATTTAAGGCAAAATACAACATAAATACAAATAAAATTGTATAAACAACTCCACACAAAAGCGGATATCAATGTCAGTCAAAACATGGAAGAAAACAAAACTTTAACGGGATCGAAAAGTTGGTATTAACAAAGCAACTTGGAAACAGATGATAATCACCTACAAAATCAAGTTGCAGTAACAAATAATTGATCACATACAGAGAAAAAGAAAAAAGCATCAACATCAAAACAACCAGGCTAAACAAACTTTACTTACACAGAACTGAAGGGGCAAAAAAAGAAAAAAAAGAAAAAAAAAAGTTTTAATGAATAAAAAAAAAAAAAAACAAGAAAGAAAAAAAAAAGGCAGAGCATGCTTTTTTCTCTCTCAAAAGAATGATATCATCATATTCCCCATAACACAGCGGGGCACTAAACGGCACAATGAGAACCAGACATGAACAGTCCCCTTCAGCTAATGGTGATGACAGCATCTGTACAGCAATATAACCAGGATAACTTTAGCAGCACCAAAAGGCCACCAGCACCACAGCAAAAAGACACACTGCAACCACCGTCACAAACAATAAAAGAGGAAAGTCAGATGTAATGCATCCCAGGCAACAGCCACTCAGCCCTTAAATGAAACCTACTACTCTCTGACAGGTGCACACTGCTGTCAATCACTTATTCCCATCACAAAAGGAAATGGCCAGTGCAGGGAGATACAGAGAGATGTGACATGGGCTGGCTGAAGACCAGTCGTGCTACTGCATTCTGAATTATGTGTAGATATTTGATTGTGCAAGATGAAAGTATGTCCAGAAGAGCACTGGTGTAGCCCAGCATCGAAATGACAAGGGTTTGGACAAGAAGTTGTGTAGCATGCTCCAATAGGAAGGGCCTGATCTTTCTGATGTTATGCAATGCAAACCTGTTCGAGCGGCCTTTGCAATGTCATCCTTGGAGTAATCTTTGATGACAGGTTGACCATCAAGATTTCTGACTAAATTTGATGAGGAAATTGTTGGTAAATCTAGCTGGATGCATTGTTGCATTGTTTACTATTTATTAGTATTAACAATTGACTCTTTTAATTTACTTAATATTATTTATTTTAAAATAGTTAAATGCTCCCAATAGTTTTTGCTATTGAGATCTGTAAAATGATACTGGTAGTTCTACCGACTACTGAAATTTTGTTATCATGACAATAGTAGTTTTTATTATTGTGAATTCAATATTGTTTATTGAAACTTTAATTGTTGCACTTTTAATCATTGTTTTTCACTTAAAATACCTGCAGAGATGTCTGAAAAATTAAGTCTGGCTTCTTGCATGTTTCACAGAGGAATGAAATGTCTTACAAAACTACCTTCTTTCTTATAGTGTCTTTGCCCCAGATCTGATGTTTAAGTGAAGACAGCTTTACGTGTGGTTGCATGATCAACGCTCATCGTCAGCATTCACCACACAATGCATTAAATAGTTTGTGGCTTGATATACCGCTTTCTAATTCACTCATTGTGAGAGTCTCATTCTACCACTTTTCTCACACTCGCTGTAATGGAGTTGTTCATCTTCATAGTTTTTCAGCTCCTGATAGAGGTTAAGTCTTACAGTAAGTGACTGATGTTGATTAAATACTGCATGTAGTATGCACATTACATACTGAAAAAAGTGTAATTGTCTAACATATTTCAACATATGTGATCAGTACTGGGGTGAATTTAGTGATTTGGGAACCCCAAAATATAGTAATTATGCATGTGCACACGTTTACCTAGATCAAACTTGAGGTTCCTTTTTTGTTGTGATTTTGTGCTTGCTGCTGCATAGTTCTGTCCATTGTTTCTACTTTTCATATACTTGTTACAATGGCTGTCTTTCATGTTGTAGACCACAAAATAGCAATTGATTTACAGTTGAGATACAGGTTTTCATAAAACCAGAATAAATGATAAAATGATAAACCTCAAACTTGCGCCTAAAGGGATGCGTCAGAAGTATAAATTACAATGTTAATTTATAATAGGGTTATGTGGGGGGATTTTCGCATTGGTCTGAACAAAAAGCTTTTAGAATGCTTTTGGAATAATAATAATAATGGTTGTAAACAAAACTTTTAAAAGTCTTAGAAAATTTTCTAATGACAATCAGTGCACAGCCAGCAATTCAAAGTAGTATTTCAAACTCTCTCACTACTATTAATTATTTGCATATTATTACTGTTAACAGTAACAATGAATTTAGTGTTATGATAACAATATAACAATATTCAATATATCTGGTCTTTATTTCATTATAAGTTCATTAATAGTAGTTATTTTCACTATATTTTAATAAAGAAGTACATTTGTGGCCAATTTCAAAACTGCATACTGGCATTTTATTAATCTTTGTATATTCTATCTTTATATGGCAGAAATAGTATGTGCAGGGTGCCAATATGCCATTTCGAAATGTTGCATCTGGCCCAATCTGCCAGGTCACAGTGCACATGGCAATAAGTGCGGTCTGTAAGTACACTTTCATCTGCATAACTGCACTGCACAATATATTAAAAGATTTCCTGTGGTCTAATATACTAATCCTGTCATTGTGTGAGTCTAGTTCTGTGCCTTTTCTCACACTCACTGTAATGGAGTGGTTGATCTTTATTGCTTTTCAGCTCCTGATGGAGGTTCACTCCTACAGTAAGTATTTATGTTGTTTATTTTTTGATTAAATACTGTATGTCCACATTTATATTGCTAAAAAGTGTCATTGTCTAAAACATTTCAGCATGTCTGAAACAAACCTTGAAATTTCAACCTTGTATACCTTGATTTCTTCTTGTATATTAATTTAAAATGAATTTAATAAGAGGCTCCTGGCTTTATTTCTGTCTGGATTCATAAGATTCATCTGTTTGTGCCAATTTACCAGTAAGTACAAAGTGAACTCTATGGTAGAAACATATGATAATAAAGTCTGTATCTCTGCAGGTTCTGCTAATGTTCTCACAGAGCTGAACTACACCTCCTGCAAAAAAATGGAAACAAAATTGTATCTTTCTATATGTGCTCCTCAAGTCATGAATGACCCGTTTATATTCCTACCAAAGTATTAAACAATAAATCTGCTATTTCCTCAAATATTTGAACATGCACTTTGCTTTTAACCAGTGGTGTAGTGGTGCCAGGAGAAGTGGGTATACGCTTCCTCCTCCAAAAAAAAAAAAAAAAAAAAGAGCCTTTTTGAACTTACTATTTGAACTCATTCGTTTACTGGATCCCTTGACACAGGCATTGTGCACATGATCACCAGCACGAAAGACATTTTGAGAATGAAAAACATTAATTTGTTCTGATCTTGCATTAGATATTGCTAAGCAAATCATTTAGGTCAAAAAATCTCTACAATATGAAGCTAATAACTCAGTGTTTCCATACCTATTTTTATGCACATTATAAAATATTGCATAAAAACGCAAGTTGAGCATAAATTCTAAAAATGCGCGTAAAAAATGTATGCACTCAACTAGTTTGTATCCAATAGGAAAACGTGCGCATAAACTACAATGGGAACACCTTAATGCGCATTAAAAATAACTGTGACTTTGCGATGGGACAGCATAACTGGACAACGAACCGATCTCTTTGCTCAGCATCTGAAATGCTAGTTTTGTCATTCTAAAATGCTTGAGCAAAGTCTCGTCGAAGTGCTTCTTATAGCTCCCAGATCTGCGTTCTCAAACAGCAGACTCTGAAAATAAGAAAACATGACCGCGTTTCATCCGCGCGCTCTGAACCTTTTACAGTTCCGAATAATGTCTTATTCTTATCTATATGACCAAAATTTACATAGTATTTTAAGTTGTTTCTGTTACTATAAGGAAAAAATTCTAAGCGATCATGGGAAATATTTGTATTCGTGCCGAATGAGAGATGTTTCAGTGCGTTTCAGTTTCTCTTTAAATTCGTTTTGGTTTGACATTTGTATGTTGTTTATAACGAATGCCATTACAATTTGTGTTTTATTTTGCAATTTATCTGTTTCTTTGCCATTATAATTTGCGTTTTATTTTATAATTGGTCTGTTTCTTAAATAAATTAGTTTTGGTTAGACTAATGTTGTTTATAACGAATGCCATTATAATTTTTTTTTTTTTTTTTTTTTTTTTTATAATTTATTTCTTAAATTTGTTTTGGTTAGACTTATATATGTTGTTTATAACGAATGGCATTATAAATTGTGAATTATTTTATAATTTATATATATAAATATGTACTACAATTTTATAGGTGCTCATAATTGTGCTCCCCTATGAAAACGAAATGCCCCCATTGAAGATTTTCTGGCGACGGCCCTATTTTGACAGAAACGTTTACAGGGGTTTAGCGGTTTTCTAATCGTAAAAACTTGCTCCTTTTATTTGTAAGGTATTGTTTTCGTTATTATAAACTGATTCAAATCAGTAATAACTAATAATTAGTACTTTTCCACTCGTGCGCCTCCCCTAACATGCTCTCGCGTATGAACGGGCAGCATCTGGGGAGCGGGAGACAGAGCGGGCGCGGGCGCATCAGGCGCAATCATCAAACACATTTCAAAGCAATCATCACTGTCTTTACTGGGTGTTTTTAGTGAATATTTGCATTTATTCTTATGTAAGATGTGGAATTATTTCCTCAAGAAACTGAATCCACAAACACAGATTGTATGCAATAGAACAATAAAATGTTCTAATCTAGATATGCAATCTTCAAAGGGAGAAACAACACCACCCTTGCTCATTTGCAAGCCCCTTCCTGACTTTTCACACTTTCCCCAACAAAAGGTTTTTCCACTTAAATTTCACCAGGAAGATCTATGAACTTCATGTATAATATCTTGTGAATATGTTGTTTTTCCCATTCATGTTTGGTATCACTTTAAAGGTCTCTGTGTGATTGGTAAATTGGTCTCAAGTTTACAGCAGTCATTTCTATTATGAAAAAGATTGGGAACTCTTGCAGAATTGTGCTCCACAGATGAGAGGCGTGTTTCCCCCCTAGGGTTTTGCAGGAATGTTTTTCTTATCTCTGGTCAGCTGTGACACGGGGTCACAAGAACCTACCCAAAAGGTCTTTTTATGGTTTTACAATCGAAGATTGGAAGATTTGTTTATTTTGGTCTGAGTATAAATGCAAGGGAACAGAATCATTCGGGGCGGTCAGTAACAAAGACGCCCGTAGCTCTCATGCTATGTACTTTCTATATTGGCAGGTGAACATTTCTTACTCTCAGATTCATCTTTGAGCAATTGATGTTATGTATTTATTTGAATTGGAAATGAATTTAATTCTGAATTGATCTTTCTTTGTCCTATTATGTAAATTGGCTTAATACATATTTACCTGTCAAATAAATTGTTATATTTGATTTATTTCAGACTTGGCTGAAATCATTATGACTAGTAGACTGTGAGGAGGCTTCTTGTTACCACAAGGATATGTGCAGGATGGGCAAACAGCTGGCTTAGATCAAATGAAGCATTAGGCGCATTTTTTAAGACCTCCTGATTTCTGCCTATCACCTGATATTAACACGTTGTGTATGTGATAGGCTATGTAAACTATTCTCTTTGATTAACGCAAGCATTAGGCGGCGAGCAATTAGGGTATTAGTCCACTACAACCTCTGATTAATGATCAGACTGCCGATATTGTGATCGTATGATCTACGCTGGCCACGTAAGACATAAAAGCGACATTAAGTCCCCAGGGAACGGATAATTGAAAGTATAGCCAGTCCGGAATAATCAAATATCCAAATTAACAATCAGTATTTGTGATCACCTCATGATTAGAGATATTCGCTAAACTAAATAATCACTTAAAATTGGAGTCAGATTAAACGCGGAGCTAAACTAAAACTGCAACTAAATTCTTAGAAATTACGTAAATTTACAGAAGCGCTAAGGAAAGACCGAACACGAATTAGACCTTCAACCAGGCCACTGGACTTTGCTTTTGGGCCAGTGGATGGATCCTTACAGTTGGTGACCCCGACGTGATCTCCCAGTCTCAGGCGAGGGTCTTTTCAGCGCAAAATTCAAGTGTGCTCCGGAAAGAGGTTTGAGCTTCTCCTTCTCTTTCTCCAGCTGCTGCGGTAAGTCCATTCTTATTGCCTTTTTAGAAATGTTGAGGGAAAGCTAAGACACACCCAGTATAGACATGTTTGTAGTATGAGTCGGAATACTCATAAATTAGACCGGAGACCGTAGAAATCCGTATAAGACCGTAGGGGCTTAAGAATTAGATGAAACCACATGAATTAACAGGGACATGATAGCGGCAGTGTAGATGAAGAATTAAGCCTCTTAAACCAAAATCCAAATCTCGTAAGAGATGGAAATTTGAAATTGGATTAACATCATCCAAATTTTATTCTGGTACTCAAAAGAGGGCTGTAAATCAAAATCTAAATTCTGATACTATCAATCTCCTATCACTATCGTTTATTGACTTTGTGACAATAACTCTGCAACATTGGAAAAGCAAGCAGTTATATGTTTAACAAAGTTAAGAAGGTTTGTGAGTGGATTAATTAAAAAGATAATCAAATTCTCACTAGAACCTTTTGTCTGTGGAAGTGAAGTTGGGCAAAACAGTTCAATAGAATTAAACATTGGAGAATTTAAAAAGAAGCTTTAATCTGGCAAAATTTATGTCTCCGTTTCTGAGAACTGCTGCTGCCATGCAGAAATCTCGGCTACTGTAAGAAGAAGGGACATTAAATTTAAATTCTAAAAATATAGTGTATATAATGGTAATTGTGATGTCACCTAGAGGCTTCTAGCCAGGCCTGAGGGCTAAGCTTATTCAGACTGCACAACTCCTCCTGGGGGAGGGGTTGTCAAACAGTCAAATAAACAAAATTAAATGCATTAAAAATCACTTAAAAATGGTTAAAATGCAGTAAAGTGCAGTCTTAGGAAATGCAGCTTAAAGCTTACAAAACGTTCTAAACTCTTGTATGATTTTAAGTCTTTGTCTTTAAGCAGACAGACAAACAGGAGACCATAAAATCTGAAACAGTAGGTATACTCTGCATTTGCTCTGGGTTTGCCCAACCCCCAAACTTTCTCACTCTCAAACAGATTCTCAAAAAGAAACACCTAGAGATATTTGAACCCAGAAACAAAAGAAATTGATGACACTTTCCAATAAGGACTTATTTGTTAATAGTGGGTTTAAAATTGACATGAAACATGAATGACAAATGCTGTAGAAGCATTGTCCATTCTTATGGTAATGTTGGATAAAAAACCTTGTTGTAAAGTGTTACCTCAAGATCTTTAGACTGATTTGACTCATGCTTTTGGTATGTTCTTGTGGGGCATTGGATGTTCACAGCATCACAATTTATAACGGGATTGAATTCCAGTTTGGGTTGTTGCTGTGCACATGCTGGAACTTCTGTGGCCACAGGGCCAAAACAAGGAGGTATCTTCAAAAAGATCAGTGAGATAATAATCAGTTGTTTTGAAAAAAGTAAATTAGGTGGCCCTCCAGAGACCAGTAATAAAATATTAATGTAATATAATTTATATTATAACAATCTTATAATATATTATATTGCAATGGCCAATAATGGCCTCTAGTCTCGTGATGATTTGGCATTGGCTTAGAAGAGGAAAGAAAGTTGTAGAAGAGTAAGAAGAAGGTCCAGAATGTAGAATAAAGGTATATAGTATGTGTGAAAGAAGTTGGATGCACTATTAGTGCATGAAAAAGAAAAAGATGATGGTAAGAAATTAGAACGTTAAGAAAAGGACATGAAAGGAAGACTAATTAAACTAATGAGAAAGAACTTCTTTATCTTCTATTTATGCAAAATTTTCTATGAGAAAAGTAACATGCCCAAAATGTACTAACTAAAATGATCGTTCTGATCGCAATATCTTGAATAGGCAACACATATTCAAGACATTAGATGATTCAAATTGATTTTGTTACATGCAGCCCAGTAACAAGGGAAGGTTCAAGTTTTGTATTTTTCCTTGAAACAAAACCACAAACCCAGTGGTGCAAGCATTAGCAAACTGAACCATCCCCCTCAGGGAATGCTCACTCAGAATCGGATCATTTTTACTTTGGCATGCGATTAAAGTTGCGTGTAATGTTAAAATCAGGGCAGAGATTCACAAATCTTTACAGACTATAGAGATGAATTTGGTCAATGTATGAACAGAAGAAGTAAAACCCAAGTGCTAAGCTAAGCTAAAAGCAAGTATCGAAATTTAAATAATCCTGCTCGTATTTTCAAATTTGCAATTGTGCCAAATACATTTGTGCGCATAGAACACACAGTATAGTTGTTTGTGTTACTAAAGGTGCACATAGGCTAGTTGAGTTCATTCTTTAAAACACATGACTGCTTAGCTGTAAGTGTATGAAACACTTAGGTTATAGGTTGTAGATGCGATATGCATTCTAAACCATGTGTCTTGTGTAAAATTGGAATAATTGTAATACTGGAATTGCACAGCAATTTCAAATTGCAATTGTGTGTCTATGTTGAATTTGTTTGTCTCCTGACTGGTAAACTCTGCTATTTTCCATATAGCTGCAGTTAAACCATATAAAGGAGCATAGGATTGCCATGTGGCCAAAGTGTGATTTCACAATTGCCTTAACAATGAAAATGTTTTCCTCACAGCAGGATGCAGCACCTCTGAGCATTTACTGTGCTGAAACACCAGCTTTTTGATCTGACCGTAAAACACTTGGTGTAGTTTGGCCTTTTCCTTTGCAAAAATATGATCATGAAAATGAAACATATCTTTGTAAACTAAAACAATTTGCTCTCAATGGTATGCAATCCTAGATTGCAATGATTTGCAACAACTGTATGGCTGTGGCCATTGCAGAAAAGTTTAGACCCACCAGTCTTCAAGCAATTTGTGAAAAGGCTCAAAATCAAGCTGTTTTCCTCTCTGTCTGTTTCTATTTCAGAACGACTGCTGCCATATCTGAGGGACAAATTCCACAAGAATTCTGGTCCCACCTACACCAACTTACACACACAACAAGGAGATGGGTGCAGAAATGCTTCAAGGGGTCATCCACACCTCATAGCACTGCACAAGTAATTACATGACCCCCCAGGGTAGCACTGGAACTAAATTACACAACACTGATTATGATATTCTAAGCATCGCCCATCTCCTATACACAAACATACAGAACACATCTTTAATACTACGATAACGCAACATCCTTACCTGGCATAATTCATAAGAATACCCAGGTCTAAATTACTCACATCATTGACAACTGATATACATTAGTAAATTCATACATATAGGTCAAATAAATTATCTGTATAATTTCATTTCAATGATGGCAAACATTTTTTGCAAACTTAAGTCTTATGGAACTTTACAGTCATGAACTTATTGTAGGTAAATGCTGTAATGCATATGGGACTTGCATGGCCACAGTCACACAACAATTGATTCAAATTCTATCATACAAACTCTAGAATGAGACCTAGTCTGCAACACAACTGGTCTCTTTGGACAAAATATTTATGTCCAATCATTAGCATTGTTGCAAGCTAGGGGGCCCACTAGTTTACAGCATATGTCTAATGACAGTCTAAACAGAAAAAATCTGAAATTATCAATCAAATACAGTTTCCAATCAAACTGCATTATCAAGTGTGACTTAAGCCTGCAAGTCAAATGCACAGAGGATGATAGAAAAAGCTAAACAACAGAAATTTGAAATTGCGATTTCTGTGAATTTCACTTTCTAGCAGACTAGATTAAAGAGTCTGCATAAATGATTTGCAATTAAGACAATATAGGCAATTTTAGGATGTTCATTATGAAATTGTGTATTTCTGTTTAATTATGTGACATATTTCCATTATGCATAACACAGGTAAACACATTTACATTGATTTTCTTCTACTTTGCATTTATTCATTCAGACCTAGTATCTAAATCCAAATTATATTGCATAGTAAACAATCTTTCAATCAAATGAGACCTGTCCACTAGAGATCTGACTCTAAAAGATGGAGACTGTATTTACCACTCGCACTTTTGACTGTTTTGTTGATGTCATAATCCTCTTCTCATCCCACAACATTCTCAAAATAATTGGTGTTCAGTTATTACATGGTCACTCAGGGGTTGTTTAGATGTCTTGCATGCCTCTGAGCATTGTCAATGGGAAAAACTCCTTCACCTATGGAATTCTGATAAAACCCTGCAAACTACACTGTCTACCTGAAGTGGACTGAAGGCTTCTTAGCAGGTCAGAGAAATATCCAGGGAAGGATGGCACTGGACACAGATGTTTCTTCAGAATGGAAGGACACATTCAACTTCACAGCCAGTACAGGTGGATACACACCTGACCAAAAAGACTGCAGCTACACAGGACGCCTGCACTCGAAGGAACTGTGTGTTTTACTGTTGTACATTCTGCAGTGCTTCCCTCAATGTTGTCATTTCAGGTGACCACTCTGCTTCTGCACTCATCAACTGATACTGCTCACTCTGCAAAGACTTTGGCAGTAATGGACATCCTGAGGAGATCATCTTACTGTGACCCCTCAGGAACTGCTCAGAGTTTGTCCCAAGGGTCCAGGGAAGGACTGTAAGATGTGGAATTATTTCCTCAAGAAACTGAATCCACAAACACAGATTGTATGCAATAGAACAATAAAATGTTCTAATCTAGATATGCAATCTTCAAAGGGAGAAACAACACCACCCTTGCTCATTTGCAAGCCCCTTCCTGACTTTTCACACTTTCCCCAACAAAAGGTTTTTCCACTTAAATTTCACCAGGAAGATCTATGAACTTCATGTATAATATCTTGTGAATATGTTGTTTTTCCCATTCATGTTTGGTATCACTTTAAAGGTCTCTGTGTGATTGGTAAATTGGTCTCAAGTTTACAGCAGTCATTTCTATTATGAAAAAGATTGGGAACTCTTGCAGAATTGTGCTCCACAGATGAGAGGCGTGTTTCCCCCCTAGGGTTTTGCAGGAATGTTTTTCTTATCTCTGGTCAGCTGTGACACGGGGTCACAAGAACCTACCCAAAAGGTCTTTTTATGGTTTTACAATCGAAGATTGGAAGATTTGTTTATTTTGGTCTGAGTATAAATGCAAGGGAACAGAATCATTCGGGGCGGTCAGTAACAAAGACGCCCGTAGCTCTCATGCTATGTACTTTCTATATTGGCAGGTGAACATTTCTTACTCTCAGATTCATCTTTGAGCAATTGATGTTATGTATTTATTTGAATTGGAAATGAATTTAATTCTGAATTGATCTTTCTTTGTCCTATTATGTAAATTGGCTTAATACATATTTACCTGTCAAATAAATTGTTATATTTGATTTATTTCAGACTTGGCTGAAATCATTATGACTAGTAGACTGTGAGGAGGCTTCTTGTTACCACAAGGATATGTGCAGGATGGGCAAACAGCTGGCTTAGATCAAATGAAGCATTAGGCGCATTTTTTAAGACCTCCTGATTTCTGCCTATCACCTGATATTAACACGTTGTGTATGTGATAGGCTATGTAAACTATTCTCTTTGATTAACGCAAGCATTAGGCGGCGAGCAATTAGGGTATTAGTCCACTACAACCTCTGATTAATGATCAGACTGCCGATATTGTGATCGTATGATCTACGCTGGCCACGTAAGACATAAAAGCGACATTAAGTCCCCAGGGAACGGATAATTGAAAGTATAGCCAGTCCGGAATAATCAAATATCCAAATTAACAATCAGTATTTGTGATCACCTCATGATTAGAGATATTCGCTAAACTAAATAATCACTTAAAATTGGAGTCAGATTAAACGCGGAGCTAAACTAAAACTGCAACTAAATTCTTAGAAATTACGTAAATTTACAGAAGCGCTAAGGAAAGACCGAACACGAATTAGACCTTCAACCAGGCCACTGGACTTTGCTTTTGGGCCAGTGGATGGATCCTTACACTTACATGTCTGGATGTGGTGGACAGTCATTGTTTTGGCTAATGCAGGACACTACTGATGGGCATCGGAGGGTAGCCTATATACCCAAGCCGCCTGATAAAGAAGTGGTTATACGCCGTATATCTGCGTATACCCTCCACTACACCACTGCTTTTAACATGCACACAAATTCTAACAACCAGTGTTGGGGGTAACGCATTACAAGTAATGCGAGTCATGTAATAATATTTTTTCAAGTAACTAATAAAGTAACGCATTACTTTTTAATTTACAAGAAAATAATTTTTGTTTCATTTATGTATTTAATCCCATTTTATTAACCGATGACTTTGCTGCTGTTGATCCAGTTCAACCATACACTGCAAAATATGCTGAAAAATTCTAGATTTTCTAGATATGTAAAAATTATTTTCTTGTTTTCAGAAAAAACAAGTCAAATTAAGTGAGTTTTTGCTTGGAACAAACAAATATTAGCAAAAATTAGAAGGCCAATGGGGTAATCAAAAAAAAAAAAACTTATTTCAAACAGAAAACAAGATTTGCTTACCCCATTGGCCTTCTAATTTTGCTTGTTTTAAGCAAAAACATTTAATTTATACTTTATATTTTCAGAAAAAACAATACAATAATTTTTACTTTAGAAAATCCTTTTTGATTTAATAATTTTTTTAGATATTTAGACTGGAAACAAGACAAAAAATCTAAGTAAGATTTTTCGATTAACTAACATTTGTGCTTCATTTTTCTCATTGCTGAAGAGTGTTGAACTTTCTTTTCCTACAGTTCTACTGTATAGATGTGAATTTACTTTACCTTCAGTCTTAGGCTTATTCACTTCATTTAATTTTGGTGTGAAAGAGCTAAAAATCGAACTTTTTTTTATATTAAAAACAAACAAGCAAGCCCTGCCCAGATTTTAAACACATTACTTTCTATAAAAAGTAACATAATTAGTTACTTTTTTAGGGAGTAGCACAATATTGTAATGCATTACTTTTAAAAGTAACTTTCCCCAACACCGCTAACAACAAAGTTGATGGTTGAGAGTTGACCTGCATCATTTTAAAAAAATTATCATGGTTTCAATCAATGAGCTGCTGAACAAGTTGAGAGCGTCTGCTTCAGTTATTCTGGAAATAGACACAATTCAGCTGAGCTGGGAGAATACTGAAGATCTGAAAATGGAGATGTGTTACTTCACTACATAAATAGAAGTGAAAGTAACTCAAAACAGAGCTCATCATGTCAGCTCTCACGCACTGGATCTCAAATTAGTATTTATTTATTTTTTAATTCATATATATCATATAAAACATCAAATTGAATCATGTTTCCTTAGACTACTTGTATTTGTCCAATGTGTGATAGTCTCAACAGCTTCCTCTGTTGGTGAAACTTTGACAATAACCACAAAAACAAGTACATTTGTTTTAATTATGAGAGGATAGAGTACTACTGCAACTTCAGGAAAAAATAAAATAAATAAACACATAGACAAGAATAATTGATCACCATAGTTGAGATGTCAATAATCATTATTCATTAGTTTAGACTGCAGTGATGTTTTGTCCCTTATGATTTAATATTCTGTATTTATTTAATAACTGCAGCAAACAGTTGTCAAAAATGAATGAATTGCTTGTCTGCTTTTATGCATCAAGCAGTAAACAAGTGACCACTGACTGAATAAAATTGTCCACATTATTAATTTTGATATCATGATGTTGTCTTCAAGCCCTTCGGCACATTTAAATGTTGCTTTTACAAAACTACCTTCTATCTTTAGTATGAGTTTGAGCACAAAATGTGCCCCATATCTGCTCTCTGTTAGAATATTTGAATTGTACAATAAATGTGGTCACATGATCTACATTTATCTTCACAGAACTGACTGCACAATGCATTAAATACTTCCTGTGGTCTGATGTGTTACTTCCTATAATTCACTCTGCCTCATTCTGTCTGTCACATTCGCTGTAATGGAGTTGTTCGTTTTCATAGTTTTTCAGCTATTTATTGAGGTTCAATCTCACGGTAAGTGATCTCTGTTGTTTAATGTCAATTAAATTCTGTACACCGTGACATTTGTAGTGAACAAATTTGATGAATTATTGTTTATAATATTTTTCTTATGTAACGTGACGTTTTAAGGCAAGACACTGCAGGTGAATAGAGTAAAAAATTTAACTAATAGTTATCACCTAACTTACAAAGTTGATTGATTACACTGATATTTGCAAACATTTTTTGTATTACAAGTCTTCTAAAATGTTAGGTTTAAATATGCAAATGAAGCATTATTTATTCAAATGTGCACTAATTTGCATGCATTTCTAGTTACAAACATCTAAACATTGGATGAATTGAAATTTTTGTTACATTTTTTTGCCATATTAGAGTCAAATGTTTTTACAGAAGGAATTTGTCATTTTGTCACTCCATATTCAGAAAATGCTTAGAACAGACAAAAAACTAATTTTGAGAAAACAACCTTTAAAAATATGTATTGTAATTGAAATCTATTGACACTAACAGATAAAGTGCTATAAAAGAAACACTTAACAGTGTCTTTTGGATGTTTTCCTTCCACTAGTCTGAAAACACGCTTTATGAAAAACCAAAAAGTCCAAAATCTCAAATTTGACAGGTGACTGAAAAAACAGTTTTTGCCTGCAGTGTCTCGCCTTAATACAACTTACCAGACATATTCCTTGCACTATAGCATGTTCCTGTATATAGTACATTTTATCAGAAGTGGTCTTATTTACATTTTTAGAACTTAAAATATGTGATTAACATTGAAATATTCTTGTACTTTTTGAGTTGTCATTACATTGTCACTGAGATGTAATGATCTGTTTTGGGTTGTTTCAGAATCTCCTACTGTTAAGGTATCTTCAGATGTCATAAGAGAGTCCAGCTCAGTGAAGATCAGCTGTGAGACACCAGCAGATCTTTCTGTGAATCAGTGTTATTTCTACCCAAACAGCGAAGAGAAGAAAATAAAACCCAGTCGGAGATGTAAGCTCAAGCTCACTGGTGCTGAAGTGCTCACATGGGCAGCTGTAAAATCACCTGCATCACTCAACATTTACTGTTACTACACAATTAAGGATGTTGATAAACCATCAGCTCATTCTCCTCCTGCCACAGTGAAGGTTCTAGGTGAGAAATTTCAGCCTGTGTCATTGTTTATACATTACATTTACAGATATAAAACATACATTTTTGTATGGTTGGATAAATGCTGAAACATACAGTATACATATTGACAACTAAAAACTAAAATTATTACATATATAGAGATAAGTAACTCAATATTTAAGAATCCTACTTCTACATCTAATCCTAACCATAATCATTTCCTAAAATATGTATTAATAAAAGCATTACAGGCAGACAGGTGTAATCATAATTTATTTAGTGACCTATCATGACAATAACCTGCTCCTACACTGTGAAGAGTTTTTTATTTTAATCATATTCATGTAAACCAATATGATTGAGTTGATGCAGTTACATCAGCAGTATGTAACGTATGTGACCTGTACCTTCAACAAACTGTTGGAAAGTCAGGTTTACGGAAGAAAATAGTTTGCAGTTTCATCAGCAGAAGTCAGCTTTAACACTCTTGATGGAGTTCATAGGCCGCTCTGCGTACACTCTCAATACAACAGTACTAGTCTTCAGTGATTATTTAGATGACAAGCAATCAGAGGTCAGACGCAACAGGTCTCTCTAGAGACATATATCTGACACCCTGGACATCAGGGTGATGGCAAATGAGGTTTTCCTCATAGGGATCGCTCTGCATCTAGCTGCAAAGACAGACATACACACACACACAATGATGTAGATGTGACTGCATTTTTCATACATATGTATGCTTCATTAATATCACACAATATACAACTTGATTTAAAAAAGTTCAATTTGAAGCCATAGTCCATTGTCCAGTTATTTGTTTATTATGGCTAATTGTACAGTATTTAGTTTAATGCAATGTAAAACAATGTATACATTGGCCAATCTTTGTTAACTTAAGCTTTTCTCACTGCAGTTTCAACAGCAACGTCCACTCAAAGAACTTCACAGAAGGACATTGTCATTTCCATGTCTGAAAGCCCCCACAGACCAGGTAATCACACACACACACACACACACACACACACACACGCACACAGAGAGAGAGAGAGAGAGAACACTTATCTCAAGGTTGCCTGGCTCTCTCCTGGATCTTATGGTTAACTACACACACAGTGAGAGCAGCTTCTTAGAGAGTAGGCAAACTTCTTAGAGAAAAAGGCAGACTAAATCCATAATCAACTTATTTTCTAACATGGATAAATGTTAGACGGCACTGTGACTTGAAAAGATAGAAAAGATAGAACTCAGCATGTAAAAGAACACTGCTGCACATTCCATTGTTACTGCAAAGTAGAAATACCTTAGAGTGAAGGCATTGTGTCTACAACTAGTAATATATCTCAAATAATACATTTCTTCAATATTAATAACTTGATTAATAACTTGGATTAATATCTATTCAAGATGAAACAAATATATTTTATGAAGGCCACAATGGATTCCACTCCTTCAAAACAAACTTCATTTTTAAAGTTTGCAAACAATGTAAACTCTAAATTTTCTCTGCAGTTTCAACATCAACCACCAATACTCAAACTACAACAGCCATTAAAACCAGTGAGTAATTTTTTTTGTCATTTTTTCTTACTCCATTTATTTAGAATTTAGATATATAATATAATATAATATAATATGTATATTTTTATATAATAAAGAACATAGAATATAATAAATATCTATTTTTTTCTGTAAATGAAGAAACAAATTTAAATTTGAATTCAAACATTTACATTTACAAGTTTTGATTGTAGTACTGTTTTCAGAAGTAACAGTACTTCGGCACCAAATCAGGACTGAACATTTTTTAAATGTGTAGTTTACTTTATTATTAGCATTAACAATTGACACTTTTAATTGGAGTAATTGTAAGGTTCAATCTCACAGTAAGTGATTTCTGTTGTTTAATGTCAATTAAATTCTGTACACTGTGACATTTGTAGTGAACAAATTAGACAAATTATTGTCTATAACATTTCAGCAATATTTTTCTCATGTGACGTGATGTTTTAATACAACTTACCTGACATATTCTTTGCACTATAGCATGTTCCTGTATATAGTACATTTATCAGAAGCGGTCTTACATTTTTAGAACCTAAAATATGTAATTAATATTGAAATATTATTGTACGTTTTGAGTTGTCATTACATTGTCACTGAGATGTAATGATCTGTTTTGGGTTGTTTCAGAATCTCCTACTGTAAAAGTATCTTCAAATTTCATAAGAGAGTCCAGCTCAGTGAAGATCAACTGTGAGATACCAGAAGATGTTACAGTGACTCAGTGTTATTTCTACCCAAACAGAGAAGAGAAGAAAATAAAAACCAGTTGGAGATGTGAGCTCGAGCTCACTGGTGCTGAAGTGCTCACATGGGCAGCTGTAAAATCATCTGCATTACTCAACATTTACTGTTACTACACAATTAAGGATGTTGATAAACCATCAGCTCATTCTTCTCCTGCCACAGTGAAGGTTCTAGGTGAGAAATTTCAGCCTGTTCTCATTGTTTATACATGGGCATTAGTACATTTCATTTACAGATACAAAACATACATTTTTGTATGTCTGGATAAATGCTGAAACACAGTATACATATTGACAACTAAAAACTAAAATTATTACATATATAGAGATACGGAACTCAATATTTAAGAATACCACTTCTACATCTAATCCTAACCATAATTTCCTAAAATATGTATAAAAGCATTACAGGCAGATAGGTGTAATCAAAATTTATTTACTGACCTATCATGATTTTTGTACAGTATCAATAAAGATCTGAAGATAGAGATGTGTGTCTTTAACATAAATGCAAGAAAAAGTAACTCAAAACAGAGTTAATCAAGTCAGCTCTCACTCAGTGGATCTGAGATCAGCATTTGGTCTGGAGTTCATCTGTGACAATAACCTGCTCCTACACTGTGAAGAGTTTTTTATTAATATATTCATGTGAACCACTATGATTGAGTTGATGCAGTTACATCACCAGTATGTGACGTATGTGACCTGTACCTTCAACAAACTGTTAAGAAGTCAGGTTTACGGAAGAAAATAGTTTGCAGTTTCATCAGCAGAAGTCAGCTTTAACACTCTTGATGGAGTTCATAGGCCGCTCTGCGTACACTCTCAATACAACAGTACTAGTCTTCAGTGATTATTTAGATGACAAGCAATCAGCGGTCAGACGCAACAGGTCTCTTTAGAGACATATATCTGTCACACTGGATATCAGGGTGATGGCAAATGACATTTTCCTCATAGGGATTGCTCTGCATCTAGCTGCAAAGACAGACATACAGATGTAGATTTGACGCTGTAGTCTATTGTCCAGTTATGTGTTTATTATGGCTAATTGTACAGTGTTTAGTTTAATGCAATGTAAAACAATTTATACATTGGCCAGTCTTTGTTAACTTAAGCTTTTCTCACTGCAGTTTCAACAGCAACATCCACTCAAAGAACTTCACAGAAGGACATTGTCATTTCCATGTCTGAAAGCCCAGTGTCCCACAGACCAGGTAATTACACACACACACACACACACACACACACACACACACACACACACACACACACACACACACAGCTTATCTGTACTTCAAGGTTGCCTGGCTCTGTCCTGGATCTTATGGTTAACTACACACACAATAAGAGCAGGATAAATGTTCTAATCACTCGTTGGACACACAGATGGAAAGTCCTCATGACCTCTTGTTACATGGCACTGTGACCTTGAGGAAAGATAGATCTCAGCATGTAAAAGAACACTGTTCCATTCTTACTGCAAAGTAGAAATACCTTAGAGTGAAGGCATTGTGTCTAGTAATATATATCAAATAATACATTTCTTCAATATTAATAACTTGATTAATAATTTGGATTAATATCTATTCAAGATAAAACAAATATATATTTTATGAAGGCCATGATGGATTCCACTCCTTCAAAACAAACTTCATTTTAAAGTTTGCAAACAATGTAAACTCACTCTGTAATTCTGATAAATTGTCTCTGCAGTTTCAATATTAACCACCAATGAACAAACTACTACAACAGCCATTAAAACCAGTGAGTAATTTTGTTTGTAAATCATTTTTTCTTACTCCATTTATTTAGCATTTAGATATATAATATAATATAATATAATATGTATATTTTTATATAATAAATATCTATTTTTTTCTGTAAATGAAGAAACTAATTAAAATTTGAATTCAAACATTTACAAGTTTTGATTGTAGTACTGTTGTCAGAAGTAACAGTACTTCTGCACCAAATCAGAACTGAATATTTTTTAAATGTGTAGTTTACTTTATTATTAGCATTAACAATTGACTCTTTTAATTTATTTAATATATTTTATTTTAAAATAGTTAAATGCTTGCAATAGTTTTTGCTATTGAGAGCTGTGAAATTATACTGGTATTGGGACTGACTACTAAAATTACTTGCTGTAATGGAGTTGTTGATCTTTATTGCTTTTCAGCTCCTGATGGAGGTTCACTCCTACAGTAAGTGATTTATGTTGTTTATTTTTGATTAAATACTGTACGGCCACATTTATATTGGAAAAAGTGTTATTGTCTAAAACATTTCAGCATGTCTGAAACAAACCTTGAAATTTCAACCTTAAGATTCTTGTATATTAATTTAAAATGAATTTAGTAATAAAAAAATATTTTATTATTATTTTTGTTTTCCACTTTAAGAGACTCCTTGCTTTATTTCTGTCTGGAATCATAGGATTCATCTGTATGTGGCACTTTACCAGTAAGTACAAAGTACAGGTTTACCTGTGCATAAACTGAACTCTGTGGTAGAAACATATGATAATGAAGTCTGTATCTCTGCAGGTTCTGCTAATGTTCTCACAGAGCTGAACTACACCTCCTGCCAGATGAAAATAAAATTTTAACTTCTTATATGTGCTCCTCAAGTCATGAATTACCCATTTACTTTCCTACCATCTCTAATGTATACATCTATTTTCCTCAAATATTTGAACATGCACTTTGCTTTTAACAAGCACACAAATTCTAACAACAAAGTTGACGGTTGAGAGTTGACCTGCAGCAGTTTCAAAAATTATCATGGTTTCAAGCAATGAGCTGCTGAACAAGTTAAGAGCATCCGCTTCAGTTATTCTGGAAATAGACACAATTCAGCTGAGATGGGAGAATACTGAAGATCTGAAAATGGAGATGTGTTACTTCACTACATAAATAGAAGCGAAAGTAACTCAAAACAGAGCTCATCATGTCAGCTTTCACGCACTGGATCTCAAATTAGTATTTATTTATTTTTCTAATTCATATATTGATATTCCTGATCTACATAAAACATTAAATTAAATCATGTTTCCTTAGACTACTTGTATTTATTTAATTTGTGATAGTCTCAACAGCATCCTCTGTTGGTGAAACTTTGACAAAAACCACAAAAACAACATTTGTTTTAAAGGGTTAATCCACCCCAAAATGAAAATTTTGTCATTAATCACTTACACCCATGATGTTCTAGACCCGTAAAAGGTTTGATCGTCTTCGGAACACAATTTAAGATGTTTTGGATGAAAACCGGTATCTTTTTGACTGTCCCATTGACTGTCAAGTACATTACACTGTCAAGGCCCAGAAACATATGAAAGACGTTGTCAAAACAGTCCATCTGCCATCAGTGGTTCAACCAAAATTTTACAAAGCTATGAGAACACTTTTTGTACTCAAAGAAACAAAAATAACTACTTTAGTCAACAATTCGTCTCTTCTATGTCACCGTAACACCATTTTGGAAACTATCCACTGTATTTACGCTTTGATTCAAACGAAAACAGTATCCGCGTGTCGCAGCAGACAGAGAACAGGGTACGCTGTTTGCATCCAGGGGATACTATCCAAAATGGCGCTATTGTGACATGGAGGAGACTAATTGTTGACTAGAGTTGTTATTTTTGTTTTCTTTGTGTACAAAAAGTATTCTCGTAGCTTCGTAAAATTATGGTTGAACCACTGATGGCAGATGGACTATTTTGACGACATCTTTCATACATTTCTGGGCCTTGAGAGAGTGTTATTTACTTGGGAGTTTTCATCCATACTGGGTTTACGACATGGAGGTAAGTGATTAATGACGACATTTTAATTTTGGGATGGAGTAACCCTTTAATTAAGAGAGTATAGAGTACTACTACAACAAAAAATTAAATAAATAAATACCTAGACAAAAAAAAAAAAAGATCATCATAGTTGAGATGTCAATAATAATTATTCCTTCGTTTGCAGTAATGTTTTGTCTCTTACGATTTATATTCTGTACTTATTTAATAACTGCAGCAAACAATTGTCAAAAATGAATAAATTTCTTGTCTGCTTTTATGCCTCAAGCAGTAAACAAGTACCTAATAAAGTGACCACTGACTGAATAAATATGTCCACACTATTAATTATTAACCAATAATTTATATTTTTTGGCTTTAGGGTTATATTTATACTTTTAAAAAACTACCTTCTATCTTTAGTATGAGTTTGAGCACAAAATGTGCCCCATATCTGCTCTCTGTTAGAATATTTGAATTGTACAATAAATGTGGTCACATGATCTACGTTCATCTTCATAGAACTGACTGCACAATGCATTAAATACTTCCTGTGGTCTGATGTGTTACTTCCTATAATTCACTCATTGCCTCATTCTGTCTGTCACATTCGCTGTAATGGAGTTGTTCGTTTTCATAGTTTTTCAGCTTCTTATTGAGGTTAAATCTCATGGTAAGTGATCTCTTTGTTTAATGTCAATTAAATTTTGTACACCGTGACGTTTGTAGTGAACAAATTTGATGAATTATTGTTTATAATATTTCAGCAATATTTTTCTTATGTGACGTGACGTTTTAAGGCGAGACACTGCAGGTGAATAGAGTAAAAAAATTAACTAATAGTTATCACTTAACTTACAGAGTTGATTGATTACGTTGATATTTGCAAACATTTTTTGTATTACAAGTCTTCTAAAATGTTAGGTTTAAATATGCAAATGAAGCATTATTTATTAAAATATGCACTAATTTGCATGCATTTCTAGTTATAAACATCTAAACACTAGATGAAGTGAGTTTCAAAATGTGTTTAATTGTTTTGCCATATTAGTCAAATGTTTTTACAAAGGGAATTTGTCATTTTGTCACACCATAATTCAGAAAATGCTTAGAACAGACAAAAAAACTAATTTTGAGAAAACGGCCTTTAAAAATATGTATTGTAATTGAAATCTATTGACACAAACACACATCTGTTGACAGATAAAGTGCTATAAAAGAAACATTTAACAGTGTCTTTTGGATGTTTTCCTTCCACTAGTCTGAAAACACACTTTATGAAAAACCAAAAAGTCCAAAATCTCAAATTTGACAGGTAACTGAAAAAAATGTTTTTGCCTGCAGTGTCTCACCTTAGTCAACTTATCTGACATATTCTTTGCACTATAGCATGTTCCTGTATATAGTACATTTATCAGAAGCGGTCTTATTTACATTTTTAGAACCTAAAATATGTGATTAATATTTAAATATTGTTGTACTTTCTTGAGTTGTCATTACATTGTCACTGAGATGTAATGATCTGTTTTGGGTTGTTTCAGAATCTCCTACTGTAAAAGTATCTTCAAATTTCATAAGAGAGTCCAGCACAGTGAAGATCAGCTGTGAGACACCAGAAGATGTTACAGTGAATCAGTGTTATTTCTACCCAAACAGAGAAGAGAAGAAAATAAAAACCAGTTGGAGATGTGAGCTCAAGCTCACTGGTGCTGAAGTGCTCACATGGGCAGCTGTAAAATCATCTGCATTACTCAACATTTACTGTTACTACACAATTAAGGATGTTGATAAACCATCACCCCATTCTTCTCCTGCCACAGTGAAGGTTCTAGGTGAGAAATTTCAGCATGTTTTCATTGTTTATACATGGGCATTAGTACATAACATTTACAGATACAAAACATATATTTTTGTATGTTTGGATAAATGCTGAAACATACAGTATACATATTGACAACTAAAAACTAAAATTATCACAGCTATAGAGATAAGTAACTCAATATTTAAGAATCATCCTACTTCTACATCTAAACATAACCATAATAATTTTCTAAAATATGTACAAATAAAAGTATTACAGGCAGACAGGTGTAATCATAATTTATTTAGTGACCTATCATGATTTTTACACAGTAGCAATAAAGATCTAAAGATAGAGATGTGTGTCTTTAACATAAATGGAAGAAAATAAATAGAAACTCAAAACAGCGTTCATCATGTCAGCTCTCACTCAGTGGATCTTCAGTCAGTATTTGGTCTGGAGTTCATCTGTGACAATAACCTGCTCCTACACTGTGAAGAGTTTTTTATTAATATATTCATGTGAACCAATATGATTGAGTTGATGCAGTTACATCACCAGATTGTGACGTATGTGACCTGTACCTTCAACAAACTGTTGGAAAGTCAGGTTTACGGAAGAAAATAGTTTGCAGTTTCATCAGCAGAAGTCAGCTTTAACACTCTTGATGGAGTTCATAGGCCGCTCTGCGTACACTCTCAATACAACAGTACTAGTCTTCAGTGATTATTTAGATGACAAGCAATCAGCGGTCAGACGCAACAGGTCTCTCCAGAGACATACGTTTTCCAAATTACGTTTTCCTCATAGGGATCACTCTGTATCTAGCTGCAAAGACAGACATACACACACAATGATGTATACGTATGTGACTGCATTTTTCATACATATGCATGCTTCATTAATATCACACAATATACAACTTGATTAAAAAAAGTTAATTTTGAAGCTATAGTCCATTGTCCAGTTATGTGTTTATTATGGCTAATTGTACAGTATTTATTTTAATGCAATGTAAAAAATATACATTGGCCAGTCTTTGTTAACTTAAGCTTTTCTCACTGCAGTTTCAACAGCAACATCCACTCAAAGAACTTCACAGAAGGACATTGTCATTTCCATGTCTGAAAGCCCAGTGTCCCACAGACCAGGTAATTACACACACACACACACACACACACACACACAGCTTATCTGTACTTCAAGGTTGCCTGGCTCTGTCCTGGATCTTATGGTTAACTACACACACAATAAGAGCAGCTTCTTAGAGAGTAGGCAAACTTCTTAGAGAAAAGGGCAGACTAAATACAGTTGAAGTCAAAAGTTTACATACACCTCGCATAATGTGCAAAATTGTAATTATTTTAGCAAAATAAGAGGGATCATACAAAATGCATGTTATTTTTTATTGTTATCTGACCTGAATAAGATATTTCAAATAAAAGACGTTCATATATAGTCCACAAGAAAATACAACAACTGAATTTATAAAAATGACCTGATTCTTAATACTGCGTTGAGAAAAGAGAACTCAGCATGTAAAAGAACACTGTGGCACATTCCATTCTTACTGCAAAGTAGAAATACCTTAGAGTGAAGGCATTGTGTCTACAACTAGTAATATATATCAAATAATACATTTCTTCAAATATTAATAAATTGATTAATAACTTGGATTAGTATTTATTCAAAATGAAACAAATATATATTTTATGAAGGTCACGATGGATACCACTCCTTCAAAACAAACTTCATTTTAAAGTTTGCAAACAAAAACTCACTCTGTAATTCTGATAAATTGTCTCTGCAGTTTCAACATCAACCACCAATGAACAAACTACTTCAACAGTCATTAAAACCAGTGAGTAATTTTGTTTGTAAATCATTTTTTCTTATTTCATTCTGAATGTCTTTAAAATGACAATTATTCTTTCAGGTTCATAATTGTTTGTTGAAGATTTACTATGCATTTTATGATGCTTTTTTCAATAGCTTTAGCTGAAATGTCCACTTCTGAATCCACAACATACAACAAAACTTGTAAGTTACTGATAACACCTTTTCTGGTTATTCTATTATGCAAAAACTTGAGAAAAAAATCCCTTTTGAAAAGCAATTCCACTTGTTATTTATTAGATCTCCATCCCACGGCAAACCTGTCAACAAGCATGACAAACGAAACCATGGGTAAGTTCATCCATTCTTCCTCAATGGTAAAAGCTACCATGTAGAATTAATATTGGATTAATCCATTGGATTCATGGATATTGAAGATGCGTGATTTTTTATTAATATTCTCTTTTTATGCTATAACTCTAAGCTGTTTTTTGTCTGCAGTTTCCCCTACAACCTCCACTCTTCTTGGCAACAGCAGCATGTCAGAACATAGTAAGTAAGTCTGGAATACTACATGACTTTTAAAATCTGAACAGATTGTAAAACACCAGGGATCATACACTTGCTGACTTTGTAAAAAGTTACAGATTAAAAACTGGCCATCACACTAAACAACTGAGGATCATAAACTACCAGACTTCCAAGTCATATCAGTCATAGCTGTACACTGTACACAGAAACACATACCTTGTTGCTATGAGATCCATAGCAATCAATTATTGCTCAGTACAATGTAAAGATGTATACATACTGGTCTTTGTTTGTTGTTTCAATGTTAAATATAAAATGTTCTCAGAAACACCCAATCAGAAAGCTTCAGAAATCGACACATGTGAGTACAGTTCAATTAAAAAATGTATCCAACAACAACAAAAATCTGTATTTATTAGCTCATTATTTTACAGTTTCCATTTCAGCAACAATGTGTCCAAGAACAGGTAACTTACTGCTTTTCTACATGTCAGTAGACTGCCATATTTACATTATTATTTTTTTTATGTTTATTTTATTTTACCACAATGTCATCAAACACTAAATTATGGAAATACTGCTGTATAGACTAATCATGCATCAGTCAAGTAGCTTATGATTTCATTTAAGGTCTTTTCTGTTGCAGCCATTTCTAGTCTTCACACTTCAACAGCTCATCCTACAGATCCACTCACATCAAAATACACAGGTATTATTATTATTTGAGTCATTTGCTTCCATATTTTAATTGATTTGACTTCAGTCTATTTTAAATCCCTATAAAACATTTACTTCTTTCCATGTACACAAAATAATACATTAAACAATTGTTTTGTGTATCTAAAGCACATGTTAAACATGATAATACACATTAACATGGATTAAGGTGCTGGTTTTGTCTTGACACAGATATATGGTTATATATAGGGCTGGTTTCCACTGGTGTTACTGTAATTATGTCTGGATTCATCTGTCTGTACTGGTTTGCAAGTAAGTAAAGTTTACAAATATATGTTCTTTTTGCATTGTTAATGAAACAGTAAGAGTAAATTCATGAGTAAAGTCATGAATGAGGCCTATTATAGTTTCCTTTGTATATATACTGAACTTCATGCTGTTCAATACAGAATTTATCATGCGTTGAACATATTATGCAGTAGCTCATTGTTTTCTAGGTAAAAAAAGAAGAAAACAGTAAGTTTTTTTTTCATGCATTGAATTCAGGTATCTGTGATATGTATTGTTGTATATATTTATTTTTCATAAAAATATTTTTGTAGTCCAGCAGCTAAATGTGTACATTTTTAGCTTCTTATGCAACATCTGATATATGCATTTATAAAATGATGCCATAAAATCAATATTTGATTCTTAGCAAAAAATTTAGATCAATAAAACCAGATGTGACCAGTCAAGTAATTGGTATGGTGAGTATCCGTGCGTTTACAATCCTTAAAATCACTATATCTGAAAGGGATCTTAACTATTGATTATGTTATTTAGAGTTGTTCTGGACCTGCAGAGATATATTCTCTGATCACTGCTGTACCAGCCACATCTCAGCCCATATGTGGAGGTAAGAGAACATCATTTTCGGGAAATGATCTCAGGTGAAAAGTGTAATAGCTCACAGACGTCACCAATTGATCTTAATGTTACAAACAGTGTGTAGTGTACGCAGTGTCTGGTACCATTTCCCCTTTTAAGTCTGACACAGATAAGCATTATTGCATTATAAACCACATCTTCTTTTACAGGAAAAAAATGAAAATAGTTTACTAACCTTAATGTTGTTACAAAACCATAAGACTTTCTTTCTTCTGTTAGTTTGCCTTGTTTACACTGTTTATTCAATGAAAGCAGCAGTTCTGAAGGGTTGTTAAGCTTCTAAAATTACCAAAAAAAAACAAAAAACAAAAAACTAATCTCATAAAAGTAGTCTGTACGACTTAAGCTCTAGGTTCCAAGTCTTCATAGGTTATTCCCCTCTGACGTAAAGCTATCTATTTTGCAAAAGCACTCATTTAGTCATTGTTTTTGGTTCAGGAGAAGCCATTGTGCGTTTATCCTCTTGTTTTGGATGGTTTTCGATTGACTGTGTTTGACCCTCTTCATCATGCTGTTTAAAGGCCCTGAACACCCAGAGTCACACCAGGACAGCACAGCAGATCCCACAGACACTAACTTCATTATGTCTGTAAATTCAATTTACCAGCCCTCAGGTAATGAAATGTTTCTATCATTAAAATGGTCATACAGTATCATAACGAATCAAATAACTCTCTTTCTTTATACATAAGAGTTGTTAATATAGACTATAAAAACACACTGTGGTTTCACAACTTAAAACTTCCTCTCCAAACCAAAAACAGCATTTTTGATGTTTACATTTAGAAGGTGTGAAACTTAGCCTCCCAATCATGCTGAGCTATTATGGAGGAAGTTAGACAAATATTACATTTATCACAACACTGTTGTACTAAATGAGTCTGAGAAGAGATGATTCTGCGGTTCAAAGTGTCAAAGCCAAAAATGCAGTTTTATGAATTCTTATGAAAAAGAGCTTATTCATTAAGGTCAACAAGTTTCTTAAAGCAATAAATGCTTCTGCATTGCATTACAGATGTTTTGGTCAATAAACAACAGAAAGAGGGAAATACAGAGGAAAATGAGGTATATGTGAACAATCCAAACTTACATAACATCCATCTTGAACAGAATACAAACACATTTACTTGTGTCTTTAATAACTGTTCTTCTTCCTTAAGAATGCTTATCATCTGTACTGCACGATCCCTGACAAACCAGTTCGTTCAAACAATGAAGATCCAGTCTACAGTTTGGTGCAGTAATACAATCATAAATCTCATCTTCATCGTACATACATTATAAATAAAGTATCATTACTTTTTTTTTAAGTTAAAAAACATGAATGTTGTTTCATGTTGTATAATAGTTCTGAATTATATGGACTCTTTATATAAATTGGTTATTAGGTGTCCTTTTGTAGTGCTCTTTCTGAAAATAAACCTAAGTTTACCTTAGTGAAAGCTTTACTAGAATTAGTACTAGAATTTAAATATTTATCTTTAAACACGTTTAAAGCCTCTAAAACTATTATATCAAATCTTCTTGTTCACATGTTACATGTAAACGTTACATTTGCAGATGTCTGTGAGTGCGGCCAAATGATCTGCATTTTGTTATACATTAAACTGCTCAGTGCATTAAATGGTTTCCTGTGGTCTGATCTGCCACTACCTTCATCTTTATAGAAATGCACACACAATGCATTAAATAGCTTGTGGTCTGAACTGGAATGTTGTTTTATGGTGTACAATAGTTCTGAATTATATGGACTATATAAATTGGTTATTAGGTGTCCTTTTGGAATGCTCTTTCTGAAAATAAACCTAAGTTTACCTTTGTGAAAGCTTGTTAAAAATACAGCTTTGTCAGAATAATCCTGAAACTTACACTAGAATTTAAATATTTATCTTTAAACATGTTTAAGTCCTCTAAAACTATTTTATCAAATCTTCTTGTTCACACGTTACATGTAAATGTTACATTCGCAGATGTCTGTGAGTGCGGCCAAATGATCTGCACTTTGTTCTACATTAAACTGCTCAGTGCATTAAATGGTTTCCTGTGGTCTGGTCTGACCTGATCTGATCTGATCTGATCTCTTGCTGTATGCAGACACACCGATACATACTCGCATATACATATAAACTTGATCCATGCATATACACCTATAAACACTTGCACATACATATTCACTCACTGCATGCACACACACCAATACATACTTGCATATACATATAAACTTGATCCATATACACCTGCAAACACTCACACATACATACTCGCACAAACATACAAAATAAAATGCACAGACGTATACAATTCTGATAAGAAAGAAGCATGGTTTAGTTGTGTAAATAAGTGCATAAGTGACTTTATATGTGGATGTGCGTGAACTTTTTAGTGCAAACGGAAGGCATTTCAGTGTAAGAGGAAGCCGTTTGAGCGTAAACAGAAGTAACCAACTTACTTTCTGTGTATGCAATGATTTTTTGAATGCTTTATTTAGTCACAATTTACACAACGTGTAAAAATAACAACAGTTAAACACATGACAAATATAGCAATAATAATAAACAAGAAAGCAAAATAAAATGCTATTAAATAAACAACACAAAAATGAACTATATACAGAGAGGTACTGAAAACAAATCCATCTCTAATTACAAAACAAATATAATTTGTCCTTAAAAAGGATACAATTTCAACGCTTTACAACAATCTATAGTCTTTTTGGCCTTAGCATTCCTTACAACCTCCAATGCTTTAAAATACTGACAAAGCTCAAACCTAAAATGCACAAAATTGGGTGTACATTTTGCCCATCAACATTTATGAATGTGATATTTCCCAACCATATTAATAACAAAATGAATTGTCTTCTCTAAAGGCTTATCATAACAAAATAAAATTATTCTTGTCTTCAAGTGTAATTTCAACTCCAGAGATCTCCTTAAAGAAGGAAGTCATTCCAGAACAATTTAGCACAAATACAATCAACAAAAAGATGACAAATACTTTCATCAAAAATGATCGTTTATGTACAATAGCCTATAACATAGACATAACATATAACATATTGACAATCTTTGTAGCTTTTTTTCAGATTTTAATTTCAAGAGAAAATTTTGATAAATATAGCTGAAAGCAACTTTAAGTCATCTGTGGAGTTCAGTGATTCAGATGCACACATTTTAATCAACCATTATAATAAACATGTACATGAGCTCTAGGCTATAAACAATTTCACAAAATGTGCATAGTGCCTTGCTTGTTTCATTTGTTTTATTTTCTCTGTCAGTTGTCTGATCAATGATTAACTAAAAGTCTGTTTGCATGTTTTTATACATTAATGATCGAATGTGTGCCTAATAAGTGAAAAATTCTCCTACCCCCTTCAAACCGATCAGAATCAACTTAAAGTATTCGTATATTCAGAGTTGTTTACAGTGTTAAAGAGTTGGATTCTTATGCTAAACATGGCCAAAGTTTAAAAAAATAATTTAGATGAATGACAGAGAATTTCTTTGCCGAAAATCTTACTTGTAAGGCAAAGATAACTTTGCTCAGCTTCCCAAAGAACCCAGCGTTGCGTGAACAGTGGATGCAATTTGTGGAGGGCAGCAATGGAGTTTTGCAAGTGTGTTTGTTGATGAACATTTCATATATAAGGCCCAGTTCGATGCGGGATTTGCACATTGTTTGATACTGAAAGATGGACCGGCCCCAGCTATAAAAGATCCTGCTCATGATTCAGAACTGCAGATGGTAAGTGAAACGCCATCAAATGTCTGTTTTTTTGACAATCCCAGTGCAAGTGATCGTCCAATTTAGCTCCGCCCACGGCGCGCCTCCAGAAGCTCTGCTTTTTCTGAAGAAAATCGGAAAGCTGTATTTTTCTTTTATAAATATGATAAAACTAAAGTATTTTTTAGGGTAATAAGGATACAGTACTACTCTATAGGTACTCAGGATTAACATGAGATTAGGTCAAACTGTGTATGTTATGTACCTTTTAAGATTTAATGCAACAGCATTAAACATTTAGTTCAACAACGACATCTACTGGTGAAACTTGTCTGCCACTGTTCACATCCATCCTAAATATTATTAATCTACATATACAACACAACACTGATTTATCAGCTGTTGCATCAGTGAGATGGTCTTTCTGAAATCTCTGTAAAACAGCTTAGTTATCTCAGTGTAAACAAAACAAAGACATTAGACACAATTCTTATAATTTTTTTTTTTCTGCTAAAGAGAAAATCATGAAAAGACAGAATAACAGTATACAGTATAGAACAGACTTTACTGGATTTTATATTGGCATAATGTATAATAGCTAAAATATCCACCAGATTACCAAAATGTTCAATAAATGTGCAAAAACACAAATATATCATAGTGTCCTACTCATTTTGTCTCTTTCATATATTGACCACTGACTATTAGAGCTGACTATTTATCAAATGTTGTCTTTCTTTATTAGGTCATTAACTGTACAGTTATTTTTTCTACATTTAAATGAAGACTGAAAGTAGATTTATTGCTGATTTTCAAAACTGCGTACTAGCATTCTACTCTTTAAATACTCTGTTTATATTGGAGAAAATGTATGTGTATGTATAGTATGATTCAACCAGTGAGTCATTTTTTTTATTTTTTTATTACACATTTACACAACTGTAAGTGTGGTTGTATGCTCTATACTTTCATCTACATAGACTGCAGAATATATTAAAAGATTTCCTGTGGTTTAATGTGTTAATCCTCTCGTTGTGCGAGGCTCATTCTGTCTTTTCTCACACGCGCTGTAATGGAGTTGTTCATCTTTATTGCTTTTCACTGCGTGATGGAGATTCAGTCTTACAGTAAGAGATTTATGTTGCTTAATACTTCTTAAATACTGTACTGCATGCCCACATTTAAAGCCATATTCTAAAATACTTCAGCAAGTCTGATCGTTGCATGTGAAATTGAAATTTGGTTCGCTATTGAATTTTTCCTGTATGTAATTAGCTGCTAGAAATATTAGTTTAATGTGGTTATAGAAATCAGGGTAATTACTCTACCTTATGCTAACATAATCAGAATAAGATCAACATTTTAATTACTATTGATTTTAATTAGTTGTTGATGTCAGTATGTATATATTATCTGTTTGGGTTGTTTCAGAATCTCCTACTCTAGAAGTGTCTCCAGATTTCATAAGACAGTCCAGCTCAGTGAAGATCAGTTGTGAGATGCCAGCAGATGTCATGGTGAATCAGTGTTATTTCATCACAAACAAAGAACCAGAGAAGAATATAAAAGTCAGTTCATCATGTGAGCTCGAGCTCATGGGTGCTGAAGTGCTCAGATGGGCAGCTGTAAAAATCACCTGTATCAATCTACATCAACTGTTACTACACAACACATGAGCGAGGCATCAATAAACCATCGTCTAAATCTCCTCCTGCCACAGTGATGGTTCTAGGTGAGATATTTAAGTTTGGATCTATTACGCTAATATTTTTAATAACTGTGTACTCTTTAGATTCACTTCAGAAACCTATCATCAGTGTTAGTAAAGATGATGATTTGCTCATGATGTCATATGAAATACCACTCGAAGAATAGAACTCGTTTTCATATGCAGAATAACTTGCAGGGTATTTTCAGACAAACACTAAACCACTGTGTGACTTCGACAAGTAAACAATCTAATACATTTAGACAGAAAGGAAGGCTAGTAACTGTCTAAAAGTAAATCCACAATATAACTGTGGGAGGAGAAACTGTACAAAAAGTGTACAAATGTGCAGATGATTTATTAAATACTTAAAAAAGGTTCTTTTTAAGTATTTATTGGGTGATTATGTTCTGAATTTTTGCAGTGTCTTTTGGAAATGTGCTTTGGAAATTTTATTATGAGTTGATTACTTATGATTATTGCACTTTGGCAATAAAATAAACAAAATAAAGAGCCACTGCTCAGTGATTGTCAGTACATGACAACATCAACCAATTTTAAAAGCGTCAAAAGGAGAAAGAACTGAAAATAAATGTTTTTGTAACTTTCTAAAGAGTGACATGCTTCTAATTTGTTATCTCTCTCAACATGTTAACATATTTTTATTCATTAGATTTTTTTCAGGCCAAGTTGTCAACGTCTGCTTCAGTTATTCTGGCAACAGACACAGTTGAGCTGAGACGGAGCTAAAGACGGAGATGTGTTTCTTTATCATAAATGGAAAAGAAAGTAACACAAAATTGAGCTCATCATGTCAGCTCTCACTCACTGGATCTCAGATCAGTATTTGGTCTGGAGATCAGAGCTCATCTGTGAGAATAACCTGCTTCTACACTGTGATAAAGGGAAAAATTCAAAAACCATCCAATTACTCTGATCCAGTGACAGTAACAGTCCAGAGTAAGTTTTTATATGCATTTATATGTTGAAATAACAGATTTTTTTTTTTTTTTACAACAGTAAAAATGTATCACTTTTTTTCAAAAACTAATGACTTATACTTGTGTAATTATAATTTGTGTGATAGTCTCAACAGCGACCTCTACTGGTCAAACTTCGACAACCACAAAAACAAGTGAGTAACCTTATATTATTGTATGATGTGCTGCAGTGGTAAGCGGTGACCTTTTTTTTTTTTTTTAACCAATTAAAGTGTAACCAAAACAAAATATTGTTATTAAACCATTTCAATTATAAATGATGTGCTAACTAGTCTTAATTCAGGATTAACTTTGACATGCTACCTATTGCAATACAGTATAGTCACTCGATAGCAATGCTTTCCCACATATTTAGCTATTCTAAGTGCGCTTATTTCCGTCGTTGGTATAAGTGGCAGTGGGTGGTAATAGACAACTTTATATGGTATCAGTTTTATACCATTGTGCTGATAATGTTTATTTAGTCATTTGGCAATCAGCCTGAACCACTGAAGGGTAACCACCCTTACAACCTGTTTACTTTCTGTTTTTTTTTTTTTTTTCCAGCTGTTGAATCGTTGAAATATTAATATTAAATCTGATTTGGTCTATATGAATATTCTTTTTTATTTCACTATTTGAACATAAACATTGCTTTTAAAATCCCAACATATATAGAGCCAGTTTGCCTATGTTTGAATTATTGATATATTACTTTCCCATTTGATGCTGTAAAGTTGCTTTGACACAATTTGTATTGTAAAAAGCACTATATAAATAAAGCTGACTTGACTTGACTTGACTATGTTCCACAACAGTTTTCAAGCATCATTCCTAGAAGTCTAGAAGTAAACAGGGGGAAATACTCTGTACTGTAAAACTGAAGTTTAAATGAATTAAATCAAATGCGTTCATCTCACTCAAGTGTTATTTTGTGTGTTTTTGCACATGAATAATATAGAGAGATATGTTAGTGTTTGATGTTCTGTTATGCTGGAATTTACATGGGCTTCTGTTATGTTGAAGTTTTGTAGGGTTACCATATATCGCTATAGTCTCTTTTCATATTTTAGTTTATTATAATTAAATTAAATTAATAAATAAATTAATAAAATAAATTACTTTACTTAAATGTTTTGTACATTTTGAAAATGTCAGGTTTTATAGTGTAAAGGTTCGTTAACATGCTGCAATGCACGCAGCTGTCAGTGTGGTGTCATCGTTCATCTTCATAAAACAGACAGCACAAAACATGTGGTTTCCTGTAGTCTGATGTTACACTTCCTAATTCACCAATTGTGTGAGTCTCATTACTTTTTCCACACTTACTGTGATGGAGTTACTCATCATCATAGTTTTTCAGCTCCTGGTGGAGATTCAGACTTACAGTAAGTGTTATTTGTTGTTTAATGTTTATTAAATATTGTATGTTCACATTTGTCGTGAAGTGCAATTGTTTAAAATATTTTGACATGTTGATCATTAGGCTACGTGTGAATCTACCTGACATTAATTTTGTTGTAGACTATTTTGTATATAATCAGCTGTCTTTTTTGGGTTTTTAGAACGCAAATGTATGTGCTTGTAAACATAGTCAGTGATTAGATACGTGATTGATCTGTTTTGGGTTGTTTCAGAATCTCTTACTGTAAAAGTATCTATAGACGTCATAAGATAGTCTAGATCATTGAAGATCAGCTGAGACGCCAGCATAGTGGATCAGTGTTATTTCATCACAAACAGAGAAGAGAAGAACATAAAAGTTAGTTCATCATGTGAGCTCAAGCTCACTGGTGCTGAAGTGCTTAGATTGGCAGCTGCAAAATCACCTGTATTAATCTTCATTATCTGTAACTATACAATAAATGAACAAGTCATTAATGAACCATCATCATCATCATCATTTGATTCTCTTCCTGCCAAGGTGATGGTTCTAGGTGAGATATTTCACTGCTGTCCTTCTGTGTTAGAAACTGTTACTGCAATGTTTTTAATAGCTGGATCATTTGTTTTCAAACAGATTCACTTCAGAAACCCATCATCAGTGTTAGTAAAGAGGATGACTTGCTCTTGATAGCGTGTGAAATACCACTTTCAATCAGAGCTGATTTCATCTGTAGTCTCTACACTGAGAATGATGATCTTCTGTATCAAAGTAACACTCAGTGGAGTCAGTCTGGAGAAAATCTCTGTGCGTTTAATTTAAATCACAGTGAACTCTTGAGACGATCAGTGAACAGCAGACAGCTGACCTGTGTTTATTCCCTCAAGTCTGAACATGAGAACAGATCTCCAAACAGTGACCCATACACCATCAGAGGTGAGTTATTTTAATTTAAATAAAAAGCACGATTATAGACACCAATTATTCTTATTAGCTTATAATTTTTATTTTAATTTTAATTAGCCAGTATGGTATATTATGGGCAGAAGGATATTATGAAATCATTAAGGAAGATTGACCAATAAAGGAAGTGAAGTCAGTATCTTCAAACAAATATGAGAATGAAAAATGGAAAGAATTTCTGTGTAACTAGTCTGGATGGATTTTTTTTTTTTTTTTTTTTTTTTTTAACAAAGACCTGATCAATAGGCTTTACAACACTGAAATGATAAATAAACAAAATAAAGGAATGAGCTAAATGTTGTTTCCCTGGGGCGCTACAGACTCATTCAGAAACGTCATATACTGAGAATCTAGCAGTCGTGTAATGCTGTTACACCACCAGTATTTTGTAATCCATACAGAAAAACTATTTTTTTCAGACAAACAATGTCTGACTGAAAAATGAATTCTCTAATACATTTAGGCAGACAGGAAAAGTCGCCTGAGCTGATCATGTGAACAAAGTTGAGGCTATTATCTGACACACTTGGAAACATGAATTCATCAAATCAGTTGCTATGGATGTTTGTTGCTGTTGTTCTCCCTCCAAAACCATATTGCAAAAGGTTTTTGCAACCATTCAGAGAGAGATTTTTTGTAATTAATATACTCATGTGAACCAGTATCGAGGTGATATCAAGTATCTTCACTAGTATGTTAAATATGGTACTTTTGAATTTGAAGGATGTGTACCATTAACAATCTTTTCTTTAATGGTTTGTTACGACCCCTAGGGGTTAGTGAGGGGAAGTAACAAAGAAAAAAAAAAAAAAAGTGTAAATAAATAAAATGGCAACACACTTCAGTCCTCTGTCCCAGAGTGAAGAAATTGACCCAAGTCTGCTTAATTACAAGAAAAAGTAGAGATTTATTTACAAAAGTAACAGTATCTTAACAGAACAATAATGGGGGACCGATGGCTCAGGGAAGAGCAAAGCCTAAAACAACAAACAAAACGTTGTGCTAACTAAACTTACCTCAAACCCCAAAAAAAGAGAAATAAACATAAATCTTCCCTTAACTTCCTAACTGTACCAAAAACAGGGATAAAACGGATGTCAAAGAAAAAGGCACTCTCCCCCTACCCTTCCCTTTAAAGTTACACAATTCTTTAACAAGAAACAATTAAGAAGATGATATTCAAGGCCAATTTCTCTAGCTTTTCCACAAAGCACTACACTCACCACACATAGTTTATCACAAGGCACAATTAGCCACTTGCTAGTTCACAACAGGAAAACCTGAAGATCTTAAACAACAGTTCACCAAAATGTTCAGGGGAGAAGTGTGTTCCACTGCAGCACACACCCGACTGAGACTATAAGCTCCACTCTCAGCCTCAGCCACGCTGAGGTAACAAGCTACAGGTGGAGGTGATTCTGCCTGTGAGGAGCAGAGAAAGTGAGAGAAAGAGAGGGAGAGAGAGAGGCACACCAAGCACAACACATCTTCCAGGCATAACACCACGCCCACACAGGTATACAACAAAGAAAAATACGTCCCAGGACATAACAGTTTGTAAATATAAAATGACTCTCTGTAATGCTGACAAACAATAGCCATGAAAACCTGTGAGTAAATGAGTTTGTAAATCTGTTATTAAAGTCGGTTACTCCATTCTGAAAATGTCCTTAAAACAAAAACGGAACAACAACATATTGTAAAACTGGTAAATTGCTAATAACCAAATCATTTCTGCAGTTTCAACATCAGCTACCACTGAACAAACTAGTACAACAGCCAAGGAAACTGGTGAGTAATTGAGTTTGTAAATCTGTTATCAAAGTCGGTTACTCCATTCTGAAAATGTCCTTAAAACAATAATGGAACCACAACATATTGTAAAACTGGTAAATTGCTAATAACCAAATCATTTCTGCAGTTTCAAAATCAGCTACCACTGAACAAACTCGTACAACAGCCAAGGAAACCGGTGAGTAATTGAGTTTGTAAATCAGTTATTCATGTGTCCTCAAAACAATCATACTTTCAAGCTCATGTGTAACAATCAGTCCACTGAGGCAAGTTGAATGATGAACCCAAGTGCAGTTTATTGAACAGACATGAATATCCAAAGTGTAATCCAAACAATGACTTGACAGAAACAGACTTGGCTTGAACAGACTTGACAAGGAAACAGATCAGACTCACCAACATCAATACATGCCAAGAGACAATGGAAACACGAGGGCTACTTATACTCAACAATGAGAGTCACATGACACAAAACAACCAATGAGAAAACACTGAACATGACATAGAAACAGTGGTGTAGTGGTGCCTGAGGAAGTGGGTATATGCTTCCTCCTCCTCCTCCTCCAAAAAAAAAAAAAAAAACTTAAAAAAAAGTTTTGAACTTACTATTTGAACTCATTCGTTTACTGGATCCTTCGACACAGGCATTGTTCACATGATCACGAGCAGACATTTTGAAAGACATTTTGAGAACGAAAAACATTAATTTTGTTCTGATCTAGCATTAGATATTGCTAAGCAAATCATTTAGCTAAAAAAAATCTCTACAATATGAAGCTAATAACTCAGTGTTTCCATACCTATTTTATGCACATTATAAAATATTGCATAAAAAACGCAAGATGAGCATAAATTCTAAAAATGCGTGTAAAAAATGTATGCAGTCAACTAGTTCTTATCCAGTGCGCATAAACACCTTAATGCGCATTAAAAAATACATGTGACTTTTGCATAACTGGACTACGAACCGATCTCTTTGCTCAGCATCTGAAATGCTAGTTTTGTCATTCTAATATGCTTGAGCAAAGTCTCGTCGAAGTGCTTCTTATAGCTCCCAGATCTGCGTTCTCAAACAGCAGACTCTTGAAAATAAGAAAACATGACCGCGTTTCATCCGCGCGCTCTGAACCTTTTACAGTTCCGAATAATGTCTTATTCTTATCTATATGACCAAAAATGACATAGTATTTTAAGTTGTTTCTGTTACTATAAGGAAAAAATTCTAAGCAATCGTGGGAAATATTTGTATTCGTGCCGAATAAGAGATGTTTCAGTTTCTCTTTAAATTCGTTTTGGTTTGACTTTTGTATGTTGTTTATAACGAATCCCATTACAATTTGTGTTTTATTTTGCAATTTGTCTGTTTCTTTGCCATTCTAATTTGCGTTTTATTTTATAATTGGTCTGTTTCTTAAATAAATTAGTTTTGGTTAGACTAATGCTGTTTATAACGAATGCCATTATAATTTGTTTTTTTTTTTTTTTTTATAATTTGTCTGTTTCTTCAATTTGTTTTGGTTAGACTTATATATGTTGTTTATAACGAATGGCATTATAAATTGCGATTTTATAATTTATATATATATAAATATGAAAACGAAATGCCCCCCATTTAAGATTTTCTGGCTACGGCTTTTGAGAGAAAAGTTTACAGGGGTTTATCGGTTTTCTAATCGTAAAAACTTGCTTCTTTTATTTGTAAGGTATTGTTTTCGTTATTATAAACTGATTCAAATCAGTAATAAATAATAATTAGTACTTTTCCACTTGTGCGCCTCCCCTAACATGCTCTCGCGTATGAACAGGCAGCATCTGGGGAGCGGGGGACAGAGCAGGCGCATCAGGCGCAATCATCACTGTCTTTACGGGGTGTTTTTAGTGAATATTTGCATTTATTGTTATATGTCTGGATGTGGTGGACAGTCATTGTTTTGGCTAATGCAGGACACTACTGAATGATGGGCATCGGAGGATATTATAAGTGGGTATATGCCAAGCCGCCTGATAAAGAAGTGGGTATATGCTGTATACCTGCGTATACCCTCCACTACACCACTGCATAGCAACCAATCATAAGTAGACACATGGACAAGCAGGATAACATGAGGAACAGGGAAGCAAGACACAAAACAGGAACCATGACTAGACTTCAAAATAAAAGACATGAAAACATGAATGTAGAACAAACCCAAAACAAAACCCAAACAGCCCGTGTTACATCATGATTATTTGTTGAACATTTACTATACTGTGCATCACCACACAATGTTTTTACATAAATATTTGTAAAAACTGAAACAATTTTTTTCCCTCTTTTTGTCATCATCATATGTGGTATATTAATTTAAAATTCATTTAAAAAAAAATCTACACTAAATTGATCTGATTCAGTGCCATACTTATTCCCTTATTGCAATATAATCATGGATTAAAGAACTTATTTTTTCTTTCAACAGACTGGCTTTATTTCTGTCTGGACTCATAGGATTCATCTGTCTGTGCCGCTTTACCAGGAAGTACAATGTGCAGATTTAGTTGTGCATAAACTGAACTCCATGATATAGAAACATATGATAATAAAGCCTGTATCTCTGTAGGTTCTGCTGATGTTCTCACAGATGGATGACCTGTTTAATTTCTTCACTTTTGCCTCTAAAGACAAAAAAAGAAAAAAAAAGATATGTACAGAAAGATAATACAGTATACTGAATTCAGAAACTGACCAGCAGGCCAGACAGAATCGTTAGAGTTTTTAAAATGTGTTAAATATAGCTAAAATCTTCAAGTCCTCTGTGGAGTTCAGTGATACAGATTCAGTTTGAGAACAGATTGGTATAGATCTGAGGCTTAAGAAATACAAAATCTGATTTATATATATATATATATATATATATATATATGTAATTTTACACTTTTGTTAATTAACTATTGGAATATATACATGTATACACGTTCTAACAAAGTTGCAGCATATCATAAACAATTTCATAAAATTAGCAGAGTGCCTTGTTTAATTTGTATTATTTTATCTGTCAATCTTCTGATCATTGAAGAACTGAACTGCTTGAATCGGCATGTTTTATGCATTAATGAATAATGTAATATGTACCCAATAAAGTGATGATAAAGTGAATAATGTATTCCACAATCTGAATTTTGATATTATGATCTAGCCTTTTAAAAGTGTATTAATGGTACAGATGTTTTTGGCACACTTATTTGCTACTTTCACAAAACCTTTTTTCTTTTAGTGTGAGTCTGCTATCTGTTAAAGTTACACAATCAATGTTCATCTTTATAGAAATTACCACACAATGCATTAAATAGCTTGTGGTCTGAAGTGCCATTTCCTAATTCACTCATTGTGTGAGTCTCATTCTGTCTCTGTTCTCACACTCGCTGTAATGGAGTTGTTCATCTTCATCATTATTCAGCTCCTGCTGGAGGTTCAGTCTTATAGTAAGTGATGTCTGTTGTTTAATTTTGAATAAATACTGTATGTTAACATTTGTACTGAAACAAGTTTAACTGTCTAATACATTTCAGCATGTGTGATCAGTACGTTTTAGTGCAACTGCACACACATTAACCTACAATCTCTCTGTTTATTAGTTTTTACTTTAGCCATATCATGAAAATTCATCAACTTTATTGCAATAACCCAATTAAAATAACATTTGAGTTCCTAAAAATAAGAAGCCTTTATTAACTGCAATTACTGTGTAAACACCTTATTTGGAATATGCACTGGAGTATTCATTTACATCTGCACATGTTTATATGAAATAAATTCTGGGTGTTACTTGATTGAGAAAAGTGCAGCTATTGAAAATATGTGTAATATGTTCTTTAAGGTGTATTCATAATTTTTATCCAAAAAAAAAAAAAAAAAAAAAACCTCCTGCAGACTCAATCACAAAGCACATGATCCTAAAACCACACCCCTTTTAATAGCATCAAATAACTAACTAAAACCAAACTTGTTTGAAAAATCAACTTGAACATAAATCAGCATTTAACTAAAAACATCCATTCATTTACATGGAGAGAGAGCAAGATTTATAGCCCATACTAGTGCTTCTTAACCACATACATGCCCAAACACTACGCATTTAACTTGTCTCCTTTGTTTGATTACAATCTGTGCTGAAATGCTCCAAATATATTTTTAAAATATTAATATTTTGAAAGTGAAACCTCTCTTGGCCTGCATTTTTTCATTATGTACTTGGGTGCTGTTGCAAAGACATGTTTGTTCAAAGTTTAAACAAAAATCATGGGCTGTAGTTGGAAAATGATGCATGTAATATGATCAATAAGGAGAGGTAATGACAGATTGATCTGATTTGTTGTAGGATTTCCCAAAGTAAATGTATCTCCAGATCATAAGAGAGTCCAGCTCAGTGAAGATCAGCTGTGAGATGCAATCAGATGTTATAGTGAATGAATGTCATTTCTACATGAACAGAAGAAAATGAAAACCAGTCCATCATGTGAGCTCGATCTCACTGGTGTTGAAGTGTTCAGATGGGCAGCTGTAAAATCACGTGTATCACTCAACATTTACTGTTACTACATAATTGGGGGAGGCGCACTCATATCATCATCTGATTCTGATCCTGCCACAGTGACAGTTCTAGGTGAGATATTTCACTGCTGTTCTTTTGTAGTAGAAACTGTAATTCCAGTGTTTTGACTAAGCATGGATTATTTTACTTTATACAGATTCACATGAGAAACCTATCATCTGTTAGGATGATTAGGGTACTGCTCCAGTGACAAACAGTTGAGCCCTAATGGTACATCACTAAATTCATCAAATCAATTGGTAATACTGATGTTTGTGCTGTTGTTTTCCATCCAAAATTACACATTACAAAAGTATGACATTTTTTTGGTAGTACCTTCAACAAACAAGTTTTTCTTTAAAGTTTGTAAATAATGTATAGACTAAATTGTCACTGCAGTTTCCACATCAACTACCCCTGAACAAACTACAACAGCTATGAAAACCTGTGAGTAAATGAGTTTGTAAATCTGTTATTCTTACTGCATTCTGAAAATGTCCTTAAAACAATAATTCTTTCAAATTCATGATTACATCACACATTTCATCAGCGTTAACAGTAATCTCCACTTCTGGAACCACAACATATAGTAAAACTGGTAAGTTGCTTATAATAGCTTCTCTCAATATTTTAGATTCAATTTGAGAAATTCTGCAAATCTGATACCTGTACCTTCAACAAACAAGCTTTTCTTTAAAGTTTGTAAATAATCTAAAGACTAAATCGTTTCTGCAGTTTCAACATCAACTACCACTGATTTGCAGAAAAATATTGTTGTTTGTCAAATAAATAATTTGATGTAGTCACAACTCTAAGCTTTAAGGTACATCTCAAATGAAAAGGGATCAACTTTTAAACATGTTTATATTTAACCCCTGAACTCATTCTCTCAGATGGCCTGGGTATGCATAGCATTAGAAGCTTAAATGGACTGTTGTGCTGTTGTTTTAATGCCACCACAAACAACAACAACAAAATTCTTGTTAAAAACCTGTTACTCTGTTCCACTATTTTCCCCTGGCCGATGCCACTAGCCGTAGATATGATGCTCTTTTTATGGAATTAGGTGTTTGGTTTATGTCAGATTTCTGTCTTCTACAGTTTCCAATCAATCCACAAAACATTTTTCCATATGCTTTGAGGATCAACTTGGCAAAATTAATTAATGTTAATTAATGTTCTTCTGGGTTAGCAGTGGTTTTTGTCTTGCCACTTGGATGCCATTTTTGGCCAGTGTCTAATAGTCGAGTCATAACCCTTTATAGAGGGTTTGCACTTATGTCACAGGTTGGTCCGTTATCTGGATGCTTGGCCATATCTGAGATACTCGGATGTAAACAACAGCATGGATTGCACAGTTTATGTACTACTGAATATGTTGTTCTGCTAATTTATGCTGCCTAAACCACGGAAAAAACGTGTGGAAGCTGCTAAATCATATAGAGAAGGACTTAGTATGCAGGAAAGAGCATAATATTTTGACAAACTAAAGTTAATAGGGGGTAAAGACACGTAAAAGTAGTATTAAGATTAGTCTAATATTTCACCTACCTGACTGGAAATGATAAGAACAAGCACAAATGTTGTCACAATGCTTGCCCTGGAAATCCTGGTTTAGTTTGGCCCACCACAAACACCTTTCCTCAGACTGCTTTTGCACTATTCTGCTTGATTTGTTGTAACTTTTTTCAGTCTATAAATGCTCCAAACGTTTTTCCCGGTCAAACCGATTAGTACAGCCCAAAACATGGCAATGACCATTTTCAGCAGCGATAATCAGCTAAATTTTCATTTGGTTCAGTGGCATTGTTTACGTTCTGTGCCGCTTATATGGCAGATTGATGAAGCATCGTGAAAATACTCTATTAATGCAAGAGAGGCCTGCAGTTCATTTTTGTGACTTCCTGGATGAGTCATCACTGTAGTCTTGGAGGAATTTGGGAAGGTTTTCTGCTGTGCTGAGTCTCCCATTTGGAGATAATGACTCTGTGGTACTGTGGAACCTTTGTAACCTTTCCCAGACAAATGTATTTCAATCACCTTCTTCCTTCCCTTTTTGGACAAATAGTAATTTGCAACAAGCCTTAAATCAGGTCACGACCCCCAAACGCTTGAAGAGTGCAAATCAGTCTCAAAATGGGACTTACAATCTTCAAGTGTGTGGTCACCCTTACACGAAAACAGAAAAAAATCAGGATGGGCTTTTTGTTTTTTTTTTTACAGCTCTGTATTGTATTTAAAAATAAATGTAATAATAAAAACATCTGCACATAATTCATCTCATTTAGTGCAATTAACATTATTCATTCCCTTATTGCAACAAAAACATGGATTAAATCTTTTTTCTTTGACAGGCTCTTGGTTAACCACAGGCTTAGTAGTTCTGGTTTTCACTATCGTTTTATTTCTCTCTGGACTCATAGGATTCATCTGTCTGTGCCACTTTACCAGTAAATACAATGTACAGGTTTAGTTGCTCATAAACTGAACTCCATGATATAGAAACAAATGATAATAAAGTCTGCATCTCTGCAGGTTCTGCTGATGTTCTCACAGAGCTGAACTACACCTCCAGCCAGATGAAAACATCATCTCTATTAACTTCCTTCAAAACATAGATGATCTTGTAAGGATCCATGTGGAGCCCAGTGGCCTGGTTGAAGGTTTAATGTGTGTTCGGTCTTTTCCCAGTGCTTCTGCAAAGTTCACTTATTTTATTATAATTTAGTTTCAATTTTAGTTTAGCTCCATGTTTAATCTAACTCCATTTTCAAGTGATCATTAAATTTAGGCGGTTTATTTTTAAACTGATCACAAATATAGATTATGTATTAATACACATAATTGATTATTCTGGAAATCTTTCAATTATTTGTTCATTAAGGACCTGATATCGCCTTAGCAATTCACTTGGCTGACAGTGAAGGCACAGCACAAGCCGCCAGTTCTGATCTTACTCAGGATACAGGGTGATTATAATACCTTTAAGTTGGTGGCACCCTGTTTACACATAACAAAAAGTGTATTTTTTCTATAATAATGAAAACTAACTTAAGTCAGTGATAGTCAGAAATCGGATGATCTCTAATGACAAGCCCCCTCTTCATTCATTGGTACTTCAGTATAATCCATCCTGGACACGGACTTGTGGAAATACCAGACTGCACTTTAATCTACTAGAAATAATGATTTCAATAGAGATCAGAATAAATCAAATGTAACAATTTATTTGTCAGGTAAAACATTTATCATGCCAATTACACAATTAAACAATGAAAATCCAAATTAGGATTAAATGCAGTTCCAAATTAGATAAATACATAACATCAACTGCTCAAAGATGAATGTAAGAGTAAGAGATGCATAGGAAAAATACATAGCATAGAGTGAGAAGACACGCTCCACCGGCTACAGGCTTCTGAATAAAGAATTGCAAATTACAATAATGCCACTTCGCTTATATACCCAGACCAGGTGTAAGGTGTAAGGTTGAAAATGACTTCTGTTTTCCCGTCCCAAACATATCTTCAGTAACAAAAGGACTATCTGGCATTCCTGAAGACACAGAGGAGCTCATAGTGATCAAGGTCAAAATGTGTATACATCGGGGGTCTGCTAATTGTCACACCTTTACAGTAGGTCAGCTGTAATCTGCTGGTCAGTTTGAACTGGTCCCTCTCTCTCAGGTAACGTTTTACATACATGCTAGGTAGAATTAACCGTTTATGTTTTACCATCCTTCCTCTATTTTGTAACCAATTCAAGTATAACCATAACAAAATATTGTTATTAAACCATTTCAATTGTAAATTATGTGCTAACTAGTCTTAATTCAGGATTAACTTTGGCATGCTACCTATTGCAATACAGTATAGTCACTCATATTTAGCTATTCTAAGTGCGCATATTTCCGTCATTGGTATAAGTGGCAGTGGGTGGAAATAGACAAAAAATTTACAGCTTTATACCACTGCTGATGATGTTTATTTAAAAATCAGCCTGAACCACTGAAGGGTAACCACTCTTACAATCTGTTTACTTTGTTTTTTTTTCAGCTATTGCATCATTGAAGTATTAACTATTAAATCTAATTTAGTCTATATGAATATTCTTTTTTATTTCACTATTTGAACATAAACATTGCTTTTAAAATCCCAACATAAATAGAGCCAATTTGCCTATGTTCCACAACAGTTTTCAAGCATCCTTCCTAGAAGTCTAGAAGTAAACAGGGGGAAATACTCTGTACTGTAAAACTGAAGTTTAAATGAATTAAATCAAATGCGTTCATCTCACTCAAGTGTTATTTTGTGTGTTTTTGCACAGGATTAATATAGAGAGATATGTTAGGGTTTAATATTCTGTTATGCTGGAATTTACATGGGCTTCTGTTATGTTGAAGTTTTGTAGGGTTACCATATATCGCTATAATCTCTTTTCATATTTTAGTTCATTTAAAATAAATTAGTTTACTTAAATGTTTTGTACGTTTTGAAAATGTCAGGTTTTATAGTGTAAAGGTTCGCTAACATGTTGCAATGCACGCAGCTGTCAGTGTGGTGTCATGATTACGTTCATCTTCATAAAACAGACAGCACAAAGCATGTGGTTTCCTGTAGTCTGATGTGTTACTTCCTAAATCACCAACTGTGTGAGTCTCATCTCTTTTTCCACACTTACTGTGATGGAGTTACTCGTCGTCATAGTTTTTCATCTCCTGGTGGAGATTCAGACTTACAGTAAGTGATATCTGTTGTTTAATGTTTATTAAATATTGTATGTTCACATTTGTCGTGAAGTGTAATTGTTTAAAATATTTTGACATGTTGATCATTAGGCTACGTGTGAATCTACCTGACATTAATTTTGTTGTAGACTATTTTGTATATATGAGCTGTCTTATTTGGGTTTTTAGAACGCAAATGTATGTGCTTGTAAACATAGTCAATGATTAGATACGTGATTGATCTGTTTTGGGTGGTTTCAGAATCTCTTACTGTAAAAGTATCTATAGACGTCATAAGATAGTCTAGATCAGTGAAGATCAGCTGAGACGCCAGCATAGTGGATCAGTGTTATTTCATCACAAACAGAGAAGAGAAGAACATAAAAGTTAGTTCATCATGTGAGCTCGAGCTCACTGGTGCTGAAGTGCTTAGATTGGCAGCTGCAAAATCACCTGTATTAATCTTCATTATCTGTAACTATACAATAAATGAACAAGTCATTAATAAACCATCATCATCATCATTTAATTCTCTTCCTGCCAAGGTGATGGTTCTAGGTGAGATATTTCACTGCTGTCCTTCTGTGTTAGAAACTGTTACTGCAAAAATTTTAATAGCTGGATCATTTGTTTTCAAACAGATTCACTTCAGAAACCCAAAATCAGTGTTAGTAAAGAGGATGACTTGCTCTTGATAGCATGTGAAATACCACTTTCAATCAGAGCTGATTTCATCTGTAGTCTCTACACTGAGAATGATGATCTTCTGTATCAAAGTAAATCTCACTGGAGTCAGTCTGGAGGAAATCTCTGTGTGTTTAATTTAAATCACAGTGAAGTCTTGAGACGATCAGTGAACAGCAGACAGCTGACCTGTGTTTATTCCCTCAAGTCTGAACATGAGAACAGATCTCCAAACAGTGACTCATACATCATCAGAGGTGAGTTATTTATTTATTTAAAAAAAAAAAACACCTATTATTCTTATTAGCCAGTATAATTCTTATTTTAATTTTAATTAGCCAGTATTATATATTATGTAGGGCAGAGGGATATTATGAAATCATTAAGGAAGACTGACAAATAAAGAAAGTGAAGTCAGTATCTTCAGCAAACAAATACGAGAATTAAAAAAATAGAAAGATAATATCTGTGTAACAAGTCTAGATGGATATTTTTTTTATAAAGACATGGGCCCGTATTCTTAAAGCTTCTAAGAATCCTCACAGAAAGCTCCTAATTTAGCTTAAAATTTTTTACGTAGGAGTCTTAGCTTAAAAGTGATTCAGGACCAATCTAAGAGCAACTCTGAGCAAGGAAAAGACTAAAACTTTTATCTTAGTAAGGAGGTGGGGCTGACCCCGTTGCTAGCTATGACACAGCCTTTTGAAGACTGTGATTGGTTGGTTGTCCAAGCAGGAAATAAAAGCGCAATTTTAAGTGGGTCTATTATAAGCCTTCACTTTGAAATTATAGGCATATTTTTTCCTTGTTTTAGTGAACACACACACACACACACACACACACACACAAATATATATAATTTCTAAATCTATAATCACTCTAATATATATATTTTTTATTTACCGTGCTGTTAATGTCTTACTTAATGTATTTGAAATAAAATTTACAAGGTAATTGTTTGTGTGATGCTTGTTTGGTACATGCCCAAATCATCACTGCTGCATAGTTGCATTTTTTCAGTTGCCAAATATGTTAATGTAGTTAATTTGGTGATTACTTCTATTTCTGGCAGTGTGACATTTCTGGGCTATGTAGGAGATGTTAGCATGTCTCTAATAAGATCGATCACAAACACTATCTAATGTGTAGCAGCATCTTATCAACTCACTGTCATGCATTGCGTACAACATATTTCTTCTCCCTCTTCATATTTCATCCATTTTCTCCACTGCTAAAGAAACTCTTAAGCCTCTTAAAAGTCCTTATCCGTACTCCTAACAATTTTGGACCTTAAGACCTCTTTTAAGGGTTAAGATGCTTTCTGAATTACTTTTATCTTTGCCAGGATCTTTTCTTTATATTTAAGAGGAAACACCCACATTTCTAAGCATTTTCTTAGACTTTTATCACTAGGAGCAACTTTTTGCACTAAGAATTTTCATGAATACGGGCCCTGATCAATAGGCTTTACAACACTGAAATGACAAATAAACAAAATAAAGGAATGAGCTAAATGTTGTTTCTCATAATCCCTGGGGCGCTACAGACTCATTCAGAAACTTCATATATTGAGAATCTAGCAGTCGTCCATGAAGTCTCGATTCTTACACAGAAAAACTTTCTTTTTAAGTTCTTTTCAGACAAACACTAAAACCACTGTGTGACTTTGAAAAATGGGTAATCTAATACATTTAGACAGACAGGAAAAGTCAGCTGAGCTGATCATGTGAGCAAAGTTGAAACTATTATCTGACACACTTGGAAACATGAATTCATCAAATCAGTTGCTAATATGGATGTTTATGCTGTTGTTCTCCCTCCAAAATCCTATTACAAAAGGACTAAAAGTTAAGGTTTTTGCAACAGTCCAGAGTGAGTTTTTTTTAATTATCATGTGAACCAGTATAGAAGTGATATCAAGTTAAAGCTTCACTAGTATGTTAAATATGGTATTTTTGTATTTGAAGGATGTGTAACGTTAACAATCTTTTCTTTAACGTTTGTAAATAATGTAAAATGACTCCCTATAATGCTGATAAACTGTCTCTGCAGTTTTAACATCAACCACCACTGAACAAACTACTACAACAACTGTAATGTCGACTTCTGAAACAACAACATACACTCTTAAAAATAAAGGTGCTTCAAAATGCCATAGAAGAACCTTTTTTGTCTTTACCATCTGAAGAACCTTTCTGTTTCACAAAAGGTTCTTTGTGGCGAAAAAAGGTTCTTCAGATTATAAAAAGGTAAGAAAAAGTTGGTTGTTTAATGAACCTTTGGCTGAATGGTTCCTTGTGGAACCAAAAATGGTTCTTCTATGGCATCACTGTGAAGAACCTTTTAAAGCACCTTTATTTTTAAGAGTGTACAGTGAAACTTATATATATTTATTAGACACACACACGCACATATCTTTTTTCTCATCGAACACTGAAAAACTGCTGTTTATATTCATCATCATGCATTAGTCAAGTGTGATTTCACATGAGGTCTTTCCTGTTGCAGATGCTTCTAATGTTTCAGTGGATCACACTGAAGGTCCATCCACCTCACAGTACAAAGGCATTACTCGCAGTCCTTTTATTATTACCTCTCTCTCAGGTAAAATTTTAGATTCATGCTAGGTACAATTATCTGTTTGTGTTTTACCATCCTTCATCTATTTTGCAACCAATTCAAGTGTAACCACAGCAAAATATTGTTATTAAACCATTTCAATTGTAAATTATGTGCTAACTAGTCTTGATTCAACATTAACATGCTACCTATTGCAATACAGTATAGTCACTCGATAGCAACGCTCTCCCACATATTTAGCTATTCTAAGTGTGTTTATTTTCGTCATTGGTATAAGTGGCAGTGGGTGGTAATAGACAAAAAATTTACAGTTTTATACCATTGTGCTGATATTTAATCCTTCGGCAATCAGCCTGAACCTCTAGGGAAACCGCCCTTACAACCTGTTTACTGTTTTTTTCAGCTGTTGCATCGTTGAAGTATTAACTATTAAATCTAATTTAGTCTATATGAATATTCTTTTTTATTTAACTTTTTAAACACAAACATTGCTTTTAAAATCCCAACATATATAGAGCCAATTTGCCTATGTTCCACAACAGTTTTCAAGCATCAATCCTAGAAGTCTAGAAGTAAACGGGGAAATACTCTGTACTTTAAAACTGAAGTTTAAATGAATTAAATCAAATGCGTTCATCTCACTCAAGTGTTATTTTGTGTGTTTTTGCACAAGATTAATATATAGAGATATGTTAGTGTTTAATATTCTGTTATGCTGGAATTTACATGGGCTTCTGTTATGTTGAAGTTTTGTAGGGTTACCATATATCGCTATAGTCTCTTTGATAGTGTGGTATTGCTATCTAGCATTTCAACAAGGTTTTACTTTTAGTTAGAATTTTACAGCATGAAGTTAAAAGGTTAAGGTTTTTGAAACAGTCCAGAGTGAGTTTTTTTTTATTAATATACTCATGTGAACAAGTATAGAGGTGATATCAAGTTAAAGCTTCACTAGTATGTTAAAAATTGTATTTTTATATTTAAAGGATGTGCACCATTAACAATCTTTTCTTTAAAGTTTGTAAATAATGTAAACTGACTCCCTATAATGCTGATTGTCTCTGCAGTTTCAACATCAACCACCACTGAACAAACTACTACAACAACTACAATGTCGACTTCTGAAACAACAACATACAGTAAAACTTGTATATATATATACACACACATATATAGACACACACAGATCTTTTTTTTTCTCCATCGAACAATAATGTATATTAATCTTGGCTCAAGACTAATATAGAGAGATATGTTAGATATGTTAGTGTTTTTTTTACAATATGAATTTAAAAGTTAAGGTTTTTGCAACAGTCCAGAGTGAGTTTCTTTTTAATTAATATACTCATGTGAACAAGTATAGAGGTGATATCAAGTTAAAGCTTCACTAGTATGTTAAAAATGGTATTTTTGTATTTGAAGGATGTGTAACATTAACAATCTTTTTTTTAAAGTTTGTAAATAATGTAAACTGACTCCCTATAATGCTGATTGTCTCTGCAGTTTCAACATCAACCACCACTGAACAAACTACTACAACAACTACAATGTCGACTTCTGAAACAACAACAAACAGTAAAACTTATATATAAAGACACACACACACCTTTTTTTTTTTTTTTTTTTCACCAAACACTGAAAAACTGCTGTTTATATTCAACATCATGTATTAGTCAAGTGTGATTTCACATGAGGTCTTTTCTGTTGCAGATGCTTCTAATGTTTCAAGGGATCACACTGAAGGTCCATCCATCTCACAGTACAAAGGTATTATTCTGAGTCATTTTTTGCCATATCTGAATTGAGTTGACCATTGCATTCTCTTTCAAATCTCATTTTGCATCTAAAACCAAATTAAACAACAGATAATAATGGATTAAAGTGTTGGTTTTGTTTTGACACAGATACATGGTTTATAGTGTTGGTCTCCACTGGTGTTGCTGTAATTTTGTTTGGACTCATCTGTCTGTGCCGGTTTACATGTAAGCAATTTAATGTCAATTTCATTTTTTTTTTTTAATATGTACATAAAAACATTTGATGCATTACCTCATTGTTTTTTTTTTAGGTAAAAAAAGAAGAAAACTGTAAGTTTTTTTTCTTTGATTGATTTATTGTTTATTTTAAAAAAATACAAAATAATAATAAAAAAAATATATATTTATTTATTTATTTTTGAGGTCCAGAAGCTGTAGATGTTTAGATTCTTATCTGCTATATGCATGTGTGAAAATATGCCATAAAGATCAATATTTGATTCTCAGAAATAAAACGAGACCTATAAAATCTGAGGTGACCAGTCAAGGAACTGGAACGGTGAGTGTCAGTATAATATTTACAATATTAAATATTTATATTAAAACATAGTCAACAAGAACCGTCATAAGGGACTTGATTTTCATTATTTATTATGTTATTTAGAGTTGTTCTGAGCCTGCAGATACATATTCTCTGATCACTTCGGTACCTGCTTCATCATTTCAGCCCATATCTGGAGGTAAGAGATCATCATTCTCTCAGGAAAATATGTGATCTTATTTTAGTCAATTTTGGTTAGAAACATCATTCAGTGACCACAGCTTCTCAGAAACCGGCACTACACCCATTTCCCCTTTTTAAGTCGTCAGCAGCTCAGCATTATTAACCACATTTTTCCTTAAATGAACAGTTCACACCAAAGTGAAAATCATTTACCAAAAATGTCTCATAAAAGACAACAAACAACAAGCTTTACATTGCAAGTCTTCAGAAGTCATATAACGATCTTTTGCTTTCATCACATATTTTGGTATAATCCAGATGTCAGCATCACCCTGATTCCAACAAGATGTTGAGACTGGCTTTTGGATTACTGAAGAAAATAAGTTCTACGAACAACAAAAGCTTATGTTTCTTAAGCATTTGTTTACAGTGATAATCTTTACAAATGAACAACTTTTACAAATTTTGAAGCCTAAACACAATCACCAAAAGTATAAAGCTAAACATAGACTCTGAACAAAGAACACTATGGTCACATGACTTTAATGTTTTCTACAACTCTTTTGGTTATTAAAAAAAACACACAAGGAGTATTACTGATGTATTTTATGTGATGCATCTTCACTCACCAAGTCTGAAGCTTTTTTAGGTGAAGCCATTCCTCATTTGTCCTCTCGCTTTGTATAGATTTGACTATTGACATCATTTGACCCTCTTCATCATGCTTTTCTTTCAAAGGCCTCGAACACCCAGAGTCACATCAGGACAGCACAGCAGATCCCAGAGACACTCGCTGTGTCATTACATCTATAAATCCAGTTTACCAGCCCTCAGGTAATGAAATGTTTCCTTTATTAAAGTGGTCATATATGTTTTCACATAAGAGTTTATAAGCGGCTAAGTCAATACTTTAAGCAGCTGAGGGATGCTGGACAGTGCTTGTAGATGGATGCACACGCTAGGTTTACAATTAACCGGAATTTCCACACAATATATTAAAATGCTTATTTGTTGTAGCGTAGTGGACAAAAAACTCTGTGCACTTTCCCTTCAGCAACACCTGCTACCTGAGGGAAGGTTCCCACCTATATTCTGTGCACAATTAGACAAGAGTGCCCTCTACTGGACATGTACACAAATAATACAAAGTAAAGGCCAAAATGGCTCTTACAGGGTTGTTAATATAGGCCTACTATGGCACTGAGGTTTTACAACTCGAAACTTGCTCTCCAATACAAAAAAAGCAGTGAGCTAATATGGAGGAAGAAGGTCAAATACTGCTATAAATTCATCACAACACTGATGCACAGAATCAATCTGAGAAGAGATGATAATAAGTGTCAAAGCTTAAAGCTTTATGACAAAGAACTTGTTCATTTTTCAAGATTTGACTAGTTTACAATGCTCTGCATTACAGATGTTTTGATCAATAAACAGAAACAGGGAAGTACAGAGGAAAATGAGGTATGTGAACACTTCCACACACCAGACACACATAACTGAACATCATGAATAGAATACTAACATTTACTTCATGTGTGTCCTTAAGAATGTTTATCATCTGTACTGCACGATCCCTGACAAACCAGTTCACTCAAGCACAGAAGATCACGTGTACAGTTTGTTGAAGATGCACTGATGAATCTCATGTTTGTGTGTTATATAGCTACTATGAGTAAAGTGTCTTTACTTGCAGACAAATAGGTGTTTTTTTATTATTTAGTGTTTGGTGTGGAATATACTGTGAACTATTAAATATCCAGAGTATCTTCTCTGGCAAGCCCCACTAGTGCAATACCACCTTGTAGGAAGAGCTTGGGCATTCAATAAGAGCTAAGAACTAAAAATGTAATGATAAATAAAAAAAGTTGTACTTCTTCTTAGTATTCTGTATAAAAATACTAGCTTCTCCTCTCACAAACCCAGTCGATAACATCAGTGATGGAAGAGAGAATAGTGATTCACATCCTGCTTTAATCATTTATTCCAGTGTATATTTATCTTCAAAAATAGCTTTTTTCATATCTGTGATTGTTTCCGAGAAGCATGATCCTTCCCACATGCCGCTGAATGGCAGGTCAAATGGGCATCAGACACTCCAAGCAAAAGACACAAGCACTCACTAACATCACTGATGACATTGCTGAGGTTCCACACATTTTATATTCATTTTAATGCATTTAGTCATTTCAAACAGATCTGTAGAGTATATGCAGTCAGGTCGAACCTGCTGGTGTTTTGAATGGCTTGTGTTTGAGCATTTTTCCCTCAAGAGTTTTGCTGCTGCACTTTTTACATACATTGTGATTTATGAAAATTATTATTATAATTATTGTTGGTGTTGATGTTATCATTGTTCTTCTTATTAATCTTTTTATATTTGAAAATCATGTTTTGGATAGTTTTTTCAGTAATTATACTTCTTATAAGTGTCCTTTGAGAGTCACCAAGTGCTCTTTTTGAAATAACCTAAATTTACTTTGGAAAAAGCTTATTGTAAATGCAGTTTTGTGAGAATTTAAATATTTATCTTTAAACATATCTTTAAATAAGTTCACACTCTATGATATACGTTACATATAAATGGTGTATTTGCACGTTTTACAAATAAATTCTACTTTAATCATGACAAACTATATATCGTTGGAAAGGTCTTAAACTCCTAAACAGATGTTTTACCTTTTTTGTGTTACAAATTATGTAGGAAAAGTAATAGGTTAATTTATGACAAGAGTGCACCTCAAAAATACACTTTATAACAGGAAGTGTGACCACATAACATGTGGTCAAATGATCAACGTTCATCTTCATAGAAATGACCACAAAATGCATTAAACAGTTTGTGGTCTGATGTACCACCTCCTAATTCACCCTTTGTGTGAGTCTCATTCTGTCTCTGTTCTCACACTCGCTGTAATGGAGTTGTTCATCTTCATCGTTTTTCAGCTCCTGCTGGAGGTTCAGTCTTATAGTAAGTGATGTCTGTTGTTTAATTTTGATTAAATACTGTATGTTAACATGAGTTTGTTTAAAGGTTAAACAAAAATCATGGGCTGTATTTGGAAAATGATGCATGTAAATATGATCAATAAGGAGATGTAATGACTAACTGATCTGTTTTGTTGCAGAATTTCCTAAAGTAAATGTATCTCCAGATGTCATAAGAGAGTCTAGTTCAGTGAAGATCAGCTGTGAGATGCAACCACATGTTATAGTGAATGAATGTCATTTCTACATAAACAGAGAACAGAAGAAAATGAAAACCAGTCCATCATGTGAGCTCGAGCTCACTGGTGCTGAAGTGCTTAGATGGGCAGCTGTAAAATCACGTGTATCACTCAACATTTACTGTTACTACATAATTGGGGGAGGCGCACTCATATCATCACCTGATTCTGATCCTGCCACAGTGACAGTTCTAGGTGAGATATTTCACTGCTGTTCTTTTGTAGTAGAAACTGTAATTCCAGTGTTTTGACTAAGCATGGAGACATGAGAAACCTATCATCTGTTAGTGATGATGATGTTATACATATACTGTAGGGCACTTATGGATGGATTTGTTAAGACCCTTTCTATAGACTAAGAGTGGGCTTAAGAGTGCATATTATTACTACTAAGGTACTAATATGCATGTAATAAACTTTAGGGGTGAAGAAAGAACAAAGATGTTACTTTTAGGATACTGCTCCAGTTACAAACAGTTGTACCCCTAAATTCATCAAATCAATTTAATACTGATGTTTGTGCTGTTGTTTTCCATCCAAATTTACACATGACAAAAGTATTCTTTTGTTTTATTTGAAGGACCTAAACCTTCAACAAACAAGTTTTTCTTTAAAGTTTGTAAATAATGTCTGTGCAGTTTCCACATCAACTACCACTGAACAAACTACTACAACAGCCATGAAAACCTGTGAGTAATTGAGTTTGTAAATCCTTTCTTACTCCATTCTGAAAATGTTCCTAAAACAACAATAATTCTTTCAAATTCATGATTACATCACACATTTCATCAGCGTTAACAGTAATCTCAACTTCTGGAACCACAACATATAGTAAATCTGTTAAATTGCTAATAATAACTTCTCTCAATATTTTAGATTAAATTTGAGAAATTCTGCAAAGCTGATACCTGTACCTTCAACAAACAAGCTTTTCTTTAAAGTTTGTAAATAATCTAAAGACTAAATTGTCTCTGCAGTTTCAACATCAACTACCGCTGAACAAACTACTACAACAGCCATGAAAACCTGTGTGTAATTGAGTTTGTAAATCAGTTATTCATACTGAATTCTGAATGTCTTCAAAACAACAATCATTCTTTTAAGCTCATAATTATTTGTTGAACATTTACTATACTGTGCATCACCACACAGTGTTTTTACATAAATATTTATTCTAAATATTTGTAAAAACTGTAACATGTTTTTTTCCCCTCTTTTTGTCATCATCATATGTGGTATATTAATGTAAAATTCATTTAAAAACAAAAATCTACACAAAATGTATCTGATTCAGTGCCATATTTATTCCCATATAATCATGAATTAAAGCCTTATTTTTTCTTTCAGCAGACTGGCTTTATTTGTGTCTGGACACGTAGGATTCATCTGTCTGTGCCGCTTTACCAGGAAGTACAATGTACAGGTTTAGTTGTGCATAAACTGAACTCCATGATATAGAAACATATGATAATAAAGCTGTTATCTCTCTCTCTATATATATATGTACAAAAAGATAATACAGTATACTGAATTCATAAATGGACCAGCAGGCCAGACATAATCTGTAGAGTTTTTAAAATGTGTTAAATGTAGCTAAAAACATCTTCAAATCTTCTGTGGAGTTCAGTGATGCAGATTCAGTATGAGAACAGCGATTGGTTCAGATCTGAGGCTTAAGAAATACAAAATCTATTTATATATATTTGTTACACTTTTGTTCATTAACTATTGGAATATATACATAAGTTCTAACAAAGCTGCAGCATATCATAAACTATTTCATAAAATTAGCATAGTGCCTTGTTTAATTTGTATTATTTTATCTGTCAATGTTCTGATCATTGAAGAACTGAACTGCTTGACTGTCTGCATTTTTTATGCAGTAATGAGTGAACATGTACCCAATAAAGTGATGATAAAGTGAATAATGCATTCCACAATCTGAAATTTGATATTATGATCTAGTCTTTTTAAAGTGTATTAATGGTACAGATGTTTTTGGCACACTTATTTGCTACTTTCACAAAACCTTCCTTCTTTTAGAGCGAGTCTGCTGCTGTACATGTGGTCACACGATCAGTGTTCATCTTTATAGAAATGACCACACAATGCATTAAATAGCTTGTGGTCTGATGTACCACCTCCTAATTCACCCTTTGTGTGAGTCTCATTCTGTTTCTGTTCTCACACTCGCTGTAATGGAGTTTGGTGATCATTATTCAGCTCCTGCTGGAGGTTCAGTCTTATAGTAAGTGATGTCTGTTGTTTAATTTTGATTAAATACTGTATGTTATTTGTACTGAAACAAGTTTAACTGTCTAACACATTATTAATAATAATAATAATAATACATCTTTATTATCAACCGTAGCTGAAATTTGTCTTTGACCACACCAGCAAATTCACATACAAATACATACTAAAAAACACATAAGAACCATCATGCTGAATCACATACATTTCTAATTAATAAATCCAATAGCAGCAGGTACAAAGGATTTTTTTTTATAAATATTTGTCTTTGCTCTAGACATTAAGAATCATCTCCCAGAAGGCAATAAAACAAACTGGTCAAACAAAGGATGAGTTGGGTCTTTTAAAATACACTCCACTTTCCCAACACACCTTGAGGTGTAAACCTCACCCAACTTGCTCTGTGATCTGCCAATAATTTACTAGCTGTATTAATAACTCTTGCCAGACTATTTTTCTGCTTACAGTTCAAGTGCCCATACCATGAAGTTATATTATAAGTCAACACACTCTCTACCAATGATTTGTAGGCAATTTCCAAAATATTATGTCTCACCCCAAACCTACTAATTCTCTGTATTAGATATAGACGTTCCATACATTTTTTCAGGATATAATTAGCATTTTCCACAAAACTCAATTTACTGTCTATATATGTACCAAGATATTTAAAATGATCAACAATCTCAACTGTGTGACTTTCTATCATTACAGGCACCACTGCAACATTGTGCTTGGTCCGACTAATAACTAATTCTTTAGTTTTATTTATATTTAATATCAGTGCACTATTATTACACCAACCCAGGAGTTCCTCAACATATTTCATATACTGTACAGACTCATTCAGATCACCTTTACGAAAGAGCCCTACCAAAGCCATATCGTCTGCATACTTAAAAAGTTTAAAATTAAGAGTATTAATCATAAAATCATTAATGTACAATGAAAATAAAACAGGTGATATGACACTTCCTTGAGGGGCCCCTGTATTAACAGTGCATTCATCTGATAGTTGACCATTATACCATACCCTCTGAGTACGGGACAACAGTAAGTCCTTAATCCACAGAACCAGGTACCTGTTAACACCCATAGATATTAACCGTTCTAACAAAATATCAACCCTCATTGTGTTAAATGCTAATGTAAAATCTAAAAACAGAATTCTAGCATATGCATTTGAATTTTGTAAATGATAAGTTACAAAATTCATCATAGTTAGCACGGCATCATCAGTGCCCCTATTTTGTCTATATGCAAACTGCAAAGGGTCAATACTTGAACCAACAGATATCTGTCACGAACTGTGCTGCTATGGCTCCCTCCGTCCGCCTTTTGAGGGAGCCTTCATTTCACTATGGACATTTAATTCACTACATTTCCCATAACCCCCTTCTCGTGCACTTCCTGTCACCTCTCACCTCTCACCCCTGTCGGCCATCTTCCTTGTTACCCTCTTACTATAAATAGACCTCCATTTTGTGATCTTGTTTGCGAAGTTTTGAGTTAGTTTTCACTGCCAATTCCAAGCACTTTCCCTTGTTTGATCTCCCGTTGCTGACCCCCTTGTTTCCTGGTTTCCTGTGATTGTTTTCCGCCCGCCTTTTGACCCACGCTTGTTTCTGGACTATCCCATTGATCGCTGCCCGCCTCGACTATCTGCCTGGACTATCGTTTGCTCTTTTGGATTATCTGCGTTGCACGTGTCTGCTGTGTTTGACCTCGCCTGTCCCAGTATGAGCTTGTACAATAAAGTCTTGCGTATGGATCCACCCGTCTCAGTGCATTACGTTACAATATCATTAGATGTTTAACAAGAATCCTTTCCATAGTTTTACATAACACGTTGTTAAAGCTATGGGGCGAAAATCATTCACAGTATGAACTATAGGCCCCTTTGGTACTGGGATTATCACACTTTCTTTCCACATGGAAGGTACAATTCCAACTTGTAACAAAGCTTGAAATAATCTTGTCAATACACCTTTTAACTGATGACAACAGCTTTTTAACACTTTACCACTAATACCATCAGGCCCCCGAGCTTTACCAGGTTTTACCTTAGAGATAGAATCAACCACATCCAACTCTGTCAAATTAATAGGGGAGCAATTTGGGATGGTCTGACAAATACCATTAAAGTTAAGACTGCTGGCCTCAATATCAAATCTGTTAAAGAAATTATTCATATCATCAATAGGCATAGTAATTGGTGGATCACTACGCCTTTTATCATTCTTACCCATCATAATATTCAGACCATCCCACATTGCTTCTTGTAAATTTTTCCTCAGTCTTATTCTTATAATGTAATTTAGCTTCCTCAGTTTACCCCTTACAACCCTTTTACTCTCTCTAAAAGCAACAGAATCACCAAAACAAAAAGCTCTCTTTTTATCATTTAAACACCTTTTCAAATCTTTGGACACCCACGTCTTATTATTAGGGAAAATTCTGACCATTTTGGTCGCAGTCACATTTCTCTCACAAAACTGTATATAAGATGAGATTGTGTCCGTTATTTCATTCAAATCGTCACCAGTATTGAAAAACAAGTCCCAGTCCATATCGTCAAAACAGTCTTGGAGCTGCTCAACAGAATTATTCGTCCATACCTGGATGTCCTTAGTGACCACTGCTTGCTGCTTAAGTTTGCTTCTATATTTAGGCAGCAGATATATAAAGTTATGGTCAGATTGTCCCAAGGGCGGCCGACATAAGATTTTATATGCATTGTTAATGTTTCCATAACAACAGTCCAGGATGCGAGTAGATCGAGTTGGGCATGTTACATATTGCTGCAAAGAAGGTAAATGATCAGACAAGCTACACATATTAAAATCTCCTAAAATAAAAACCGGCTGTTCAGTAGACCGGGAAAGAGCACAATTATAACTCTCTGCTAATCTTTCAGCTGCTAATTCCATATTCAGACCAGGAACATAAGTCAAAATAATAGTTATTTGGCCAAATTCCCTCGGCAGATAAAAAGGTCTAAAAGACACAGTTAAAAATTTCATAATCCGTGGTACAAATCTTCTCCCTAATACAAAAGTCCTTTGCCCATTTATTATCAACGAAAATGCATAAACCACCTCCAACTGACTTTTCCCCATCTCTGTCGGCTCTAATAGTAGTATATCCATTTATCAAAGGATCCGGGTGATTTTTTAGCCAAGTTTCTGTTAGGCAAATAAGATTACTCATTCTAAAATCACAGTCAAATTCCATTTTTGCAACCAGTTCATCCGACTTGCTGTTAATTGGACGAACATTAGTCAATGTGATTACCGGCAATGGAGGTTTGTTACCCCGGCGTTTGACCCACTGTTTCACACCTCCTCTGGATCCTCTTTTCTTAGATTTGTTCTTAACTGATCCATGGGGACAGAATCCTCGTCTTATGTCATGGATGGCGTCTTGAAATTGTTTATCCTCAACCTCAACAGGGCCGCGATACACCATAGACATCAAATCCTCCCTCGTGTATATGAACCTCTTGCTTCCCGTCAGCTGCACGCAGTTAATCAAGCCGACTGCCAGACACAGAAGCAATGCCAGCTTAAGGATTTCCATACTGAACGACTAACACACATCTACGATTTGAATTTTAATTAAGTTCCACCCAGAGCAGAAAAAATAATTAGTGAATAAACACAAAACAAACAAAATGCTGGTGCGGTGCAAGGTCAGCAGCAGTGCCGTGCACCCGGAAGCCCCATTTCAACATGTGTGATCAGTATGTTTTACTGTGAACCTACAATCTCTCTGCTTATTATAATTAGTTTTTGTCATGAACTGCGCCGTTGTGGCTCCCTCACTTCATCCCTAGAGGGAGCCTTCATTTCACTATGGACCATTCATTCACTACATTTCCCATCATCCCTTTCTCATGAACTTCCTGTGTCCTCTCACCTCTCACCCCTGTCGGCCATCTTGTCTTCACCCTCACACACCTGGCAGTTATCACCTCATCACCCACAGTATAAAAGCCATGCACACGCACTGCCATTCGCGAAGTCTTGATTTAGTTTACCCTGGTCAATTCCGAGCGTGTTACCGATCTCCTTGTTTCCTGTGATTGTTCTCCGCCTGCCTTCTGACCCACGCCTGTTCCTCGTTTTATGATTCTCTGCTTGTGCCCTTGTGACCATACTGCTCTGTCTGACCACGTTTTGGATTATCTGTGTTATACCTGTCTGCTGTGTTTCGACCCCGCCTGTTCCACTGCGAGTTTAATCAATAAAGTTTGCAAATGGATCCACACGCCTCCGTCCAGTACGTAACAGTTTTACTCTAGCCATATCATGAAAATTCATTAACTGGATTGCAATAACCGATTAAAAGAACGTTTGAGTTACTAGAAATAAGAAGCCTTAACTACATTTAATGTGTAAATGCCTTATTTGGAATATTCACTGGAGTATTAATTTAAATCTATTTATATGAAAGAAATTCTGGGTGTTACTTGATTTTTCTTTGCGAAGTCTTGTTTTGCCATGGTTGACAATTCTGCATGTTTATTTCCCGTGTTTGTTTTCCTGTTACTGACCTTTATTGTTTCCCGTTTCTGATTGATCTCTGCCTTTTGACCCACGCCTGTCTTCAGATTATCCTTTGTTTGCTAGCTGCCTGCCTCAACCTTTGCATAGACTCTGACCATTCTCTTGCTCTGCCTACGTGTTGTGTGTACGCTGTTTCTCAACCCAAGCCTGTTGGATTACTGTTTAATAAAGTTGCGTATCGATCTCCACTCCATTAACTCCATGTTACAGATTATTTGTTGAACATTTACTATACTGAACATTACCACACAATGTGTTTATATAAATATTTATTCTAAATATTTGTAAAAACTGAAACATATATTTTTTTTCTATTAAAATTAAAATTCATTTAAAAACAAAAATCTACACAAAATTGATCTGATTCAGTGCCATATTTATTCCCGTATTGCAATATAATCATGGATTAAAGCCTTATTTTCTTTTAACAGACAGGCTTTATTTCTGTCTGGACTCGTAGGATTCATCTGTCTGTGCCGCTTTACCAGGAAGTACAATGTGCAGATTTAGTTGTGCATAAACTGAACTCCATAATATAGAAACATATGATAATAAAACGGTATCTCTGTAGGTTCTGCTGATGTTCTCACAGCTGTTTACTTTCTTCAGTTTTGCCTCTAAAGACGAAAAAAAAAAAAAAAAAAAAAAAAAAGATATTTACAGAAAGATAATACAGTATAGCTACTGAATTCATAAACTGACCAGCAGGCCAGACAGAATCTGTAGAGTTTTTAAAATGTGTTAAATAGAGCTAAAATCTACAAGTCTTCTGTGGAGTTCAGTGATGCAGATTCAGTATGAGAACAGCGACTGGAACAGATCTGAGGCTTAAGAAATACAAAATCTAATTTATATATATATATTTTTACACTTTTGTTAATTAACTGTTGGAATAAATACATGTACACAAGTTCTAACAAAGTTGCAGCATAGCATAAACAATTTCATAAAATTAGCATAGTGTCTGTTTAATTATTATTATTATCTGTCAATCTTCTGATCATTGAAGAACTGAACTGCTGACTCTGTCTACATTTTTTATGCAGTAATGAGTGAACATGTACCCAGTAAAGTGATGATGAAGTGAATAATGCATTCCACAATCTGAATTTTGATATTATGATCTAGTCTTTTTAAAGTGTATTAATGGTACAGGTGTTTTTGGCACACTTATTTGATACTTTCACAAAACCTTTCTTCTTTTAGAGCGAGTCTGCTGCTGTACATGTGGTCACACGATCAGTGTTCATCTTTATAGAATTGACCACACAATGCAATAAATAGCTTGTGGTCTGAAGTGCCATTTCCTAATTCACCCTTTGTGAGAGTCTCATTCTGTCTCTGTTCTCACACTTGCTGTAATGGAGTTGTTCATCTTCATCGTTATTCAGCTCCTGCTGGAGGTTCAGTCTTATAGTAAGTGATGTCTGTTGTTTAATTTTTCATTAAATACTGTATGTTAACATTTGTACTGAAACAAGTTTAACTGTCTAATACATTTCAGCATGTGTGATCAGTACGTTTTAGTGCAACTGCACACACATGAACCTACAATATCTCTGCTTATTATAATTAGTTTTACTTCAGCCATGTTATGAAAATTCATTAACTTTATTGCAATAACCCAATTAAAAGAACGTTTGAGTTCCTAGAAATAAGAAGCCTTTATTAACTGCAGTTACTGTGTAAACACCTTATTTGGAATATCCACTGGAGTATTCATTTACATCTGCACATGTTTATATGAAAGAAATTCTGGGTGTTACTTGATTGAGAAACTGAGAAAAGTGCAGCTATTGAAAATATGTATAATATGTTCCTTGAGGTTTATTCATCATTTTTATCAAAAATAAAAAATAAAATAAAATAAAATAAAATAAATAAAAAAATAAAAAAATAAATAAATAAAACTCCTGCAGACTCAATCACAAAGCACACAATCCTGACACCACACCCCTTTTAATAGCATCAAATAACTAACTAAAACCAAACTTGTTTGAAAAACCAACTTCAACACAAAGCAGCATTTAACTAAAAACATCCATTTATTTACATGGAGAGAGCAAGATTTATAGCCTATACTAGTGCTTCTTAACCACATTTCTGGAGCCCAAACACTACACATTTCACTTGTCTCCTTTGTTTGATTACAATCTGTGCTGAAATGCTCCAAATATATATATTTTTAAATATTAATATTTTGAAACCTCTCATGGGCTGCTTTTTTTTTTCATTGTGTAATTGGGTGCTGTTGCAAAGACATGTATGAGTTTGTTTAAAGGTTAAACAAAAATCATGGGCTGTATTTGGAAAATGATGCATGTAAATATGATCAATAAGGAGATGTAATGACTGATTGATCTGTTTTGTTGCAGAATATCCTAAAGTAAATGTATCTCCAGATGTCATAAGAGAGTCTAGTTCAGTGAAGATCAGCTGTGAGGTGCAACCACATGTTATAGCGAATGAATGTCATTTCTACATAAACAGAGAACAGAAGAAAATGAAAACCAGTCCATCATGTGAGCTCGAGCTCACTGGTGTTGAAGTGTTCAGATGGGCAGCTGTAAAATCACCTGTATCACTCAACATTTACTGTTACTACATAATTGGGGGAGGCACACTCATACCATCATCTGATTCTGATCCTGCCACACTGACAATTCTAGGTGAGATATTTCACTGCGGTTCTTTTGTAGTAGAAACTGTAATTCCAGTGTTTTGACTAAGCATGGATTATTTAATTTATACAGATTCCCATGAGAAACCTATCATCTGTTAGTGATGATGATGTTATACATACACAGTGCTTAATTTGTGCCGGAACAAGCCGGATCCGGATCCGGCATCTCTGAAATCCGATCCGGCACCTCATTTTGGCGGATCCCCCACCTCCCGCTCCAATGAAAAACATTCATGCTGACCTGTAGCGTGCATATTTAATACTAATAAAATAATAATAAATAAATAAATAAAAACATATTTTTTAGAGTTCATGCGCACAAAAAAAGCTATATGCAAGCTGTTATTAACTTCAGATGGCCCGCCAACGTGATAACGCGAACGCTCCGTTACCTCCTCCTCCTCTGATCACATGCCGGATCCGTCACCCCGATTTGTTCCGGCACCTCGCAATTTACAAATTAAGCACTGTACATACAGTATAGGGCACTTATGGATGGATTTGTAAAGACCCTTTCTATAGACTGTAAGAGTGCATATTATTACTACTAAGGTACTAATATGCATGTAATAAACTTTAGGAGTGAAGAAGGAACAAAGGTGTTACTATTAGGATACTGCTCCAGTTACAAACAGTTGTACCCCTAAATTCATCAAATCAATTTAATACTGATGTTTGTGCTGTTGTTTTCCATCCAAAATTACACATTACAAAAGTATTCTTTTTTTTATTTAATTTGAAGGACCTGAACCTTCAACAAACAAGTTTTTCTTTAAAGTTTGTAAATAATGTCTGTGCAGTTTCCACATCAACTACCACTGAACAAACTACTACAACAGCCATGAAAACCTGTGAGTAATTGAGTTTGTAAATCTGTTATTCTTATTTTGTTCTGAAAATGTCCTTAAAACAACAATAATTCTTTCAAATTCATGATTACATCACACATTTCATCAGCGTTAACAGTAATCTCCACTTCTGGAACCACAACATATAGTAAAACTGGTAAATTGCTAATAATAGCTTCTCTCAACATTTTGGATTAAATTTGAGAAATTCTGCAAAACTGACTCCCCTTGCAATGTTATTTTTTTTTTTTATATTAGATTCTGATCCTGCCACAGTGACAGTTCTAGGTGAGATATTTCACTGCTGTTCTTTTGTATTAGAAACTGTAATTCCAGTGTTATGACTAAGCATGGATTATTTTACTTTATACAGATTCAGAATCAGAATCAGAATCAGAATCAGAAAGAGCTTTATTGCCAAATATGCTTGCGCATAAAAGGAATTTGTTTTTGTGACATTAGCTTCCAGGGTGCATAGACAAAAACACAGACAATAAAAGAATAAAATAAAATAAAATAAATAAAGGTAATAGAGAATAGAAAATATACATATGTAAATATAAATATATATAGACAAAAAATATTTATATCGAAAAATGAATTAAGAAATAAGTGGCATATACAGTTGTGCTGTTGATGCTTGATGGAAGTTATTGCACATATTTTTATTGCACAACGGGGTGAACATTTAGCTGTTCATAAGTCGGATTGCCTGGGGGAAAAAACTATTCTTGTGCCTGGTTGTCCTGGTGTTAGGGGCTCTGTAACGTCGGCCAGATGGCAAAGGTTCAAAGAGTGAATGGCTTGGATGTGAGGGATCCAGGGTGATTTTCTGAGCTCTTTTCTTCACCCTGGATGTATACAGTTCTTGAAGGGTGGGCAGGGGAGCACCAATAATCCTCTCTGCAGTCTGAACTGTTCTCTGTAATCTTCTGATGTCTGATTTTGTGGCTGAGACAAACCAGACAGTTATTGATGTGCACAGAACAGACTCGATGACAGCTGAGTAGAACTGCTTTAACAGCTCCTGTGGTAGGTTGAACTTCTTCAGCTGGCGAAGGAAGTACAATCTTTGTTGGGCCTTTTTTACAATGGAGTCAATGTGAGTGTCCCACTTCATGTCCTGGGAGATGAAAGATCCCAGGAACTTAAATGTCTCCACTGTAGCCACAGTGCTGTTCATGATGGTGAGTGGGGAAAGTGCAGGGGGGTGGGGTGGGTGGGGTGGTTCCTCCTGAAGTCCACTATCATCTCTACTGTTTTGAGCGTGTTGAGCTCCAGGTTGTTATGACTGCACCAGACAGCCAGCTCTTTTACCTCCCGTCTGTAAGCAGACTCATCACCGTCCTGAATGAGGCCGATAAGTGTGGTGTCATCCGCAAACTTCAGGAGCTTGACAGAGGAGTCTTTAGAGGTGCAATCATTGGTGTAGAGGGAGAAGAGCAGAGGGGAGAGAACACAACCCTGAGGGGCACCGGTGCTGATAGTGCGACTGCTGGACATGAATTTCCCCATTCTCACCTGCTGTTGCCTATCTGTCAGAAAGCTGTTGATCCATTGACAGATAGGGCTGGGAACAGAGAGCTGGAGCAGTTTGGTTTGGAGGAGTGTAGGAATGATGGTATTGAAAGCTGAACTGAAGTCCACAAACAGGATCCTCACGTAAGACCGTGGCCTGTCCAGATGTTGCAGAATGAAGTGCAAAGCCATGTTTACAGCATCATCCACGGATCTGTTTGCTCGGTAAGCAAACTGCAGGGGGTCCAGTAAGGGTCCAGTAATGTCCTTCAGATAGGCCAGAACCAGTTTCTCAAACGACTTCATGACGAGTTTCTCAAACGATTCACATGAGAAACCTATCATCTGTTAGTCATGATGATGATGTTATACCTATAGGGCATATTATTACTACTAAGGTACAAAAAGCATTGGTAGTCAATTTGACAAATGGAATTTGTGGCCATAGTTGATTTTAGTAATCACCTTTATCAACCACTATCAGTGTATCACTTTAGTTATCAGGTAAACTGATATATCTACAGCATCCATATTAAACTTGATAAACATGGATTAAATTGTTGGTTTCGTTTTTTGACACAGATATAAGGTTTATAGTGGTGATTTCCACTGGTGTTGCTGTAATCTTGTTTGGACTCATAGGACACATCTGTCTGTGCCGATTTGCAAGTACGTATTTTAATGTTAGTTATTTAAAACACAATTTAAAACAACACAAATTTGATGTACAGGAATCTAATGCAGCTTACTTTTCTAGGTAAAAAAAGAAGAGAACAGTAAGTTTTTTTCATGCATTCAATTCAGTACTCATTTTTGTTTTTAGCAAAAAATATTGTTGTAGTGCAGGAGCCGTATGTATAGATGTTAAGCTTCTTATTTGATATATGCATGCATGAAAAGATCAATATTTCATTCTTAGCAATAAAACCAGATCAATAAAAACAGATCCGCCCAGTCAAAGAACTGGTAAAGTGAGTATGTGTGCATTTAAAACCTTTATAAGTAACAATATTTACAATATATCTTAATGAGTACGATTGACTGAAAGGAACTTGATCTTAATTATTATGTTATTTAGAGTTGTTCTGGATCTGCAGAGACACATTCATTGATCACTTCTGTACCAGCCACACCTCAGCCCATATCTGGAGGTAAGAGAACATCAATCTCAAGGAATTATCTTAGATAACTTAAAAAGCAGAGTAGCTAACAGATGTCACCAACTGATGCTTAGTTAGAAGCACTGATCAGTGACCACAGCTTCTCACAGCCATTTCACCCTTCAAGCATTTAGCAGATGCAGTTCACACCAAATTCCAAATCAGTTACCATAAATGTCTTCAAAAAGCTCAGAAGTCATACAAAGGTCTTCCCCATTTACGGTGTCGATTGCTGCAGCGATGATGTATTTTTTAAAATGCTACCTCATTTCTGGGTTTTGGCCTGCAAAAACATGTCATCCTTGTAGCACTATAGCTCTCACATCTAATTTGAAAAGGCATTGATCCTATCATTGTGCATCATCATGTCTGACATCAAGACATGTATTGATTGTGTATGGTGTCACTGATGTCAAATGAAACAATCCATAAACACACAAAGGTTGAAGCTTTTAAATGAAGCAATTTCATATTTGTTTTGTATAGTTTTCTATTGACCCTCTTCATCATGCTGTTCTTTCAAAGGCCTCAAACATCCAGAGTCACATCAGGACAGCACACCAGATCCCACATTACACATCACGTCTGTAAATTTAATTTACCAGCCCTCAGGTAAGGAAATATTTCTGTCATATCATGAGATATTGAATTACTCTCTCTTTCTTTTCACATGAGAGTTTTTTATATAGGTCTACTATAAAAAAAAACATACTGTAGTTTCACAACTTGAAACTTCCTCTCTAGTACAAAAGCTACATTTTACATGCCCACATTAGGATGTTAAGAAACTTGGCTGCCCAAACAGTGAGCTAATATGGAGGAAGTGGGACAAATATTAAATTCATTGCAGTACTGATACACAGAATGATTCTGAGAAGAGGTTATTCTGCTGTGCCTTGTTAATCAAGGCCAACACATGTAATATGGCTGGTTTAAATGCTTCTGCATTGCATTACAGATGTTTTGATTAACGGACAACAGAAACAGGGAAATATAATAGAAAATGTGGTATGTATGTGTGAACACTTTCTCACACCAAACACACATAACTGTTCATTATGGAATATGGAATACTAATACATTTACTTTATTTCTTTCATTCTTTCTTCAGAATATTAATCACCTGTACTCCACAATCCCTGATCAAGCCTACAATTTGGTGAAGATGCACTGATGCACTGTTCTATTATGTACATCCATTAAAGCAGGGGTGTCCAAACTCTGTCCTGGAGGGCCAGTTTCCTGCAGAGTTTAGCTCCAACCTAGCTTAACACGCCTGCAAGGAAGTTTCTAGTATGCCTAGTAAGAGCTGGTTCAGCCGTTTATAGTTGGGGTTGGAGCTAAACTCTGGGCTGAGTTTGGGGACCCCTGCATTGAAGCATTTTTACTCATTTTCATCATGTATGTATTGTGACCTATATTGTGAAGATCTTTAAGATCTTTCTCTTCTGCCTTGTAAGAAGAGATTATTATACAACAAAGGCTGAACTAAAAAAATGTAATGATCAATGGAAAAAGTTTTTGCACAAACATAATTTTAATATATTTTCAAGCGTTTGTAGAGTTTGCATTTTAACTTTAACTTTTAAACTGCAGTATGTTACATGATCCATGTTTCCATTTCAAAATTATTTCTAATTTTCACTACTTATGATTTCCAGCTCATCATAGCATGTGAAATCAGAACTGATTTCATCTGTAGTCTCTACACTGAGGATGATGCTCTTCTGTACAGGTGTTAGACTCAAATGAGATGTCTGGAGAGCATATTTGTGTTTTTTTGTTTATTCCATAGAGAATTTTTGATATTATCGGTGAACCACAGACAGGTGATCTGTGTTTATTCACTCAAAACTAAACCTGAGATCAGATCACCACAAAGTGACACAATCACCATTGGAAATGAGAAACTAAACCATACAGACATTTCTAATGAATAGTAAAAACATGTCATGGTCCTCCTTTTTGTTTATTTTTTCTAGTTGTGCCCTGCTTTAAAAGAATAATAAAAGAATCTTATCTAGTATTGGCTTGGAAGGTCATGGAAAGATTCATTCATCAAAATGTTTACATATACCAATGAATATACCAATGAGTGTTTTTTTCACGACGCTTTATCAATCGGCCATATTGGCAGCAATGCCACTGAATCTAATGAAACGTGTATATTTTGCTGATTATTGCTGCTGAAAATGGTAAATTATTGTCATGTTTTGGTGTGTTCTAAAACATTTGGAGTACTATGGACTGCCAAAAGTTATAACAAATCTGGAAAAGAGTGCAAAAAACTGTCTGATGAACAAAAGGTGTTTGTTTCCAGAATTTCCAGGGCAAGTATCTACTACATTTGTGTTTGTTCTTATCATTTCCGGTCAGGTAGATGAAATATAGGCTAATATCTTAATTAATACTGCTCGTATGTATCTTTACTATTAACTTTAGTTTGTCAAACTACTGTGGCCTTTCCTGCTTACTAAGTCTATTAGATACTTGGGTCATTCCATGTCAACTCAACCAGAGGTTGGCTAATTTGGCTAATATTTATTCTGAAGAAAGAAGACATGTATAGTGATGAAAGCAAAATATTAAATGTCATGGATGAATATAGATTCAGAGTCAAGTTACAGGGGGGTAAAAATTACTTCAGAAAGATGGCAGCATCATTATAGTTTTTTTTTTTTTTTTTTTTTCCACAGAGATTGGTAGTTCTGTTAGTAAAATTTGTTGACTTTAGCAATCTTTGTTGCATTATGTGCCAATGGTAACCATTAAAAAATGAGGAAACAGGAAAGTTTTTCTCCAAAGTTTGCATGACTGTAACTCAAGAAGTATTAAAGATATATTAACACCCTTTTAGACACAGCATCACTGGCAGTTGAAGAAAGCACTCACGTTGCTGATAGAGCACAATGTATGGAGACCTTATCAGCCAAATTAGATGACAAAATACTGTCCATGATAGATAAATGAGGGAGTGGAGACTCACCCGCCAACTATGTAGAAGGCCCAATGGAGCACGGAGATCAGAGAGGTGAGATAGGGATGAATAGCCAGCGATTAGTAGATAATCCAAACAGAGATGTAATGTATGCAAACAGGGAAGCAGAGGAATGTGAGAGTAGGTCTTCCGATGGCTGTATATACTAATTTTGCCTCACTAATTAACTAAACACCAACACATAGCTAGTTACAAACATATGAAGAGTTCAGATGCAAAAGCCTCTAAATTCATATGACGTCTTTCTTTAAAAAAAGAAAAAAAAAAAGCATTTTTATCAGGAATAGGTTTCTACCTAAGTACCGGTACTTCTGATTGGACTGAGGCTGGGATTTTAGCAAGTTTGAAATTAAAGTATTTTTTGGATGTATAATATGCGTTGAGAGCATTCACTCAGTATCATTATCTTATTTTTGACCGAGATGGCTTTTAGGGGGTTTTGCATCTGAACTCTTCATGTACACACACTTACACATACATAAAGAGAAAGGGGAAGTACAAGTGAATGAATGAAACCAGAGAATGAAGCTATAGAAAATTGACCTAATTAACGCAGCCTAACAATCCTTTAATGGATTTGAGTTAGAGATTATAGAGAGTGTTATGTGAAAGCCAGGTTAAAGAGGTGTTTTATTTTTTGTTTGTGTTTTTTTTTCTCCATGAGGGTGCTTCTGAAAATAGTAAGGGTGCTCAAAAATGACCTATATTTGTGTCCCATCTATTGCTATGAAAGCGACAAAGAGCACCATAATCACTAATCTTAGCTTAACACGATCTTACAAAGTTCTGTTAAAATCACTACGCAATTAATTTATCTTATTCACATCGTGTTTACACTTCGTTTCTTATAATAAGAGGATTTGCGAGTGCACAGAACTCATCACAGGACAAAATTAATGGCATTTTGAGTGATGAGTGTACTCTAATTTTAATGCTTCTGCTTTTCCTGTGCATCAAGAAATTAAACAGATATGTCTGTAAATAGTTACAGCACTCAAGGCAAAACACATTGAAAATAGAAATGTTTGACACTCTCCAGGGTACAAACACAAATATGCACTGCTGATTTGAGGGTGCTTTTTCTATCATCTCCATAAAATAAGACCTGCAGTGTGAATTGCTTGGCTGTGAAAATTATGCCTCAAATTGTGTTACACTGCAGAAACCAGAATCTGAGCACAAAGAATCTGATTAATGACCAATGATATCAAGTTGATTTAGAAGATGGCTTGAAAACATACACACACCGCTGACTTCTGTACCGCTTTGACTACTTTACACATCCAGTCTCGAACACAATGACCACGAAATGTGGACAAATGAGTGAGATTTGACGCTGAAGTCTGATGATGTTCTATACAAGTTAACTTATACAGTAACCTACGAAGCCTACATATTTCCTGCTTGTACCTGAGTTTTCAGTGCATCCCATCCAGGGAATCAAAGCACAATGTTTATTGCCATGATTATCATGAGCTGGTAACTTGTTTCTCATAAAACCACTTGAATATTATTTATTTATTTCAGTTGAATATTATTTCATGGTTATGTGGCGAGCCTGAGTAGTTTTACATATCAGCCCAGGTTATTCTGTAATGTTGGTGATACACAGAGTCTGGGTTTTTTGCACATTAATTTGCTAATAAATGTGGCACACCCACTGGCTATGTTAGTTATTCCATGGTATTTCATTATTATTTTTATCGCATTTTGTAACTCAGTGGTTACCATCAATTGTTTGGTTACCAACGTTCTTCAGAATATCTTCTTCTTTCAACTGATGGGTGAAGGCTGCAATACTAAATCTCTCTTATTCCTAGATCCTCCAAGATGTTCTCCATCTTGTCCTTAGACCTCTGCAAAGTTCTTGTGCAGACAGTGTCAGGTGTTTTGCCATTAGGCTGCTGTTTAGGATGAGGCCATGGTTTATTCTTATTGCTGAACAGGAATGCACATTGAGAAATAACATCTGCTGCTCTGCTGAGTATTACTCAGTAATACTTGCTCTTTTTGTTAAATCTTTATTTTCAGAGATGCACATGAAATCTCCATGAACGCTGATTCTGGGATGAACATCTGGATGACATTAAATATGTGCTGCTTTTGTCTGTGGTATTATCAGGTCTTACTCATTTCACATGTAATAGGGGAACTAAAGGCAGACCAGTAAAAATAACCCATTAGTAAAATGTAAAAAAAAAAAAAAGAATAAAATGTGATAACATACAACACATGAGGGGCATGTTGTAACATGACAGCTTAAAATGTTATCTGATCTAATTAAAAATCTAAGATAAATGTAAGTATATTGTCAATAAAAGACAATTTAGTATCTTAGTCAAATAAAATAATGGTAAATAAAAATAAAATCATTTTGTAGTTTGACAGTGAATACACAGCAAACACGTAAAGCTATACATCACCCAATATGATATGACAAGTCGTCTCATATTTGTCACAGTCCTTTATTCCATTTACTCAATTGCCTGAAACCTGATGATGCACTTGCATCTGCATTTAGACTTCCCCTCCCATCGACACAACCATCCACGTAGTAACATTTTTCTAAAACGAACAGTAGGATTATCTTTTGAGCAGGTCCACAGAAATTCTGCAGCTTTTTTTCTGCAGACATTTCCCAAGGGTCTTCCATCCCTCAGGAGAAAGCAGTGAGAAGTAGTCAGTGTACAGAGACCAAAACCATGGCTAACAGTGACACATTGGTGCATATATCTGTAATGTGGAATTAACACAGTATGTATATAATCACAGTTTCATCTATAATCATTAATTATTGCAGAAGTATCAACAAGAACAGCTCACATTATGCAATTCCCCTCTGTTGTCTTTTCAGGTTACTGCACTAGAATGCATAGAATATACAATATTTGATGATTGTTTTATGACACATATTTCAAATGCATGATTCAATAATTAAACGTTTTTTATGCTTGGAATATACACATACTGTAGGTCAGACAAAATGTTACATTATGGTGACAATTTATAGAGATGGAAAACCCAGAAGTTCACATTCAGCCAGCATATAAATATACATCAAAGTCATACAGCATAAAAAATAACTGAAATATCCAACGCATCCTTACATGATAAACATAAAACAAAAAACAAACAAACAAAAAAATTATAATTTTATTGATCAAGCATAATTTCAGTAAGTGGAACAAAATGTTAAGTTGCTTAGTTTACTGCCTTCCAAGGCAAAATCATGAAACTACTGAATATAAACTAAATTGGTAACACTTTATTATAACGGTCAGTTGTAAGCCATTTATAAATGATTAGTTAATGATAAAATAATAATTTATAAAACATTCACAAATAATTAATAAGAGATATGCTAACACAGTCAATTACAAGTTCATTTACAAGTAATTAGTTAATGATGAACTAATAATTTACAAAATATGACTATGTATTTATACATGATTAATAAGTGCTATGTTCATTTTATTGTAGATTGAATTATAAATAATTTACAAGTGATTAGATGTTCATGAACTAATCATTTACAAAACATGACTATAATTAACAAATTAAGTAATATGCTGACGATTTACAAATCCGTCATAAAATAACATATGAAATAATCAAACAGATACTTAGTAAATGGTTAATGAATTACTAGTTAACATATTATTAATCACTTATTAATCATTGAAGTTATTAATCAACATAGTACTGTTATCTCAATAAACATTTTTTTTTTATCATGAACAAATGATGATCAAACCATTAGTAAATGATCAATATATAGGCCTACTTTATGTATGTTTCTTTAAAGTTGTAAGCTGGTCTGTTATAAACCACAAAATGCAACTATTTTCATTTTTAAATAATAATAAATTATTTGCTGTCAAGTGAATAAATGTAAACCCTTTCTCTCATCAGATCAGACTTGTGTTCTGTGTGGAGTATGTTGGATCTAGTGACAAATGTAAACCAAATTTACCCTCCACTGAAAATCACATCAGGTGCACAGTGCTAAATTACTCCATGTGTGTCACAGAAGACATCTTTACCCTCACCAGTCAGCCCTTACATTGCATTACACACTACAAAGTATTCCAAACCTGTTGTGTAAATGCATGAATAAATAATTTACAAATCTTTCTGTGTTCCATAATCTACAGTGTAAACAATTCATCACTTGTAAATGTGTTACACATCATTTGTAGATTTTTCTTACATGTTACAAGTGATCTGGTGTATACAAGGCATTTACAACACTTTCTGCATCTCCTAATCTAAAGTGTAAACTGTAACAACTGTAATCAGCTGTAAATGTTTTACAAACCTGCCGGTTACAGGTTGTATGTGTATACACACTGGGGGGGAAATAATAAAAACTGATGAATTGTTTACACTTTAGAATAGGGGATGCAGAAAGATTTGTAAATGATTTATTCTTGATGGAGGGTAAACATTTTGATTGACATTAATTATTTATAAGTGATTAATAATATATTAACTAATAACTTATTAACCATATTCTAAGGATCTGTCTGATTATTTCATGATATGCTATTTTTTTTAGATAACTTACGACAGATTTGTAAATGGTTAAGATATTACTTAATAATTACTTGTGAATGAATTATAACAATCTACAAAGCATATTTAAAAATACTAACATATCATTTAATAATCATTTATGAATGCATATTCATGTTTTGTAAATGATTAGTTCATCATTAACTAATCACTTATAAATGACTTACAACTGAACGTTATTATAAAGTGTTACCTCAAAATCTAGAAAAGATTTAAAAACATTCTATGATACAATATGAATGTCAAAAATCATTCCACACAGGAGATTGAGAAATGTATTTAAATAAAGGAATAACATGATACTCTAACAAAAATAAAAATACATATGTTATTTATAAAACATGATTATATAATCAACATTTCTTCAACCACTATCTTGGGTTGGATTTTTTCAGAGCTCATTAAAATATATTAAAAATACATTAAAATGGAATTTCCTTCTCTTGGAAGAGTTTAGAATTCAGACAACAAAGGTTTCTAATACAGCAGTATAATTGCCTTTTGGAACAGCCTTTGTGTCAGTTTAATGATACCTTAAAATGTCACATAAATAGGCAAGTCAACAGCTTTTAGAATGGAGCCTAGTCAAAGCTGAAGACACTCGGTTGACTTGGTTGAAGAGAAGGTTAAAAAAAGCAAAGAGGTTGATTTTCTTCTTTTTTTTTTTTTTGCCACAACCCAAAATGCCACATGGATTTTAATTTTGCTATGAGGCCATATTGGTTTATTATTATGGCATGTGTAATTCTGCTTTTTTCAGCTGTTATGATGTGGGGTATACAATCTATTCTTTTATTAACTGTTCAGGTGTGGGTATCTTCCAAAATGCTATTATTCAAACATCCAAAATTGCTGCATATGCATATGATAGTCAAAGTGATAAATATACATAATTAACAAGCAAACACTTGATAAAATATTATTCAAAAGTCTTAGAGAAGCTGGCCGACTTTTTAGGCCATCAAGGATATGTAGCTTCTGTGTCTTTCCATTCTTATACTTTCTCAGGTAATTCCTTGAAAGTCATGCATGCATTTTAAATGGAAGCTCAAATCTTTAAGATTTTTTTTGCCCAACTCAAGGAGGAGTCCAAATAAGCTGTGAGCTCAAAAAAGGTAATTCTAGTTCTATGATCGCATGAATTTTTCAACACTTTTAGCATTTGTTCTAAAAATCCACTCTAAATTAAATGTTAAACTACTGACATTTATACAAGACTGAAGATAACTCGAGATTGTCTCTAAAATGGACAGATTGGAGTGTGATGGCAGAGGACCTGGTGCACTGGTGATTTGTTTTGAGCAAACTGTTTAGTAGCATAAGTAGTACAACTCATTTCAACTAAAATACATAGAACCAGAGCTGATCTTCTGTCCACTTCTCCAAACAGCATCTTCTATTGATCAAGACTGGAACGATCGTACAAATGCACAGTACACACACACACACACAAACAGAGAGCGAGAGATGTGCCACATCTTAGTCAAGCTTAGAAACATGCAATCGTTTTACTGCAGAAATAAGCACTACAATTCAAATACATTTTACTTCTTTTCACTTTACATTTACACAGCTAGAAATGTTTTTGTTCCAAGAATGTTCCAAAAACATAGTATGCTCTGGTAATGCTTTCAGTGGCATGTCCAGATCAAATAACAGCAGAACATTTGAAGCATGCTTGTCAAAGACTTTTACTTGCTCTGTGTTTTACAGGATTTTTAATACATGGAGTATTATCTGAATCTATACTGTCTGCGTTCTTAGTGACAGCAATCAGAGATAATATATGTAGTATAGAAAATTAGTCCATTTGCATTGGCTAGTATAAAAAGTATTTGAGCGTGTTCTTATGGATAGGCTCAAAGAATATTTGATTACTACGGATAATCAGTTTGGCTTTAAAAGGAATCATGGCACTGATATGTGTATATATTCGTTAAAGGAAGTGGATAGTAAATATAATAAACAAAATTCTACAGTATTTCTGTGTTTTTAAGATGCTTCAAATGCATTTGATCTAATTAATCATACTAAGCTGTTTAAATTACAAAAAAAGAGGGGTTCCCATTTACTTGATAAGGATTTTACATTACTGGTATATTCATAAATCAGTGTGAGTAAGATGGGGTGGGAGTGTATCAGCACCTTTTTATATGATGAATGGGGTTTGTCAAGGTGAAATACTATCTCCTCTTCTTTTTTCTTTTTGTAAAACTGGATGCTTAATAGGGAATTGTCTGATAAATCATCCGATGATCTAGTTCAGGGGTGTCCAAAGTATGGCCTGTGATGCTGTTATTTCATATTGGATAATTTGATTCAATATCAGTAGAATCCAATAGATGGCTCTGTAGTGCGGTATAGAAATACGGTTCAGTCCTATATTTATGAATGGGAGAAACTGCAGCGCGCAATATGGCGGAATAGTCCCAGTTTCTAAATGAAAGAGCTAATCGGTGAGTAAGAGAACAAATGGCAGTGTTATCCTCCTGCTGTAATTTCATGAGGAAAACATGGAAATAATTTGTCGTTGTATCTTGCAAAGATATGCTTTTTTCTTCTTCACATTTTTTTTATGATAATGGATACAGTACTGTATTTTCTGGATTATAAATCCCGTTTTTTTTATCATCTGAAACGTGCTGTGATTTCCAAGGAGATTTATAAAGTGATCAAGGTCAAGCGCAAATTGTGCTATTAGGATTGGTGACGAATGAGAAAAGGCAAGTGAATATTGTGGATTTTCCTGCAATCACGCCACTATTTTCGAGTTTCGATTTAAATATTTAGGCTGGACATTTATAATAAATGTTTACAGTGAATTACAGTTTCTTTTTTTACTTATATTTCCATTCCCTTTTCTGTTCTGAACACTGCTAAATGTAGGCTACACTATTTTTTCGTAGAGTGAGGGGAATTAAATACTGGTTTCTAATGTTTGTAAACATTTAGTTTATTTTATATTATTTCTGAATGAAATGATAAAATGTGTCTTATACATCAAACTACAATAATGCGACTTATCTGTGTGTCATAATGTGCTCATAAAAAAATGGTACAAGAATAGAACTGCTATGTATGTACAAGTATATGTACATACAGTACAGTAGTGTCTTAATTTAGAATAAAAAAATAAATAAATCAAAGCTTCATTTGTTATAAGCATATCATACGGCCCCTGCAACAGTTGCTTCATATATGTTCAAGCTATAGTGTGCAGTTTAATATAAAATTTAATAGCAAAAGGAGTGTGGTTATGATTGTTAAAACCAAAGAGGACCTTAAGCAAAATTTTTGAACAAGTATTAAATGTGGTGAATAAAATAAAATATTTGACAATGTGATATTTAAAATATCACACTATCAAAGATGATTTGAATGATGACAATGATGTGCAGCGCCAATGTTGTAAGTTGTATGGTCGTAAATTTTCTATGTGTACAGATGAGGCTAAAATAGCTTTTTTAGAGCTTACTGTACTTCCTTGTATACAGCACGCTTGTGTTGTAATTATAGTAAAGCTAAAATAAAAAAGCTTCAGGTGGCATTTAACAATTGCTTAGGCTCCCAAGGTGGACAAGTACAAGTCAGATGTTTGTATATAATAATATTTCTACTTTTCATGTTATGTTAAGGAAATATGTGTATAATTTTATGTGTAGAATGAGTAATTTAAGAAATTCAACTATAATGGTTCTAAGAGATCCTACATTAAGTGATACTAATTACTCCTCCTGCATTGTAAGCGCTGGTATGAATGTTTGTATGTTTCTTAAATAGTGTTGTGGTATGTATATTTATGTTTGTATTGTTCTATTGTTTTGTATTTTGTTACTTTTGTGGATATGGACCTAAGAGTCTGAAAGAAAGGAATGATAATGAGGTGTCATTATTATGGTGATTAGTGTTTAGTTTAGTTGAGCAATTTGACTCTTGGATGTTTTATCTAGCTGCTATAACTATGTTTGTTATGGCAAAAACAGCAAGAGAAAAATGTGATCAGATGATGTTGGTTACTTGCTGTGATTAAGATATCATGTAGTGATCTGATTTCATTCCATCTAATCTGTGGTGTTAGCTGCACATTATTTATTATAGCAATGCAATGGTTCTACAGACTGAGATGCAACAGAATTTTAATCAGATCATATTTTAAGATTTAAAAAAAATCTTGTTTATCATACAAATATCAATAATAAGTGTACGAATCGCAACAATGTTTCATGCTGCAATGTATTCTGGGTGCATCATACAAAACTCATCAAGGGCTCGCAGAATGCAATGTGGCATGAACCACATTTCCATTGTTGAGATTCATACACTGATTCTTGATGTCTGCATTGAATCAAGAGTGAAACTGCCCAACTAAAGCTTCCTGCCATAATGGTGACAAAAAACAAAAAAACAAAACAAAAAAACAGAAATCAAATCAATCTGGTTTATAATAAGTGAAGCTGGTAATGCTGTTTTTGGAGATATTTGATGACGCCCAAGCTTGAAATCAAACAAAGGTTGGGTTTTCACTTTTAAACAAAATTTGACATCTGAACAATGTAAGTCTACATCTAGTATGATGGGAAGCTTTATTAGAATGTTAAAGGATAATGACCGAACAATGTTATCAATAAACATTTTTAGAATGTTTTTAGAGAATGTTGTCCTACCTTTTAGCAGAACATTCTAAGAACTAAAATAAAACTTGCTGCTGAAAACATTCCCAGAACATGAAAGATTTCTAGCTGGGTAACATGATGTTCAAATATCATCTTCATGAATGATAAGAAATTCTAAGTTGTAGAAATGTAACCAAAGGACTGTATGTTTGCTGTACCTCATATGTTCGATGTTTCTCTTCATATGAAGAGTCAGTTTCCCTGACCACTATGGCCTTAGTCACCAGCATATCAGGGTGCTGTTGTTTGGCCTCCTGTATTGCCATAGCGAGAGCCTGCAAAAGGTTAATGACAGTAATGTGATTTTAATGCAAATGTACCATTACATTATTTGCTGACCTACATAGTATGCCAGACTAGGTTTAGTGCTTCCCAAATCATTCTAAATTTAAAAATGTTTCAGGTGAATTTTATACTAGTAGAAGAAATTTAAGAACAAATAAATAAAAATACAGGTGAATGTGGCTTGGCAGCCTAGACGTTGTCTTTCATTAGTCAGGGTAAGCAATCATGAAAGGTATTTATTTACTGTATGTTCAAATTTTCTAGCACTGGTCTTCTGGCTTCCTTCATATTTAAGTAGTACATACTTCACTATATGTACATTACATATCATTACAATACAAGACAAGTCTTGCTTACCTGATGTTGATCCACATCATCATCTCCTGTTATGATGATTCTTTTTTCAATCCTGGTCTCTGCATAACCTCCTTTCACTGTCTGAAACCAGTTAAAAACACTACAGAACTGAATTTCTGACAAAAAATTTCATCAGCTGCCACTTTGATAGTCTTTCACCATCAACCTCTGGGATAACAATGGGATATTGTTTTCAAACTCAAGGTGACATGTCTCTTACCTTGGTCACTTGAGTTGTGGTTGCTGAGGTGATGCTATCCGTAGTGATGGTGAGAGGAGAAGCAACAAAGTCTGTTTCTAAACTGTTTGACCTTACCTGAAATGCAACATGTTTTATGTTTTAATGTTAAACAGTGTTCCCCTTTCCCATTTGCAAATGTATAAAAACAAATACATACATACATACATATTTACATAAATAAATAAATAAATAGCACATTATGTGTTAGAATTAGTAAACCACTATTAAGACCCTTTACCCAGATGTATCTAATTTCCAAGGCATCCAGAGCAATCAGGGGAGAAGGGCCTTGGTAAATAAAAACACTCCGGTTCACTGGTTTATAACCCTGTTTATTGATAACATTGTTAAAACTTTATCCTTTAACATTCTAATAAAGCTTCCAATCACACTAGATGTGGATTTGGTTGAAAATGAAAACCCAACATTTGTTTGATGTCAAGCTCCAGCATCATTAAATATCTCCAAAAACAGCATTACCAGCTTCACTAATTAGACATTTAGATATTTAGATATCTAGATATTTAGCAGATGCTTTTATCCATTTAGCAGATGCTCTTTTTATTTTCTAAAAAAAAAAAAAAGAGGACAATGGAAGCAACCAAAATCAACAAAAGTGCAATAACATGCAAATGCTACGACAAGTCTCACTTAGCTGTATGCAGTACACATAGCAAGGTTTTTTTTATTATATAATAAATAAGAAAATAGAATAAAAAAGAAAATGCAGGCTAGTATTGGAGGCCTTTTTTGTAGGCCTTTTTGTTAATTGTATAGAGAAAAGCTAGTGCTATTTATTTAAATGTTTTTTAAGAAAACAAGCAGGATGTACATGAATAGAGTATAAGTCTAAAAAAGTTTAACATTTTTTTTTTTAAAGAAAGCGCTAGAGTTAGAGGGTGAAATAAAGATGTGTTTTTAGCCAATTCTTGAAGATGGTTAAGGACTCATTCCACCATGAGTGAAAGTCTGTGAAAGTGATTTTGTGCCTCTTTGGGATTGCACAATAATGCGCAGTTTACTTGCAGAATGCAACCTTCATGGAAACTGTGATGAAACAATGGGTTTAATGAAACCACAAGCAGTTCTGTTGGCAAGGTTGAGTTGAAGATGATGATCCTTCATCTTGCAAGAAATGTCTGACAGACAAGCTGACATCCGAGCAGCTATCGGATCATCAGAATGGAATGAGAGGTAGAGTTGAGTGTCATCAGCATAGCAGTGATATGAAAAGCCAATTTTCTGAATGACATCAATCAATCATAGCTATCAGCTAAATTCACATAGCAGTTACGTTTGTTACGTTCAAGCTATGGACAAAATAAAAAAAAATGTTTTGGAAAGGGCTTGAACCCAGCTTTCATATGGTATCATACTTGTAACCTTCGGGTTACAAGCCCGACTCTCTAACTATTAGACCATGACTGCCCCCATAATGCTAAACGTGATAACCATGTTAAACCTCATGAATTAAAAAAGGAAGTGTTTTCCAAAAATAAAGTAGATGGGGGTTTTGAATTTTTTTTTTTGAAAGTGTGTGCTGTTTAACCTCACCCAGTGCATCAAAGCTCTTAAAGGATGTAACGATATGTTTCTACAGACTTTGGAATTTCTGTGTTACTAACCACATTTTCACTGGCCACAATTTTGTTTTTGAGAATTTATGTTTTATCTGATTAAAGTTGACTACTGCATATTCTGTAATTGACCTAAACATATTTCCAGGTCATTTTTGCCTATATAAATGGCTCTCGCTGCGCATGCTTCGATCCCGGAGAGCTCTCTTCAAGGAGGGAGTCCTTGTCAGTCGCCGCATCTCAGGTCCTGCTTTTGCTAAGGCATAGCAGAGGCTGCGGTCATGGGGATCACAGCATGAATCTAACGGACAGGTTAGAGACTGGTTCGCCCTTTCTCTCTCTCGCCTCGGATCCCCACGTAGCACCTCTTCCCCCTTTGAGTGAGAGCTTGCGCTGCTGCAGCAATCTTTCTCTATCGACATTGATGCGGTTTACTATAGCAGACTGCACATTGGATCACTCGTTTCTCAGATTCACACAACTTGTGTGGTTTGTCCTGGAGCTGAGCATGCTCAGTCTGCTCTTGAGGGGGCGGGGCAGTGTTCATTCATAAATGTGAAGTGAAGTATGTGTGAAGTGAAATGTGAAGTATCTTGAATGTTTAGTTCTGCTCCCGTAGCCATTTAATTCTGAGGAATTAAATCATACAGGCTGCAGGGTGGAGCAGCCACTGCTATTCAGCCATTTACTGCACTCTCACCCCGTACTTTTCACTAAGTGTGTGGATGCTGCTCTGGCTCCGGTGTGACTCCAGGGCATTTGCATACTGAACTATATCAATGTTTGTTGAACAGAAGGAACAGGATCTGTCTCTAGATTTTGAGTTCTGGTAGAATCTCCTTGTGTGGAGCCCATCTCAAAATGTTGCACTCCCTTCTGTGAGTCCTTAGGTGATTATTCACATTTTACCTCCCTTCCGGGTAGGATGTGATCCCTCTGGCTTGTTAATATCTGCGCCCCCATGACGCAGTCCGATAATTGTAGTGTTTTGGTATAGGGACCCCTAGTGTCATACATTCGACACAACGTCGAAGTGAACGTATGGTAATCCTTGTGTACTCCTTGCCACAACTCTGGACTGCCTCTGAGTGAGACTGAGGCACTTCTCAACTCCTCCGAACAGAACTAGTGAGCAGATGCCACACTGGCCTATTTATAGGATTTAGGATATAGGATATCCTGGGCTTGGCCCTATGCATCTCTTTACACCCAATTTCATTGGCCTTTTCTCAAATGATGTCAGAGGTGTTTGGGCTCTCAAGATCAACCCCTAGTGCCATACATTCGACACAACGTCTCCGTTCCCTCCATCAGGGAGCAAGGGTTACCATATGTAACCGAGACGTTGCAAATGTACTTTGCCCCTTTGCCCCTAAATTCTTAGGTTAGTATTTATTGCAATTTTATGAACTTTCCTAGCAAATTCAGCAACTGGAGCATAGCAATTCCACGACTTTAAGTATGAATATGTATTCAGTAAAAAAGGAATGGTATTATAGTTATTTTCTTACATGATCAGAGATGTCTTTGACCAAAGCCTCAGAGCCATTAGAATGCAGTTCCATTTTAACTTCTCCTTTTCTCAACATCTGGGCTGCACTCACAGCACTGGGTTCTTTCTTGGCAACAGGGGGCTGATGAATAAAAAAACGTCAAAAATTGTTGCATTAGTATGTGGAGTATACTATATGTCTGCTTAGTACTTGATTTTGTTACAAACAACAATATTACATAATACAAATAGTACTATTAAAACAGTAAAATTACAAATAGTAATATTAAGTCAAATCTGCTTTGTTCAAAGTTAAATAGATTTAAAGGCCATGATCTACACATATGCATTATGTGTATGCAATTAAGGACACTTTTCAGATGATGCAAAAAATGTGCTTTGTATTCAACACATTTTTATTCCACAATAAAACAAAGGAGGTTAATTACAAAATGTTTAATTATTATTATCCATTAAATAAATAAATAAAAATAAAACAAATAAAATAAAACACAGAAGAAATTATTCCATCTCAGTTTATTTTTATTTTTTCCATAACAGTTTGTCTGGTAATTTAGTTTTTTTAAATAATAATAATAACAATAATAATAATAATAATAATAATTATTATTATTTACTTATTTATTTATTTTTGCATGAAGGGTAAATTCCACAATTATACTACAGGGGGCCTTAAATTCAAATCCAAATGTCTGAAATGGATTTACTATTCCCAATGCAATATTTCACTTCAAAAAATTATTAAATAATAATAAACAAAATGAATTAAATTTAAAAATAATTAAAATAACAAATCCAAATATGTTACCAAAATATAAATTAGATTCATTGATAGAAAAAAAGGGAGAAAACAATTTGCATCATGATAATGTAGTTTAAAATATGTAATGAATGGCATAATTCTGTAGATCTCTTCCTCTCTTGGCCTGTTTATGCAATACAAACTCGCCCTTACAGGTTCTGTATCTTGATGACCATGACCTTCAAGGAAATGTTCTCTTCCAGGTGATGCATCTTGCAATTTCATGTGACAAGTGGAGTGAGACCTGGGAGTGTTGTCAAAACTCTCCCTGCCCAGCTCTACTTTGTCCTTCTCAACCAGCTTAGTCATGCCTCTAGAAAATTCCTCCATGCCACTGTGTAAGTCCATAATGACAGTGAAATCCACCTCAGCTTCCAGGCTTGAAGTGGAGCTGACAGTCATACTTGAACATTTCCTCTCGATGGCCAGGTAGGTGTCCTTCAAACCAGCAAGCTCGCGATTATAATCGTCCTCCAGGGCAGAGTCAGGCTGCTGCTGTTAAAGATAGAAAAGGGGCAGCGGTTTTCTACATCACATATGAACGATGGCGATACGATGAGGTGCTTTTGAGCTGTTGGTCATGCTTGAGTGAAATGATCCAGTGCAATAATCCAGTCATGAGAACATATATGTTGATCCTTTCTGTTCTCATAACAGGTAAAAATTATTATAGCGTTTGCAGAAGGCACGTAACGGTTTAAATTTTTTATATCACGACGATTGCTGAAGATTTTGTCACAATAAACCAGTACTGTATTACCACAGTACTTAAGTACATTACTAAAAACAGGTTAAAAAGAACTTTTAGATTTTGTCCTCTTAATATTAAGTTTAATTATTTTTTCAAAATAAAAAGCAAACAAATATTTAAATAAAATATCACAAAACACAATAAAAATGTCGGCTACAAGATTACTTCAAGATTAATGAAGAATAAGAATACACAGATATTTCTGGGCTGGTATGTTTTAGTCTAAATTAAAATGTAATGTAGAAGTGTATACAAATGTTTAAAGAAAAAGAGTCTTTAAAGAAAAAGGTGTCATTGAGAAACACTATAGCGAATACAAAAATCTGAACAGCTTTTTGCAAACATTTACATATTTTTTTAATTTCCTTGTCTTCTGCAGATGTCAGAAAAATAAAATGGTTCAACGCTGGTTCAACTGCCATATGCTGTTATGCTGTTCCATAAGTGCCATCTACTGTCAGAAAGTAAATTTGCTTTTTCATTCAGCCCATCTGACATTTTTGTTAAAATATATTTAACCGTTTAATGGAAAAGGAGCTAATGTGATTCTAAAAAAACAAAAAACTAAAAAATTAAGATAATAAGGCATCAGGAATTATTCACCGTTTTTAAGCGCCCACAATAACAATCCATTACATGTTCATTAGTGCAAAATAGGCTACCAAATTGTTAAATACCAGGACATGATTTTGAACTGGGTCATCTTTTTAAAAGGTAACACAATCAAGAACAACTACTACTGTCAGATGTCATTCTAAATGATGGAGCAAGCACAGTAAACTGCCACTTGGAACTGAAAGAAGCATTCAAAAGCATGCTTTTAATATTGTTATACTGATGTTAAAGGAGCCTGAGTAGAAAATTAAGCCTTATTTAAAAAACATGCCAGAACATGCATAAGTTAGAAATGAGACACCTTAACATCGTATTGTGGGTCTTCAAGAGTAGACGTAGTAGACAGGGGCTCCTGTAAAGGAAAACCAGCACAAGAAAGAGAGAGAAGCAGTATAAAGTTGTGTTATTGAAGCAACACACCAGAAAAAAAAGACATAAGGCAACCTAAACACACACACACACACACACACACACACACACACACACACACACACTTAAATCAGACTATAAAGTCCTTTAGTTTCTAAAATGTGACTCCTGGCCTAAATTTTAGATTTAACATGTGGGGGTTATTTACATAACCTAATAGGTTTTATAAATAAACCAACCAGATTTAAAATATTTTTTTTTAAATAATCAAATAATTTAATAATTGTGAAGTTAGCTAACTTTCAACATCTGATAAAAGGCACAACACTAGAATCAAATAAAGTATCCAAATGATAAATGTACATGCAAAGAGTTTAACACAGTAACTACTGAGTTTATGTTGAATAAATTAATGCTGATGTTTTGAATATTCAATGTTAATTCAGCAGTATTCATTCTGTGGATTCATTGGATACTGTTTTGAGGACTTTTATTTTGACGGGGGTGAGAGAGGTGAAGGTGAATGGAATAAAGGAGAGAAGGAGGTTAAAAAGAGCTTGTCTGTGTCTGAGGATTCATTCATTCAGTTCATTCATGAAGCTCTCTTCTAACAAGCTGGTTATCTGGATTAGGTGAAATAAGTGAGGCATGCAAGATATGCAAGGACTGGAATTGGGAACCACTGATGTATTTAAATCAACAAATATCATCATATTGTCCCAATTTCTTAATGTTAAAGCATTAAGGGATAAAGTACGACCCTCTATGCAGCTCTGAAATGAATTATATTGTGAAAGCACTACACCAAATAAGTTTTACTGGATTTAAATGGAACAAATAACTTTACACAATTTCCATTACAGTGAATAAGAGGAGCGCTGCTTTATAAACATGAGCTATATCACACATAATATTATTTATTGCGTGAGCATTTACAAACTCAAGTGGATCTGAAATTATGAATCTGTATAAAATAGTAAATATGAATGACAAATCCAGATTTTGGTCAAGCTGTTTATTTTTACTGAGCTGCTTTCGCCACTGTGTTGTTTCAAGCTAAAAAACATAAAATTTAGCTTCATTTCCGATCCGTTTTTCACTCTGGTTATGAAAGCAATATAAATTTTAACATCCACTGTTACTCAGTTTCTACTGTAGTGTCCGTGTCCCAAAGTCTTAAAATGCCATGCATTGCTTACGTCATATACACCTCTATATAAGCCAGGGATGAACAAATTTGGCTCACAATATCTACTTTCCCACAGAGTTTAGTTCTAACCTTAATCAAACACACCTGAGCATGCTAATCAATGTCAGGATCATTAGAAAACCACAGGTGGGTGAGTTTGATCAAAGTTGGAGCTAAACTCTGATCTGTGAATCTCACAAGTTATATTTGATGTGTGACAGACATGAGCCTGCTAATAAGAATTTTGTGGTCAGTTTTCTTCCTTACCAATAGGGGTGCTAGGGTGTTTTATGTTTCCTTAAGTAAAGCCATGTGGGTACAGGGAGTTAACAATAACAAGCAGCAGTAGCCAGAATGATGTCAACGTTTGTCAACTCAAACCTTTAGCTCCTTCCACAGATTTTTTAAGGGATTAAGGTCTGGAGACTGGCTTGAGCCACTGCTTTGTTGCCTTGCTCATAAACATACACAAGCCTTTTTCAATGCCCTGGCTGACTTCAATGCCCTGGCCCTAATGGTACATGGTCCCCGTACATCGTCTCTTTGATACGGTGTAGTTGTCCTGTCTCCTTAGCAGAAAAACACCCCCAAAGCATAATGTTTCCCTAATCAAACACACCAGAGCATGCTAATCAGTGTATTCAGGATATTAGAAAATCACAGGTAGGTGAGTTTGATCAGGGTTGGAGCTAAACTCTGAAGCGCATTGGCCCTCCAGGGCAAGATTTGAGGAACCCTGGTGTAGAGTGTTATCAATTGTTTTCTTGCTGACTATGGTACCAGCTGGCCTAAGATCACTGAAAAGATCCTTGCGTGTAGTTCTGGGCTGATTCCTCACTGTTCTCATGATCTTTGAAACACCACGAGGTGAGATCTTGCATGGAGCCCCAGACAGAGGGAGACTGACAGTTATTTTGTGTTTCTTCCATTTGCGAATAATCACACCAACTGTTGTTACCTTCCCACCAAGCTGCTTGGTGATGGTCTTGAAGATGAAATTAGAAGGCAGAAATATGACAAATCTAGACCTAAAAACTGAGTGTGAACAACTCAAGAATGCTCACTCAAGTCCAGCCACTGTACCCGGGGGCCAGGACATAGCCACTCTACAAACAGAACTGGCTCAGGCTCAAAATTATTTGTCTGCACAGGCAGACAAACTAAGGCCAGTGAGTATGAGTGAAAAGCAGGCAAGTAGTTAGTTAAAACCAGCCTTGTCTAAAATGTGTAGTCTGAAAATGGACTTTGAAAGAGGACACTAAATTCAGCATGATGGTGAGCCTCCTCTCGAGCTAGGAGGGTCAACTCTTCCCCAAAGTGAAACTGCCCTGGTCTGGTGAATCCACACTGGACACCCAGGGCCATACATCCTTAAGTCTGAGGAGAACACTTCCAAGAAGGTGCACTTCATAGGGTGGGGGGAAGAGCCAGCGGAAAATAGGGAACAGATTGTGACGTGCTGCTAGACACTAGCTCAAAAATGTATTTGGTGTCACCTGGACTGTTTTTAAACAACTTGTTTGGAAATTGGCATAAGGAAGAGAGCTGTCAGATCAAAATAACCAGCTACACACAGCTGGTTATGTTCAGCTGGCTATGTCTGCTATAGCATACTTACCAAGATGGGCATTTTGACAATTTTTGTTTGAATTTGTCCTTTTAAACACAAAGGATCAGAGCACGCTTCGGATGAGTGCACACACAAATCTTCTTTCTGCGCATGTGAGCTCCCGTCCTCTTAGTTTAGACACAGATATCAACATGTGCTCTTCAGGTCTTACCGGACACGCTATCAGCATGATGACAGAATAAATGACTGCTCATATTCGAACATGAGACATTTGCATTGAACAAGAGTAAAAGTTTGTCCATGTTTTTTTTTCCCCTCATCGCTGTTGTTGTACTGGGAAGCCAGAATGCGCATCCATCAACAGAAACATACATTAGCCGTTATCAGATTTAAGTTGAACCGTGGTCCTAGTGTGTGCCAAACCATGTGTGGAGAACCGTAGGGTTCGATTTTTTTTTTTTTTTACTGAGAACCACTCCACCCCTACTCTCTATGTTGCTTCTTATTAGCCAGGATTTGTTAAATAGACTCACACCTTTGATTGACTAATCACAGCTGTCAATTGTGGGCACAGGTCCAAATCCCACAGCCCATCAGAGAGACTAGCTCCAGTCAGAAGCTCTGCAAGGCAGTCGAGGTTGAGAAAACATCTGACACTAGACGGCAGACAATGCAGGATTCCAGTTTCAATGGAGAAACACCTGATGCGAGGGACATGCAAATCTTAGCAGATGCATCCCATGAAAACAAGCTCCTAATGCAGCTGTTAGAGAAGATGCATTTTTGTGTGCCCTGGAATCTAGTAACCCTGAGGTGTATAATCCCTATGTGGTAGGAGGCATACATGTCAATGATGTACCTGTCAAATTAGAGGAATCCACAGTAAGTCAGGAACTTATAAGCAGCTATAAGAGAAATGTGGCATGACTCATTGCGGAGAAGAAACAGGAGTTGCGGCTCCCCTGACAATAGTTAAGAGTGTTGGAGTTTGCTTAGTCTCTCTTAAGCTTGGCCATAAACAGTTCAAGCACTACATGCATGTGATACCTGAACTAACACACTCAGCATACATTGGTTACACAACGATGTGCTGGGGTGCAGATTAGATACTGGTCCTAATGTGCTATCCGGTGATGCTAACAACATAAGTTCCGGTCAGAAAAATCCCCAAGCATGTCATAGCCCAGGAGCCACCTGTACCACTGAATGACAAGCAAGATATGGAACCGTGCACAGAACCATACCCTGATTTTGAGGCAGATGTGTAACAACAATTAGCAGAGGCAGATGCTCTGGACACAGAGATCCAGCATCAGGAATTACAGCAGGTGTTTTATGATTGTGATGTCACAGATGTCCACACTGTCTGTATTCCCATAGATCCAAAAGCCCCTCCTACCTTTGTGCAGCAGTACAGAATTCCAGCTGCTGCTATTGACTCTATTCAGGAAATTATTGATTCCCTGTTAAAGAAAAAAATCATATGTGAGTGCAACTTCACCTTTAATTCTACAGTTTGGCCTGTCCTAAAGCCAAGTGTAAAATTGGCACTTAACTGTAGACTTCCACCAGCTCAACAAGCAGGCCAACAAGCCCTGTTATGCCCATAATACATCTTGACCAAGACTTAGCCAAAGTTACAATGGCCAAATATTTCTCCATAGTGGACATATAAATTGTTTTTTGGACCATGAAGTTAGACCCTGCAGATAAGTACAAGCTTGCATTTTCTTTGGAGGCAGACAGTTCACTTGGAAGACGTGTCCATTTGACCATTTCAAACTCCCCGGCAGAGTTTTCTTCATTTCTACAGGCAATGGGTAATGCAGCTACATGCAACAACATGATCTATGCTGATGATATCCTTTTGAGTAGTCAGAGCTGGTTAGATCATTTAGCTGAGATAAGGCATGTTCTCACCCAGCTCACTGAGGCAGGTGCTAAACTGCCATTAGCCAAAGGACAATGGTGCAGAACAAAAGTGGAGTATGTTGAACTGACTGTTGGTCTTGATGGTATCTAACCCCAGACCAGTAGAATTTAAGCAGTAAAGAATATCAAACCTCCTACAAATGTCTCTGAAATGCCAGACCATTGCGAGAGCTATTTGAGAAGGGCTTGGGACGATTTAGCTTGGGGAAAAGACAAGTGTGAGAAAGCCACTTTGAAGCAAGCATCTTGGATGTGGTAAGTGTCCATGATGTAAAGAAAAAAGGATGGCTTGACTCGAAAGTGCACTCTGGTGCAAAGTGATGTTTATTTACTGTGAAGTTTAGGTGATCCAAACTAAATGTCCCAAAATATACTATATATATATATGCATACACAGGTATCCACAAAATACTTGTTTCATAAAGGGTTTTGACTCGTTCATGTCACTACAACTGCATGCTCACTTTCACCCCTTTCTGTAGATCAGATCGAGGAACTTACTTCACAGCCATGGCTGAACTGTGGAAAATGCTGTGTGTCCAGGCAAAACTCCATATTTCGTACCAGACTCAGTCCTCAGGGCAGGTAGAGAGATCAAACCGCACTATTGTAGGGATGCTGAGAAAGTACATTTCAGGCAACGGAAAGGACTGTGATGAAAACTGCCCCTGGTCTTAATGGCAATTAGATCCACACCTCATAACTCCACAGGTGTAACACCATTTGAAATGATGACAGGGCAACAAATGAACCTGCTCTGCATAAGCATTATGATTGCATAGGCAATGTAGCCCAGCCCCTGGATATAGTGAGATCAGGTGCTCCAAATGTGATTATACTCCAGAATGCCCCTGGAATTTTTAGTTACTGGCTGTTATGTGCACACTCAAGAGAGTGTTTGTGCATTGTACAATGCTTTGACAATATGTACCCAAGTATGTCATGCCAATAAAGCAATATACATGTCTTTGTTCCGCTGGTACCCTTGCATGCTGTCCAGAGATAGAATATCATAGGGCATGTTCAGTTAGACACAATCCACATGCTTAAACAGCTACAAAAAGGTCACCCCAACACAGGAGGAATTAAAGGGATGCTCAAAGTGCTTCCTTGACACATTGTTGACAACCACACCAGCCTTGGTTCACTTCTCTCCGTTGGTACTTCTACAGTTAACAGCATTATCATGTCTGCTTTGAGGAAGCATGCAGAAGGTTTACAAAGGGAAATGCCTGAGATACAAGAGAAATTGTATGTTCAGCAAAAGCAGCTGCAGCAGATTGATAGGAAATTAGAAGACATAATCCTTATATATAAATATATATATATAAATCAACATACAACTCTGTTGAATTATACTATCCATGGGTATAGCCAGGATAGTGGGTTTCATACAGAATGATTATGCCCATTTCCAAAGGGTCCAAATACTTATGCAAGAATTGCTAACAGAAGTTAATGATGTTATTGACAATTGATCCCTTCATACATGGTACCGGTTTAGCTAATGATGAATATTTTGAATCTGGTCTTGCATGGAATCATGTAGACACTGCAAACTCCTATGCAAAATAGCATTTTTATTGTACACATCATGCAGCATATCAATCAGTTCATGCAATATTTGTTTTCCACTGACTGAAAATTTAAAAAGTGTTTTACCGGAAGGTTCTTTTTGTTGGCTTCAAGAGTTGTGTCATTGCTGATATTGCGACTGTTGCGCAGAAAGAGACCCGATTCTCTTGCTTTCTTTGTTTTGACTGGAGGTGTTGGAGGAGCATTTTTTGGGTTGACTGTGGTTCTTGTGAAGTGAAGATCTGAAATCTCCTCATCAGTATGCAGAAGATCTCGGTGTACTGTTCTGCTGGTATCATTTGTTGTGTCTTCATTCCGTATACCCCCTTTTTTTGGTGAACTCTCTTGATGCTCTGAGCACACACAGGTGACCTTGATAGCTAAAGATGATTCCTGAATTGTATTAGCTTTCATTAGACTTGTGGTGCGGTTTGCTTGGGGATAGCTAGTGTCCGTGCTCTCAAAGTTACAAGGGTCAAAGTGTGTCACAAAAGATTCATTCATACTGTATCTTTTAAAGTTTCTTTTTATTACTTCAGAGCCTTGACCAATATCTAGGTCATCTTTGTAGCCTTGGCTCCTCACTCTTTCAGCTTTCAATGGAACAATTCTTGTTATATCTGATCTCGTATGTCCAGTAACTCTCTGGCTGGTCTTTCTTAGTTCCGAGGCCAGTTGGATTTCTGCAGATTCATCCAGTACTAAATTGCTTGTCTTTTTTTCAAGACCCAACTCAATTTCTTTCTTCTTTGTTTTCCCAGATTTCGCTTCGTTCTCACTATTATCAATCATGATGACTTTCTTGACTTCAAATCTAATATCAGTCTTGACTTTTTTCAGCTCATCTTTGCTAGGACTACTGACTGAATCTTGTTTGTCTTCAGTATTCATAATCTTAACTTCAGTGGACAACTGCTCTTGACATTCTACAAACTTTCTTGCATCATCAGACTTTCTATCATCATGCATCATTCTTGCCCCCTGATTGGGAATCTGCAAGTCTTTTTCCATTATTCTGTCAAACTCTGTGTTTTCTTCAAGCAGTGTTGCAGTTGTGGCTGGCTGATTTAGCTTTTCAGCAATGGGTGATGACCATGTGTCTGTAGTTGAGCTGAAATTTTCAGGATGACAGACTACAGATTCCTTTATATGTTCAGTATTGTTGTCCTCATCAGACTCTGCACTATCGTGTGTGATGTTTGAACCTTTAGCTTCTGCCTCATACACAAAGTCCCTCGACTTCCCCAAGTTTAAGCTTTGAGGTCTTTTCTCTCTTCTGATTTTATGTTGAGAGCTGTCCTCTATGATGTCCATAATGGTATTCTTGTTTTCAGGTCGAGACTCAGCAAGTTGTGTAGGCTCTTTTTTGGATACATCAGACAATTTGGATTTAATCTCAGTTGTGACATCTTCCCCAGTGATATTTTCCATTAGTGATATTTTTGAGGATGCAAAAGTCGTCTTGTGCTTTTGTGTTTCAACACTATTCTTTCCCATTAGCTCAATCTGTGTCATTTTGGTAATTTCTTGTTGTTTGTCTGTCTCCTCCTTTAGAAGGGGATCAATGACCAGAGGAGGTGGAGGTGTACTAGCTTTGTACTTTCCTTTCTCCTCCATTTCATAGTCGAGCAACACCCATTCCTCAGAGCCCTATTTAATCATATAAATTAAAATTGTTAGTTCTCTAACTTGTCATCAAAACAGCAACCATTAGTGAATTTTAAATGTCAAAGGAACCTCATGTGAAGTTACTAAAGTCTTCTGGATGAAGCCTTCCACCGAGAGGCTGTTGACAGGTTCCCCTACCCCTGCAACAACAGCCTCTGGATAGATGGCCAGGTCCAAGACCAAAAGAAAAGAAAAATAATCTTATATTATGCACACTTAAAAAGTAATTTAAGATGTAGAAAATGAAAACAATGAAAAAGATAAAAGAAGAAGCTACACAAATAAAATTATTATAAATAATGTGGTTTAACACAGCATGTAAACAAATATGAACACATGAACATCATGACAACAGCAGCAATAATGACTTGGACAACCATTAAAAATACAAAAGGACAACAAAAGGCATGAACATAGCAGAGAACTGAATATTACACAGTAGAATGTTAAAGCAACATGACATACACTGCACACAATCAATACAATGTTTACAGCATGATGTACATACACATGATGACTGCAGCCAAACAGGAAAGAAGAGACTAAACCAAGTATCCGCACATGTACCAATACTCTGTCTTAATGCAGTCTTTCTATACTCACTGCCTTTTTCTCTGGAGTGCCACCTGGGGATGTCCCTGACAGACGCTTTTCCCGGTTCATCAGTTTACTGTTGGGCTCCTTCAGGGCCCTCTTCAGCTCATTGATGCTGGCTTGGTGCTTCAAGAGAACATCTTCTGATTTGTCAAGAAACTATAGACAGAACCAGAGAAAGAACAGCAATGATCAGGAAAACATCTAGTAGGATTTTAGACATTTATATTTTCATTCATGTTAAAAGAGTTATGAGGCTAGTCTTGTGTTCCATATATTAATTCTTGAGATATGAGTATAGACTGAATAAATACTCTATACATATGAATGAATAGACTAGTGTCATAGAATCAGATGGAAAAACCATGTCTACCATATCCATGTACAGTACCATGGTATTTACATAATACTCCAAAGTACTTATAGGTATACAAACACGGTATGTGTTCAAAAACTGATTTGTTGTCATGTTCATTGAAGCATGGTATAACGGTTTGATATTTTTGTTGTTAGTAATATACTTCACTGTAGAATGTATAGGTTCTTCTTTGGAAAATTAGACATTAGTTGACACAAACAATTTTAGAATGGGTGGTATAACTAATGTTCTACATCATAGTTCAATGAAGCCAACATACTGGTCATTTTTTAAATGTGTCATGATAATATTAGCTTGATTATCTATTCATATGTCATAGTGATGCACTCGCCCTTCATTGTTTGTGTTATGGATGTGAATGACAACTCAAATTATGAGGTATATTTGGGAGATATGTGCTATATTTGTTATAAGAAATCAAAACTTGTGGATGAGCTCTTTTCACTTAGGACTATTTTTGGCTCTTTTGACTATTCTGACAGATCAACCATGTCAGAGGTTTTCATCACCTCTAAAACAACCACCTGTTGTTAAAGGCAAGAAGTATGAGATTCATATTACAACCAATCTGCCCAGTACGTGCGTTGCAAACAAAAGTTGAGCTGAGCTCATTCCAGGAGGCCCTCTACCAGAATGAAGCGGCGCTTCAAGGAGGAGTCCACAGTCCACAGACCACAGTCACACTGTCCATGCAGACCAGAATATGGTGTCCCCTTAGGTTCTGGCAGGAAGAACAGAAGGCCCTGACATACTGCCAGCATCTCCAGACAGTTGATGTGTTGCTCTTCCACTGCTTTCAACCAATGGCCGAAAGCCGGTTTGCTGACACACAGAGACTGCAGAACATACCTAGGGCCATGCCCTGTTCCATCCATTAAATGTTCTTCCAAGGGCCCAGAGCTATTACACAGGCCTGGTCCACCTTGGTTTTAACCAGTATGCGGGCTGGTTTTAGCCAAGGGGCTGCATACAAAGCAGGCCCAGCTGTAGCACCAGAGATGCTGAAATTATCTTCTGAAACACCTTGAGGGGGCAAGAATGCTGCCTGCATCCATGCACTTCGCAAAAGTACAAGGAGCATTGGACAGTCCGACGGGAAGGACCATGTATTGATAAGGACCATATGATGGGGGGTGGGGGGCTATCTGGATGTGAAAGTAAGTGTCTTTCAGGACCAGAGAAAAGAACCAGTCCCCTGGGCATATTTCAGAGAGGATCTGCTTCGACGAAGGCAAATCTTGCAGGTTGTCAGTGGGTTACAGGTTAACTAGGGGTGACAAAGTCACACAAAACATAGCACTGCAGAAAAACAGCTTAAGATCCATTATGGCATTTTTCATATCTCCTGAACACTAGGTGGCACTGTGCCAAAATTATGCAGGTAACAAGTAAATATAATAATAAATAAAAAAAGTGATCCCCTGCTGATTTTGTACATTTGCCCACTGACAAAGAAATGATCTGTCTATAATTTTAATGGTAAGTTTATTTGAACAGTGAGAGACAGAATAACAACAAAAAACCCAGAAAAACGCATTTCAAAAAAGTTAGAAATTGATTTGCATTTTGATCAGTAAAATAAGTATTTATATTTAATCCCCTATCAATCAGCAAGATTTCTGGCTCCCAGGTGTCTTTTATACAGGTCATGAGCTGAGATTAGGAGCACTCTTTTAAAGGGAGTGCTCTTAATCTTAGTTTGATACCTGTCCACAAAAGCAAACTCAGATAAGTCTTCTGCTAAGGGGATAGGACAACTGCACTGCATCAAAGGGACGATGGACAGGGCCATATTCCGCCAGGGCCATGGCATTGAATCCAGCCAGGGCACAGAAAATGGTATGTGGATGGGTATTCCAGCATGACAATGACCCAAAACACATGGCCAAGGCAACAAAGAAGGCTCAAGAAGCAGCACGTTAAATTTCTGGAGTGGCCTAGTCGGTCTCCAGACTTTAATCTCATAGAAAATCTGTGAAGGGAGCTGAAGGTTTGAGTTGCCAAATGTCAGCCTCGAAACCTTAATGACTTGGAGAGGATCTGCAAAGAGGAGTGGGACAAAATCCCTCCTGAGATGTGTCTAACCTGGTGGCCAACTACAAGAAACATCTGACCTCTGTGATTGCCAACAAGGGTTTTGCCACCAAGTACTAAGTCACTTATTCTAGTCATTAAAATGCTAATCAATTTATAACGATTTTTTATGCTTATTCTGCCTCTCACTGTTCAAATACACATACCATTAAAATTATAGATCATTTCTTCGTCAGTGGGCAAACATACAAAATGTGCAGGGTATCAAATAATTTTTTTTTCTCATTTTATATAGCCAGATGGCCCACGAAACGTTGTTATGACAACCATGTCCTGAGGTTACCTGCATAATTTTGGCACAGTGCCACCTAGTGTTCAGGAGATATGAAAAATGAAAAATAATCGATCTTAAGCTGTTTTTCTGCAGTGCTATGGTTTGTGTGGCTTTGTCACCCCTAGTTAACCTGACTACATCAGTTTAGGAGAAACACTACCTCTTGGTCCAAAGTGATAAATTATTAAATGTCTATTGATTTTATTTATGATTTTTTAGCCTTTTTAGGTAAGATCATCTTAAAATGTCTGTAATGTCATGTTGCAGACTCCTGTCATACTAATCAGCTCTACACAAAAACATGTTCAACAGAAGAACCTTAAGAAAGAGATACCTCCTGCTTGCGTAGAGGGGTTGACTCCTTCAATTGTAGATGACAGGTAGAGGAAAGCAGCAGAGATAAAGGGATAAACAGGTTCAAGGTTGATGTTAGTTACAGACAAGTTCAGGAGTGCAATAAACACAAGAGTGAAACTTTGTACAAGAGCAAGAACAGATCAGGATTAAACAGGATCAGTTAGGAAAAAGGAAAGGAAAAAAATCTCAGAGGTAGACATGAGACATCAACTGTATGCAGACACTATACACAACAACTATTAGTCCAGGGCGGCAACAGCACTAAATTTTTCTGAGTACGTTTCAGAAATTTTATAAGAATAAAATGCCTAAAACACTACAGCGGGGGTCAGCAATTTATGGCATGTTTGTAATCACTAACACGTGAGAAACAGATATAGAAAGCTATATTTAAATTTGGATGATTTGCTTACACATGCATACTGATCTACATTTTAAGCCAGTGCTTCCTCATTTTATATAGCCTATTCAGAAATATGAAATTAATACTAAGTGTGAGAATTAAACTGTGATAGTCATCAGAAGCACCAAGCTAGAACAAACCATTCACTTGACCACTGTGCACCAAAAGACGCTGATAGTTTGATGCAGATTAAGGCAGCAGAATTTAGCTTTTAGTAAACTTCAAAAGTTAGTTTTCAGGAAATTATTATGGTATTAATGTTTGAGATTTTCAACTCGGTATACAGGGATCTTAACCTTCCACACATAAATCATAATGGTGATGCACAAACTAAAACATAACGTTTTTTTCTCGCATTGGTACTATTGGTACAGTTCGCATTGGCAACTGAAATCTATCGATATATATTAAGAGTTCAGATGCAAAACACCCTAAAAGCCATCTTGTTCAAAAATGGGATAATGATACTGAGTGAATGCTCTCAACACATATTATACGTCCATTAAATACTTTTACTTCAGACTCGCTAAAATCCCAGCCTCAGCCCAATCAGAAGCACCGTTACTTATGTAGAAACCTATACATCGGAGCCTAATGAAAATGCATTTTTAAAGAAAAACGTATAATGAATTTAGAGGCTGTTACATCTGAACTCTTCATATAGATAGAATTAAAAGATATAGTTTTTATAGAACATGTCCTATAATTTTTATTATTTTTATACTAATACACTTTAATCTGTGTAAAATCTGTAACTTTAATATCATGATAATACTGTATACCGTGATAAAAATATCACTTAATATCAATTAATAGCAACAATAGCATGAAAATTTGATTCCAGACATGTATATTAGATTGTTTGCTCTTAAATTAATTGATTGTTAAAAGAACTAAATGGAAAGATGTGTTCAAAGAAAAAAAATTCTCAAAATACATTACAATGATCTTTTGAAAAATGTTGAAATGTTTTGAAGCAATGATTACGTTAATTGAAAACATTAAGTTTGGATTTTTATGCTAAGAATTTAGAATTTAAAATTTTTGAAAATATAGCTTTCTTGTGAAAATAGTACCGAAGCGAATAAAAAAACTGAGTACAAAAATAATATCATACATACAGTGGGGTTCAGAAGGGTGACAATGGGAATCTGGGATTAAAATTTTAATTTAAAACTGAAAATTCAGAAACTGAAAATTTAAAACTCTGTGATGTTGGTGGGTTTCATCCTATGAACTGCTTGCTTCAGGTCAAAACAGATTAGAGTCTGAACTTTGACTTGGCTGTTCCAAAACATTAACTTTGTTCTTCTTCAACCATTCATTGGTAGAACGACTTGGGGTCTTTGTCTTGTTGCATGACCCACTTTCTCATTCAGTTCTCGGACAGGTGTCCCGACATTTTCCTATGGAACTGGCTGATATAAGTCAGATATCATTGTTTAATCGATGATAGCAAACCGTTCTGGCCCAGATGCAGCAAACTTAATGTGCTCTATTTTCACACACTAATTTTGTACTTAATATACTGAAAATGATTCTTCAGTACTGCTTAAGATCATCTTAAATTAATCCTAAGTGTACTCAACTGTGCTATTTTGTGAAACTACGAATATGAAATAAAATGTGCTTTTAACATACTATTTCTGTATTAAAAATGTATTTAGTTCAGTGGTTTTCAAACCTGTCCTGGAGGCACCCCAGCAAATAGTGCACATAGTCTCCCTATAGAGAATGTGAAGCTGACATCACGCCACGTTGAATTCTGGGAAATTCTGGATTTGTTTATACACCATTCTGGGAGGATCGTGCTGCCGTTTCGCTATTGAGTTTAGGACAGTATTTTCATTTTCTGTTGCATTTGTGAAAAATGTAACCACTGTAGTAGTAACTCAAATCGTCATTCTGAGGGAATACTGGACAGTGCAGTATGTTTCTTTCACCAAGGGCAGTAGTTTGCAGAGATGACGTGAAGATGCTGGATAGTAAATCTATTAATAAATGTCACAGAATAAACCCACTGCTGGTTACTCAATAAAAGGATCACATCAACACCTTTGTGAATAATTAGTAATATGAATTGCTAAGAACATAATTTGGACAATTTTGAAGGGGATTATATATATATTTTTTTTCGCACCCTCAGATTCCAGATTTTCAAACAGTTTTTGAAAAGTAAACACTGTTCTATCCTAACAAACCATATATCAATGGAAAGCTTATTTATTCAACTTTCAGATGATGCATACATCATCAATTTAAAAAAACTGAAATAGATCACAGCATTGTTAAATGTGTTCTAAAAAAGTAATTTGAAAGAGGCGGCTTTAGAGAGACATCAACAGATAAATGTCACAGTTGATTGATAAAGCATGGATCTATTTGCAAAATAGTATACTTATTAAAAATGTATAACACTTTAAAGCAAAGAAAACATGCAAGACAAAAACAGCAAAAAAAATCATGCAAAGATGAGAATAACTGAAACTAAGGGCTATAAACACAGACTAAATAAGGAACCAAACAAGAAACAGGTGAACATAATCAGTTACTATAGAGACAAATTAGGACATATTCAGAAAGCAAGGCAACCAAGGAAACAGGAACTAAACAGGAAAAAGTGATATCAAATGAATAGAAAAGTAAGAGTACAAAACAATGTAACAGTAGTGTTGAAGAAAGGGTGAGAGAAGAAAGTTTGTGAAGAGTAAGTCAATGTTCAAAGTTAAAAATGGCATCTGGATGTTTTATCTACGAGTAATTCACTGAGGATTTAGCAAACAAAATGACCTGTTCACACCATGGTGCAAATATCATTTTGAGCCTTGTACTTGGAAACAAATATTGTCCCAAAATAATATATTTTTGTTGTTGTTACTGATGGTTACCTACTTTGATTTTGAAGTTAATCTATAATTAGTGATTTGAAGGGAGGTAAAATTAGAGATTTGTGAAATTTCTTAGGAATTTGTGATTTCTCATGAAATAGTAACTACCTTAACGTCCCTTTTCCTTGTAGGGGTTGTAACAGTCTCTTCACTGTTGCTATGCTCCTGATCCTGGTCTTGATCCAGACTGAGGTCGGGATCCGCTTCATCTCCAGAAAGAAATTGCGGTTGCTCACTCTCACTCTTCTGAGACAGACCATCATGAATTTCACCCAGCATGGAAACCGGCTGACAAAACTCTGTTTGACACACAACAGCAGGATGTTCAGGGCTTTACTTAGAACTTACAAAGATCTAAGCAATGGAAGTTTCATTCAGTGGTTAAATATTAGGGGGAAAAATAGAGACATCAGTTGGAATCAGTGATTCTTGCCTTCAGTCATAAAAAAAAGATGGCATTAAACAAAGTAATAAACCTGATCAAGATACATGAATGTCAACAGAGGATTCAACAAAAATAAATTACTGAAGTATTACTTCAGTATTTAACAAATTAAATCATTTTGTTTAGCAAATTGCTCACATTTGCATTGTTTCTTTGGTTTGCCCAAAAAGAAATTATTAGAAAAAACTAAATAAATAAAAAATAATAATAATAAATAAATACATTTTATCATTCTCAGATTAAATACATGGTGAGACTTGTGTCTTTAGCTGCAATGAGTTTCTAGACTCTAAAGGTTTTATCTGATAAATGTGTCAAATATGCAACAGAGATTCTGATTCTACCAAGTATTCACAAAACATCTTAAGGTTAAAAGTAGCTCATAACTTGCCAATTTAGGAGAAAATCGTAAAAATAATGGGCGTGTCAAATTTAGGACTCCTACATTTTTGCTCTAAGAGTATTTCATAAAGTGTTTTAGTGCTAAAACTAGCTCCTAAATCTGTGAAACATTAGGAGCAGTGAAGAGGACTCCTAAATCACTAAGACCAAATCCCAACTATCCTAAAATGGTTGTTGCTGGCAATCTGCCTCCAGACTTAAATTTTTTAGAAACACTCTGCATTTATTTGCACACAACCTTTTTGGTTTTGGAGGTTATCCCAAGTCTAAATTTTCCTTTGAATATATCCTTGTTTTGATTAACAAGTTGGGCAAGCAGTAACAGCCGCTCTTGCGTCCAGTTTGGTTTTCTTTTACGTTTGCATATCTTACTATCAGCCATGATTATTCTATTGTGTTAATAAAAAGGATGTTTATGTGCATGTCAGCTATTGTTTATGGGAAGCACACATGTAAAATACTTTATTTTTTAAAAATTTTTTGTATAATAATGGCAACATAATATCACGTTTTACAATATTTCTAAACAAATGTGTGGTGTACCGTACGGGTACATGAATCACCATGAATTCATGCATTAATTCATGCATGAGTTATCCATTAATTCATGCATGAGTTATCCATTAATTCATGCATGAATTATCCATTAATTCATGCATTAATATCTCATGATTTATCAGGAACTAACATCAGTTCAAAGTCTTTCATTCATGATTTCATGTATGAACAACACCTTAATTAATACATTAAGATGGGTACATCATCATGATTTATTACACATGATCATGATGTTTTCCTTTGGTCACAAAAAAATCCACATGCATATCGGCTAGAAAAGAATATCCGTTAATGAGAGAACTATTGTTTTCATTAATTATGATCTGAACTATCAAGTATGATCATTAAAATCTATGCCTATGGTATATTAATCATCATGAATTCATGCATAAAAAATTGCATTATTTTGTGCAGGTGATACTATTTAAATTATTAAAGGAATATACAAAAATCCACATATAGCATGTGAATTCTGTTGACATCCAAATACAGTAGTCATCATTAACTAAGCATTAGCTTCTCATGACTTCATCATGTGTGTGGCCCCTCAACTAAAGTAGTGATCATTCCCTAACACTGGCCAATCACAGCACATATAACGTGAATTCACTTGACATCTAAATACAGTAGTCATCATTAACTAAGCATTAGCTTCTCATGACTTCATGTGTGTGGCCCCTCAACTAAAGTGGTGACTTGGTCCTTCACACATTAAAGGTGCTTTGAAAGTTTCTTTAAACAATGCCATAGAAGAACCATTGTGATTCCGCAAAGAGCCATTCAGTCAAAAGTTCTTCACAGAACCATCTCTTTCTTCAGCCTGGTCTCATTGTTTATACGTACAGTAGGTATTTATATGTAATATTTAGAAGAACAAAATGTGCATTTTTGTATGTTTTTATCGATGCGAAATCATAAAATACAGATGCATTTAAACATTTAAAATGTACAAATAGCTACATATTTTTAGCTAAAAAAGGTAAGATATTTACGTGTTTTATTTCATTAAGGTATTCATATCAATGCCTTTTTATCATTTTATTAATAAGCAATTTTGATTTTTAGCCCCCTTAACCTATCCATTTTATAGCGAATACAAAAATATATAAAACGTAACTGACCAAAATATGCAGGGAAATTACCATTTTAGTAACAATATAGAACGCTAATCGCATTTCTACCTCTAAGCCCAACGTTAACCATAACTGTACAGTACTAAAAAGAAAAACATGAAAGACAGAAAGCGCAATCACAATCATTTATTTATTGCAAAAATGTCAACAGCCGTACCAAAAGTAATCCAAATGACGACGCGTTTGCAGCCGCAGTCCTCTATGGCGGAATACAGTAGGATTGTTTGAAGTGCCGATCCGAATTTAAATTGTTAATCGCTGAAAATATTATCCAGATTATTATCCTGACCACTCAGTGAAGGCGCCCGCGTATCATTCAAACACATCTCACCAGAAACACTGCATGTCGTAATCTGTGACCAAGGCAGACGAGAGCCCATAGATCTATACACTAGATGTCGCAAAAAAAATAAAAAAAATACACTAGATGTCGCATCCGCCCCCTGAGCATGAGTCAATACCGCCGCCATTGGTACAGGGTTCCCAAGTCCAAAGTAGTCATTCAGCCTGTCCAGCAGATATGAAGATGCCGGACTTTTGCGTCGCATTTAGCTTTAGTAATGAGCAAAAAAACATAACAAAACAAAAAACAAAGGATAAAGGCATAACATTTCATAGGTAAGATTTCGTTTTTTAATGATTTTGTATGTTACGAAATGTTGTGCTCAACACAGTAGCGTAGCCAGAAAAGGGACTGGGTTTGCATCAGAAAAACTGGGTGTGCTACATTTATTGTCATATTAATGTGCAAAAATAAATAAACAAATAAATACAATTAAATTAATCAGAGTCGTATTACTAACATACAGACTGACCAGAGATAAGGTTGTAGCCTAATTTTCCTGCGTGGCGCCGCGTCCCTGCAAGTCCTCCCTCACTGACAGAATTTCATGCGAACTGTTAACGCCTAGTCTTTTAATTTTCATTTTATCCACAGAAATTACATACGATTTGCACAATAAACTAGAAAAAAAAAAAAAGTTTTATGTTGCATTTATACTGCATGGCCAGAACAAGCTGTTTCACATAATTGCGTTTACACACAAATTAAGAAGTTTAAAAGTTCACATACGCTTGATGTTTAAACTGTATTTGTGTTATATTTGTGTTATTTGTATTGTATATGTATTTAACGAAAGTAAAGTCAATTATTCTGTAAACATATGATTGCGTGTAATATAGCCTACGTTGTGAGCCTATGTAGCCATGATCGAAATAAAAAGCTAAAGAAATAAGAAATAGCCTACAGAAATAAGAAAAGAAAAGGAAAAAAAAAAAGCAGCCATTATTCCACATTCCCGGTCCTGTTTCGGGCAGCTGCTTCTTTTAAATGAATGTGCACTTTTGCGCGTATCATTAGCCTTTACACTTACTGCATGTCAAGGAGGCGCCCGCGCAATCGCTTGCATTTTTTCTGCGGATATTTTTTTGTCTGATTTACGTACACTCAGGACACCGAAAGGTTGAAAAATAGCGAAATAAACGAGATGCGCTTTCTGCCTCTGATTACATAGGCCTATTCGGAATGAAAAGGTACATTTCTCTATTAAAGACACGTTCATGTGCGGGGCAGGCCTACTCTGCACTTTCCGTTTTTAAAATAAAAATGCTGTGACATTTCGAAAGGTGCGCCTGCTATCACGTCACGCTATAATATTGCAATGCAGGAGATATGCACGCATAGTGAATCAAATGGTTTTGCTTCATTTCATTTTTATATATATATATAGGCCTATTTGAAACCAAAATCCTGCGATTGCGTCAGGGTATCTGAATTTACTTTATTTGAACAGAAAACGTATTTATTTGACGCAAACAACCCGCGGTTGCTGATAGGCATGTAAAAGTTGCCTAAATTAGTAGAAAATGCATTTGACATAGAATCCTATGGTGGCAGAAGGTTGTTTGAGGATACAGAATATTAATATAACATGCATTTATTTGACGCAGACCCTCTGCGATTACTGACAGGTATCTATCGATTAAAAAGGCTTTGACTCCAAACGCATCAGACCGCTAAGACATAATTGACATTACAGCACAAAATATGAAATGTATTTATTTGAAACAAAAATCCTGCGATTGCGTACGGGTATCTTTTACTTTACTTTACTTAATTTGAACAGAAAACGTATTTATTTGAGGCAAACTACCCTCGGTTGCTGATTAACATGTAAAAATTGTCTAAACTAGAAACAATGCAATTGACATAAAATCATATGGTGGCTGAAGGGTGTTTGAGGATACAGAATATTAATATAACATGAATTTATTTGACGCAGACCCTCTGCAATTACTGACAGGTATCCGAGGTTACCGTCTATCAATTAAAAATGCCTTTGACTCCAAACGCACCAGACTGCTAAGACATAATTGACATTACAGCACAAAAGTATGAAATGTATTTATTTGAAACAAAAATTCTGCGATTGCGTACGGGTATCTGAATTTACTTTATTTGTACAGAAAACGTATTTATTTGATGCAAACTACCCTCGGTTGCTGATTAGCATGTAAAAATTGCCTAAATTAGAAAAAAATGCACTTGACATAAAATCATATGGTGGCTGGAGGGTGTTTGAGGATACAGAATATTAATATAACATGAATTTATTTGACGCAGACCCCCTGCGATTACTGACAGGTATCCGAGGTTACCGTCTATCGATTAAAAATGGCTTTGACTCCAAACGCACCAGACCGCTAAGACATAATTGACATTACAGCACAAAAATATGAAATGTATTTAGCCTATATATATATATATATATATATATATATATATATATATATATATATATATATATATATATATATATTATATAAATTACCGTTATGCAAACTAAACGTGTTCATCTGACGTTAGAAACAAACCTTTGGTTGTATGATGATTAATAATTAGCCTACTATTATAGACGTCTTTGGACTTGTTTTTAATGCTTATGTGACAGTGTTGACGAAGCCTAATAAGAGCGTTAATAATGAGGGAAGATTTAAAGATTCAGTGTTTTCATTTTGTCATGTTGATTTATTAAAAGAAAATTATTCTATGTAAACCATATTTATTTTATTCTAATAGCCTACTATTTTTATATGTTGTCAAGTGTGTGAAAATCCGTTGGTGTGTGAATCCAGGTTGTTAATGCACCTTTCTGTTTGTACATTAAAATAAACCTGTGTGTATTTTAATGCATCAACCCGTTATTTACCTTCAATTCTCAGAGCGCTACGCTCCTGCCGTAAAACCTGTCGTTTCTAACTGCTCGGGATGGAGATGAAGTTCGGCGGATAAAGGCTTGTATTTGGGTCTGTTCCTCGCGGTCGTATGGATTATGAAGATCTGGATTACAGTGCGCAAATAAAATTGTTTATTTTTAAAATTATGATGCGTGTTCGGTGTATTTTATGGTTCTGTTGTTAGTCACAGCATGTCGGAGAAGACGCCTTTTGTGTACCACCACTGCAAATGAAGTTAATATTCATGAATGATTAAAAGTTTGCAGAATTTTTTAAGGGTTTAAAGTGTAGTCTTATTTAACAATATGTAGACCTATTCTTGGAAACGAGCTGTCAGTGGAAATCACAGAACAGTATGAAATGTAATAATTTCATATTAAGTAAACAAACTAATAATGCAATTGGAAACAAGGCCATTATGACAAATAAAAACAAAATAATAATTATGTGTCGTCAAAACGCCAGTATTGTAGGCTATACAAAATACGTAAGTATTTGTACATGTATGTAAGTATGTCAGTACTGTATGTTTTAATGTTTGGAAATACTTAAGTAAATGTACGTCTTGTAGAACCAAATTTTACGTAAAATACATTTATCATGAGATCACTTCGCTTTCTTTTTATTTAACCTTCTTTAACATTTTGTAAAACAGTCTTTGCTTTCTGCTACTTAAAGATTATTCTTAAATTTTGTTCAGCATTAAAAATTTCATGATTTCATTTCATGAGTCCACATCAGTAGCTTGTTACATTAAAATGTGACTCCTTACCATAAAAAAGATCAAGATGTTTGTGATTTTTTTCATCTTATTTATTTATTGTAAATCCTTTAAGTTTTTTTTGGTTTTTGTAAAGTTTTCAGATATACAGGCACTTAAAGTTCATGGTATATGTACTGAATGACTTTTTTAGCTCTTTCCAGACATTGCTGTTGATTTAACTGGGTCATACTGTTTAAGAATAAAGCAGATAAGATTAAAGTCTGTTTGTGTCCACAGTACCCTGTGTACAAAAGCTAAAAAAGCTTCCTTGTTCATATTCATGTCATTTAATAATTATGCCTTCACTTAATGATGACCACTGCATTTGTCTCAACAGAATTCATTATATGTGCTGTTACTGGCCAGTGTTGGGGTCTGTTCATTTACCTGTAAGCTGCTTTAATATGATCATGCTTGATAACTCAGATACATGGAAACATTAGTTCTCTTATTAACAGATATTCTGTTCTATTCTATATGCATATGGATTATTTTGTGAACAAATGAAAACATCATGATCATGTGTAATAAATCATAAATCATGATGATGTACCCATCTTAGTTAATGTATTAATTAAGCTATTGTTCATACATGAAATCATGAATGAAAGACATTTAACTCATGTTCGTTTCTGATAAATCATGAGATATTAATGCATGAAGTAATACATAATTCATGCATGAATTTATGCATTAATTCATGGTAATTCATGTACCCTTACCGTAAAGTGTTACCCAAATCTCTGACAGAGACCTCTCAGCTGGCAGCCAATCACTGTGTGCATAGTTAGTAGGCATGCTGACATCATCCATAGCAATGAGGTCAACCCCGCCCTTACTCTTATCTCAAGACTATCCTTTAGTAAAAGTTTGTCTCAGCAGCTTTGTTAATAGGTTTTAAGAGAAAAATCTTAGCTAGAAACTTTTACTGCTATTTAGGAGAACTCTTAGTGGTAAGATAAAAGATGTTTCACCAACAATTGGTTTTGTTGTGTATTTCACAGCTCATGAAAGTAAGGTGAGGAGAGACTTATCAAGCCCCCTTCATTGAACATATACTGTAGCCTATATGAAGAGTTCAGATGCAAAAGCTTCTAAATTCATCTGACGCCTTTCTTTAAAAAAGCATTTTTATCAGGCTCCGATGTATAGGTTTCTACCTAAGTCCTGGTACTTCTGATAGGGCTAAGGCTAGGATTTTAGAAGTAAAAGTATTTGATGGACGTATAATGTGCATCAAGAGCATTCACTCAGTATCATCATCTCATTTTTGACCAAGATGGCTTTTAGGGGGTTTTGCATCTGAATCATAAGATGAGTTGCTTCATTCATCCCACCACATTTCCACCACACATTTTTCAAAGAATTTGATGGTGAGAGAGCAGATACCACTCTATATCAGTATCAATTTAGTGCAGTCATTAAATTCCTGATGTCAGCCGCACTGCAGTTTTGAGCGATTAGCCAACCCTAGGCTTGGTTCTGCACTGGTACTAAGCAATTGAAGATCTGACAAACTATTCAAGGCGTTTTAGTGTTTGTACTCTGGAAAGCATCAAAAGTTTCTATTTACAATGTTTTTGCAGCATTGAGCAATGTAGCCAATCACAGAAATATCTGTTGATTCTTGAATGCAATTAGAGGTATTTTAAGTTGATGTAAATAAGATAATTGTTGTGTAGTGTAAAGAGATTCATTGATTACATTGTTTAACAGAACTGATGAGATTGTGATGAACTAAGGTGAGTGATGATCGAAATAGCAATAAACAATTAGTCCTTTGTAGTTAAAGAGTTGTTTACAGTGTTAAAGAGTTGGATTGGCCAAGGTTTAAAAAAATAATTTGGACGAATGAAAATCTTACTTCCAGGTTGGTACAAGTTTCGACAGTTTTTTCTGATCGTGGCTCTAATGACGTAGATGATGGTGGAACACCTTATATGAGCATTTTTCCCGGAAAAGCGTGCCCACTCACACGTTGACCAGAGGAGAGCGAGGTTGCGTTCATCAGCGCGCTTCATCTGGAAATCATCGCCAGCGCTGCATAGGATTTGTTCGAGAATGTCTCCAAATAAATGTGTTTTTGGATCTGAGGGAAAGTTTACCATGTTCAGCTTCCCAAAGAACCCTGTTACGCGAACAGTGGATGCAGTTTGTTTTTCCGGGGCAGCAATGGAGCGTAGCAAATGCGTTTGTGTGTTCCCGTCATTTCAGTGATTAATGTTTTATAAACAAGGCCTAGGTCGACGCTAGATTTGCACATTGTTGCTATTAAAACATGGAGTGGTCCCAGCAATAAAAGATCCCAGTCATGTAAGTACAACTGCATCAGATTTCTGTCTTTTATTGGAAATCAGCTTGACTCTATAGACCCGCCTACGGCACGCCTCCAGGAGCTCGGCTTTTTCCGGAGAGAATCAGAAAGCTGTAATTTTCTTTTATAAACATGATAAAACTCAAGACTTTTTGGAGATATTAAGAATGCAGTACTACTCTATAGGTACTCATGATTAACATGAGATTAGGTGAAACTGTGTATGTTATGTACCCTTTAATGAAGAAATAGAACATTGGTATAATGAGCACATTTGAACCCTCAATACAGCAGCCTGGAAAATGAAGTACAGAAAACAAAACTAGAAGCATTTTCCATTGTGTGAAAGGATAGTACTACAGAATGGTCTTAGAAACTGCTAGATCTGCTTTTTTACTAACTCTCCTAGAATGAATAAACATAACACCAGATATTTATTTAATACAGTGGTTAAATTAACAAGAAATAAATAATCCAGTTTTAGAAACTTCCCAACAGCACAACATCAATGACTTCTTGTCAAATTTCTTTTTTCTTTTCTTTTTTTTTTTCTTTTTTCTTTTTTTTTTTACAATATTGGCAATATAAGGCAAAAAAGTGTTCTAACCTCCATCTAGACTGCGAGAAAGAAGGTATCTCTTGCTAGTGGACCGCTCAAAGTGGGGAGCAGGCCGATCGATCAGAGCGCTGGCCTGCCGCGTCTGGGCCTGGGTCCTTCCACTGTATCTGAACTTCGAACCCATCATCAGAAAGCCCTTCGGTGGTGGCTCAGGAGACACTAGCCTAAAACAGACCAATAAAGGAAAATATTATTGGTTAAGTGATATTAACTTCATTAAAAATCTGCATCAGAAAGTACTAAAATGACAACCCCCTGTAATAATAAAAAGCTACACAGTTGGTGATAAGTAATACCACCAAGCCTCTATGGTATTCTGGTCTTTATAATAACAAACCTGGAGCAACAGAGAATATGGATGCATTAATCATACCTAAACTTTCTCATATATTTAAAAAGGGCACTATGACTATCAAGACACAGCCACACTAGACTTCATTCTCTATTGATTCTATTTCTTTCATGTAAATGTGGGAGACCAGAAACAAAAACATTCAATAGTGTGACTGAAGTGACTGAATGAAGGAATGACTGAAGGTCATAAAAGCTAAATTCATAGCACAATGTTGACTAAGAAACATGAAGCAAAACAATGGCTTCCACAATAACATGAAAATGACTAAAATGACTGAATTGTGATAAAAAATTAAAGCCAGCTAGTTTACCTGAAAAAAGTGTGGTGTTCAATGCAAACCTTCCAAAGCCTCTTGGCGGCTCTGTGGTTAGAAAGCTTGAAGCCAATGGTGCTCTCAAATAGCTCGTACTGTTGTGTGAAAAAGGGGAGGAACAAATCAGATAGCTCACTGTCATGATCTGGTCACTTTTGTTATATGTGGTGACATTATCCTGACACCCCTGTGTGTCTGGGTGAGCACACAGATTGGGGTAATTCTCCTTGGCTGCATGCTTGTTTCTTTTATGTTAGACAGTAGGGTCTGAATCCTGAAACTTCTGTCTATTTTGGTTCCAGTGTCAGGATCCAGGTGCTCCATATCATGTTGTGTCTTTTGTTTTGAGCATGTAGCATTGGCTACTGGTTTCTTTGTCATGTGCTCTTACCTGTCTGGTGTGTCTGTTTGAGTACATGGCTTATGATTTTGTTCATTTGCCATGCATTCATGTCATAGAGACTGTGCTCTCCATTGACTTGTCATTTCTGACTTACAACAAAAAAACAGAACAATGTCTAAAAGCTGCTATGTGACAAGTTGTACAGTAAACAAGCTAAAAAACAACTACGTTTATATAAGCTGTCGTCCCCAAAACAAGAGCGTTTAAGGGCACAAATAGATGTAGGTGTCAGGGTATTTCACTTTGGGCCATTCAACTGGATCATTTACCCAGCAAAAGGAAGGTAAGGAAAAGAAGCACTGACATAGACTAATAAAATTTAGTTTCTCAGTATATCTCCTTGTCTTAGCGTGGTGAAATAATCTTTTGACATGGTTAAAAATAACAAATGTTTACTTAACCGATTAAGTTTCCCACCAGTGGGCGTAGTTTTCTAGTAATATGACACCTTGCGCTCCACTTTTGTGTTCTCAAACTCTGTTTTTTGGGTCGACAGCTTATAAAAACATAGTTCTGCTCTGTTTTTTGTTATAAGTCAGAAATGACACAGAGGCAGCTTCTCAAAGTCAATGTAGAGCGTTGGATTGTTTTCACCCCCGGTGGGTGTGATTTTCAGATTATGACGTGTGTCGCTCTGTCTCTATGTTTGGTGTGAACACTTGGCTTGTGTCATGTTTGTTTCTTTTTACCATGTGCTTTTCTATCTCATGTTTTGTCCCTGCCCTCCTACCATCTTGTTATTAGTTAATTTGACCCACCTGCCCTCCCTCGATATTCTTTTTTGCCCTATTTAACCTCCCTCTGTTCTCTGTAAGTTCTTGTATAATGTTGTGTGACTGACACTGGCCACACACTGCACAATTTTAGCCCCAAGTAGCACGTTTTATCAAAGATGTGAGAGGAGTGTTGATGTGTCACTGATTCCCGTGAGAAATTTTGCATGCTAGTCCTGCAGTGTGATTTGTGTTTTGACTGGAAATTACACTGGCAACAACCTACAGCAAATTAAATCACACAATACACAGGACAAAGGAAAGTTCAGAGGGTGGAGTCATAGATCTGCAACAAAACATCAGCACGCATGGCTTTTCTCTTTTTCTTCTTCTTCTTTTTCCACTGCAAACCAGCATACAGACAACTTGGATCACATGCTTCTTCAGGCTACATTTTCAGAGGACTTATTAGGAGGACTAACAGACTTCGTTTGAAATAAGGCCCAATAAATGGCTCTACACTTGAGTTCTTGTTTTCTCCCTGGGAAAATTTCCTCGACATGTGCAGTACTAATTACTAAAAATATTTTTAATTTAGCCGTAATTTAATCATGACAAACTCCTAAATTAAGTTCTTATCCAGAATTACGTTTATTAATGCAACAGTTCTGCTTCTGATCTTGCCACTCACAATTTATACGTTGTACACACAGGGCCAGATTTAGAAAACAGGGCAAATTAGCATTAGAGCGCAATTCCATAAAAGCATAGATGGGATGGGAAAATTCTGCAACTGATTTACTGACAATGTGCACATTAAAGAACATTAATAATGTTATTCATTTCCTTAATGAGCGCAAATTACGCCTGCTTTAATACATGCTTTTTTGGGCATTAAAAAAATACCAGTAATTTCACAAGCACAAAGGTTAAATCGTAAATCGTATTGTGCAATTCATTTCAAAACTCTTCCTGCCTATACCTTTCCAGCACTCTGTGCGTCTTCCTGACAGTACTAATAATTCCTTACATTTATATAGCGCTTTTCTGGTTACTCAAAGCACTTTACATAGAAGGGTGGCGATCTCCTCATCAACCACTAATGTGCAGCATCCACCTGAACGATGCGATGGCACCCATATACAGAATGCCCACCACACACCAGCTTACTGGTGGAGAGGAGACAGAGTGATGAAGCCAATCAGAATATGAGGAGGATTAGTAGGCCATGATGGTCAGAGGCTAATGGGCGAATTTGACCAGGATGCCGGGGTTATACCCCTACTCTTTAATCAAATGACATCCTGGGGTTTTTAATTCTTTTTTCTTTTTAAGGTAGAGAGTCAGGACCTTGGTCTCATCCGAAAGATGATGCTTTTTGTCAGTATAATATTCCCATCACTATACTGGGGCACTAGGACACACAGACGACAGAGTGAGCACCCCCTGCTGGCCTCACTAACACCTCTTCCAGCTGCACCTGGTTTTCACTGGAGGTCTCCCATTCAGGTACTAACCAGGCTCAACCCCGCTTAGCTTCAATGGGTGACCAATCTTGGGCTACAGGGTCATATGGCTGCCAAAGACAGTTTTCACTGGCGCAAGCTGTTAGTAAATCTGGCCCTTAAACTTGATATTGACTGAGCTAGCTGCATTGGGGACCTGCATGGGCTGGGTTCAATGGCAAAATGGTTAGACTGGGAGTTCAAACCAACAATTAGGCTACAGGGTCCAGGACTTCTGGAAATCGGTTATTTTTACCTTTTTCAATTAAGATTCAAGCAACTGTCCTATTAACACAGTGGCCAAGTGACAATCCAAATTGTTGGCAGTAATTGAAAATCTCAGGGTCACCAATAATTAATTCTATGACCAAATTGAGTGTGTGCAAGCAACTATGGGTCAGGTTTACTAAACAGGCAAATCAGCCTGAGACCGCAATCTCATTAAAAGTGCAGATGGCAGTGGAAAGTTCTGCAGGGGATCCACAAAAAAAGTGAGGTTGAAGCACATCAAATGACCAATTTTCAAATGCTTTCACATTACTTTTCAGCAATATGCCACCATTTGCTTGTTTTTTTGCTTGCTTTTTACAAGAGACAGATACTTTTGTGAAATTTTCATGGTGTAGCACTAAGATCCTCTGAAAGATTTGATTACCTCTCCAGGGCGGATCTTGATGTAGAAATTACTCCTTTTGTAGGAGATCTTGAGGATCTTTGGCCAGGCAAATCGATTAATTCTCAGTCTGTCACGGTAAATCAGCAGACCATTGGCACACACGCCCAGCATGATATCAATCCCTTCTGAATCCTGCCTCAGAAAGAATGCATGATTATTAAAATCTCAGTCAGCTAAATTACACAACTTCTACTACAAGAACGTTCTCTAATGTTAGTAAACATTTTTTACAAAACATTTAAGACTGCATAATTAATTAATTAGTGTCCAAAGATGAGCGGAAGGTCTTATGGGTTTGGAAAGACATGAGGATTAGAGCGATTCATTACATAATTTCTATAGCAGTAGTAGTAGTCAAGATTGTACCAGTTGATTTTTACAGTATGTACCTTAGCATGATGCAGGTCGACACCGTACATGGAGAGTTTCTTTGCATTTTCCAAGAAGTTCATTTCTGCCTCAGCAGGTGTCATTCCCCTGAGAAACAGGAAGAAAATAACCATTATAACCATTCTGGTTATCCAAAGGTGCTGTAACAACGGCTCTTTATGAAAGGGCTGACTCATTATCACAGGGAGAGTCTGATTGTATTGTTCCCTTTTACTCATTTTGACAGTAATACCAAACAAAACACAAACTGTTGATTCTTATAAACTCAAGATTCTTATTTTTCAGCCGAAAAAAGGTACTCTGAGTATAGTCCGAGTATATCCCAGACCAGAGCATGCACTTAAAAAAACGCTCATAAGTCTAATATACCATGCCTCTATTCTCAGATATCTATTTGGATCATTGCTCTGGAGTTAAGGTAACAAAAGCATGCCCCCTGACCTTTTTACATATTTAGTCCTAGTGTGTAACTATCATTCAGGCTTTATGGCAGTGTTACAGTGCCCCTGACAATCGCAGGTGTGCGTTTCTCAGCATTTGCAATGTCTTCAAACGTAGAATTTGTAACACAGAATTTGCGATCAGAACTTAATTTTGTTTTAAAACTTTAACTTAAAGTTTTTAAATGTAAACAGTTAACAACTATTGAGAACTATTCTAAAACAGTGCAGAATATTTGGTAACATTTGGTAACATTATACATCCCATCCATTGTCCAAAATGCCTTCCTATGTATGGTCACAGGGATGGTGGAGCCTATCCCAGTGCCTCAGGCCACAGGCAGGGAACATGATATACTGGTTGTAATATCAATATTATCTCTTTTTGCATTAAACAAGTACTGTAAATCTCTCTGTAATAAATACTGTCTGTAATGTCTTTCTCAGACCTGTAAGTTCTATGTAGCTCCATCACCCTCTCTTCCAGTTCTCGAGTTTGGTTGGGGGCAAAGTGGATGTCACTAATGTAGTCTGAACCATGGTCATCTTGGTCAAAATCTCCCAGTTCTGCCTGCACAGTGTAGGAGGCCAGCAGAGCATGTGTGACAAAAGAACAGGGCAGACGGCCAGAGAGGATGTCATTTCGTAGCTGCAAACATAGGTAGTACCTGTAACAGAGAATATCTCCTGAAACTATAGGTTTTTCATATTCCTTTTTTCATTGTTAATACCTGACCTGTAGAAAAGCTGAGAGGCCTTCAGAATGACATACTCTCACAATACAGGAAAAAAAGGTTGGGAATGTCAGTCAGAATGCCAGATTGTACAATTCTTACTCGTAACTCAATGTAATGTAAACATGTAATGTAAGGGTGCCTTGCAACTGACAGTGTTTATTGTGGCATACCACCATGCTTATTATTGCATTGGCCAATAATAATGTTAGCTTGGCTGATTAAAGGGGACCTCGTTTTTACGAGATGCAACATATATTTCAGGTGTCCCTAAAATGTGTCTGCGAAGTTTCAGCTCAAAATACTCCAAAGATCATTTATTACACCAAGCCGTAAATGCCCATTTTTAACAGAAGCGAAAATATGCTGTATTTATGCATGGATCTTTAAATGCAAATGAGCTGCTGTCTGTTTCGTCTATGAACGTACAGCCGTGAAAGAAATTGCATGTGGATATTAGATGTGTGTGACAGTAGCGTAATATACAGTAGATGCTACTGTTTATATAAATCAAACAACAAAACAAACAAAAATCTGATTTTTGAGGAAAATATCAAAATGAGTGAATGCATGTTTACGACAATAGGGTGACTGTTTTCACACACTGCAAATATATAATTATGTTCATAAACAAGTTCCCTCTAACAAAAGTAGTAGTTTCTTCTTCAAAACTTAATACTTTATTGTCAAATATGTCCCTCTTTGTAATGATGAAAGACAATATATGGAATTGTTAAAGATCCCACAGTGTTTTATTGATTGTTGATGCAAATTTAGAAATTAACATGGACTTAAAGCATTTTAATATATGAGCCTAATCATTCAAAACTGCTGTCCTAGATTCTCATTAATGCATATTTGTGCACACAGACCAATGGCCAAGGTCATCATCAGTACTGGGGAAAGTTACTTTTAAAATGAATGCATTACAATATGTGACCCTGGACGACAAAAACAGTCTTAAGTTGCACAGCTATATTTGTAGCAATAGCCAAAAATACATTGTACAAAATTATCAATTTTACTTTTATGCCAAAAATCATTATGATATTAAGTAAAGATCATGTTCCATGATGATATTTTGTAAATTTCCTACTGTAAATATATCAAAACTTAATTTTTGATTAGTAATATGCATTTCTAAGAACTTCATTTGGACAACTTTAAAGGTGATTTTCTCAATATATAGATTTTTTTGTGCCCTCAGATTCCAGATTTTCAAATATTGTCCTATCCTAACAAACCATACATCAATGAAAAGCTTATTTATTCAGCTTTCAGACAATGTATAAATTTCAATTTCCAACAATTGACACTTAAGACTGGTTTTGTGGTCCAGGGTCATATTGTGCCACTACCTAAAAAAAAAGTAACTAATTAAATTACTTGGGTATTTTTTATGGAAAGTAATGCATTGCTCTTTCTCATCTGGCCTGAGCTTGCTTGTTTGTTTTTATTTATTGACAATTGGCCTTAATAAATAAATAAATAAATAAATAAAAATAAATAAATAACATATACATATACATTGAGAACTAGGTGTAGCATTTAACTTCACTCACCTTGTAATGTCTTCCATTAACTGGGAGGGGTCAGGTGGATAAAACTTGACAGCAAAATTAAAATGCCAAGAAGATGCTGTAAACACCCACAAGGTGAGAAACACACACACACACACACACACACACACACACACACAACATGCTTGCATAAGTGATTGACTGACAAAGTTTTTTTTCTCATGGTTGGACAGGATTTAAGTGTTTTTTGCCTGTAGCACATAAAAGGTCAGAGCAAGTGTGCCTCTTTAAAGGGCATGAGTTACTGAACTGGGGTACGTTTCCCAAAAGCATTGTTAGCTAACTGTGGTTTTTAGTTCCACTGACAGAACTTGCAACCATACTAAACAAGACAGGGCTGTAAACACAGGCTAATTATTAATTATTATAAGTAAATCTGATTTGTGTGATTTTTCTAAATTACGTTTAGAAAGGTCTTAAAAAGCCAGAAAACACCTGTGTGTAATAATCAATGTAACATTATTTTAAAGCAATATGGTGGCAACAATATGACATTTGGTGCTGAATAATTCAATTCAACGCATCATAGAGCCCTTATAAGGGTGTGTTTAGCATGATAACCTTAGATTTTCTGCAAGGTGAACAAATCTATGAAGCAACACATTGTCAGCTACGCAGCTTCTCTTTCTGTCTCAGCAAACCAGGGTTACATTCAGTAGGAACTCAGTGGGAAAGACATAGGCTCACACATTCAAACCATTTTAGAAGCTAATTCGTAATATAAGGTTTTAAAATCTGAAGTATGCGGAGAGGACCAACCTTGACCATACAAATGCTCTATGAAGTAGTACCTCCAGTAAGGGCCCACATAGACACAAGCAGAATGCGATCAAATACCCAAATATTAAGGCAACCCACATGCCTCATAGGCCCCAGCAAAAATCACATCCAACAACCAATGCAAAAGTCTCTATTTCTTGTGGTGTACAAAGCATTCAAAAATCATGTCAGACTCCATATAATAGATTCGTCCAGTCAACACTAGTATTTAATGAACTAACCAGCCAGAGCTCGGGACAACCCATCTAATAACAAAGTTATTTTTGTGGCCAAACTCACAGCCGTATAAAGTTCTGGCTAGATATAACAAATGTGCTCTGGGCTTCTGATGCAGAATTTCCCATTGTACACTGTCTGGGAGAGATATCAAACTTTAGACGATACAGAGCCACCACTGTAACCATCACTGCCATGCTGCACTCTCTGAGCATGCAATGTGCTTTGTAGCCTAAGTGTTAAATGCAATGCTCTATGGAACTCAGAACCCAAACCTGCACTTCATCCAGAAAGACTTGTAGAGCTAATGCAGTATGACCTGACTTGGAATTTTCTGGCCATTTGAGATGCAGCTTCTCAACTGCCCATGCAATTGCATTCTCTGAAAAAGTTGCAGAAGCAACTCCCCACTGGGAGGTCTTAGCCTTTTTTTTTCTCCAGTAAGCTATTTAGACACGACAGTAGACATGGCATTTGTTTGTACATCCTCCACCCTGAGCCTCCACGTGGGACAGAGACATTCACTTGAAAAACGCAGGTCAGGAGATGGAGAAAGCGGTAGCTTCAGGTCCCCCATGTGCTCGCCGATGGGCCGTGTGGTGCTAGTAGCTGAGTAGCTAGAGCAAACACATGACACAATCAAATCCTACAAAGAAATTCTCACATAAAGCTTGCACAAACCCAGCAATTCATAGTATGGGCTTCAAGATTCCTCCAAAGTGGCCTCTGCATGATGGAACCTTAAATAGGAGACATTTTCTATGTGTCTCAGCTGGCGATGATGTGCGTGCATAAAGTAGACATATCCTAAACACCATATTTCATCAAGTTGGGGAATCAAATTTGCTTGAATGTGAGTTGCGAGACAAAACAGGCTGAAACTATTATGCAATGACTTAAAAAAAAAAAAAAAAAAAAAAAATGAAATGATGGTGGCCAAGCAATCACTTTTAAGGGCACTATTATGCAGCACCTTATGAGTGGTGCTTTAGTATTACCAGACAATAAATCAGCGTGATTCTATAGAGCATCAGAGCTTATAACCACTGGCATGTTCTCATTGCATTATTACGTAGCTTTGGGTTCCTATAAAAGGGATGAAAATTAACCAAAGCAATTCAGTGAATTTCTCTTCAAGTCTAAACAAACTTGTGTATTAAAACAGAGCCTATTCAGAATTTTGTTGTTAACATTTTTTCATGGCACACCGGTTTACATGACACATCCATTTATATGACTTGTATACTCACTTCTCATCTGTTTCTTGATTTCTTTGGACAGGTCTAACCAGTTCTGCAAAACACAGCAGAAACAAATAATGTAAGAGTAACATGAAAAGTCTACACTGCATTATTGTTTAAGAATGATTGGTCTGTTAAAGAATGGTTAGTCTTTGTTTCTCCATATGACTGAATTGAGAGACAAAATTTGCAGGAGGAGATTAACGCAAATCTCACCATCTGCCTTAAATCTAAATGAGATGAAGAGTCCAAAGCTACACTACACACTACAGTGCATTTGCATGAACTTCAGCATAAATTTGGTTTCAAAACTACAAGAGATTGGTTAAGGACTCTTCTGAAATTTGCATGGGACACACTGTAACTCTCTCTCCTTTAACATGATTTTAGTTTTTTAATTTAAATTTTAGTTGTTTTTTTTTCTATTTCAGTTAACACAAGTAAACTACTTTGTAATGTTGTTTAAAATATAGCCCAAAAGATCATCACAAGTCCTGAAAGTTGATAGAAAGAACCCAGTCAAAAATATGAGATAAAAATGTAAATGTCATTCATTTATTTTGGAAAATAGTCTAATATTGCATATATGTGAGTGGCAAAATTATGTGAATCTTTAGAATAAGCAGTTAAATTGAAGTCCATCTGTTTAGAGGTGCTTTTAATCAATGGCATGACTATCAGGTGTCAGTGCATGCCCCGTTTTATTTAAAGAACAGGGATCTATCAAAGCCTGCTCATGTTGGTGCAAGTGAATTATGGAACAAACAAAGGAGATCTCTGAAGAAAAAGGTAAAATGTTGCGGTTGCTTATCAGGCTGGAAAAAGGTACAAAACCAGCTGTAAAGAGTTTAGAACTCCACAAATCCAGTCAGACAGATTGGGTTACTAATAGTGGAAATTCAAGACCACTGTTACCCTCTTCAGGAGTGGTCGACCAACAAAGATAACTCCAAAAGCAAGATGTGTAATAGTCCGCAAGGTTGCAAAGGGTCCCATGCAGGGTAACTTAACTACAAAGGCCATCTAAAGGCATGTATATTACATCTTCTTCAAAGAGTCCACTATCAGGAGAACATTGAACAATCATGGTGTGCATGGCAGAGTTGCAATAAGAAAACAATTGATTTCCAAAAAAAAAAACCACTGGTCCCCTATTTGCCTTTTGATAAAGATCAGTCAGAAGGTTACTGGAGAAATGTTTTGTTGGTGGATGAGACCAAATTTAAACTTTTTGGTTTAAACAAAAAGTGTTATGTTTGGAGAAAGAAAAACACTGCATTCCTGCATAAGAACCTTATCCTATCTGTGAAGCATTCATTTTCCACATGTGGGCAGCTGTGGGATGCCCCTTTTCGACTATGAGTCTTAACTTGCGAAGTCATTAGCTGTTCCTCAGTTCTGTTTAACAAAATACTAGTCTTCTTCTGCTACAGCAGTACAGATTCTTAAACTTATATATACCAATACCTAGACTTGTCTTTCTTCTGTGCAACCTAATGCATTTTATAGAAACATTTATTTCAGAAATATTCATCTGCACCGAGCCTGCTTTATTCAGCTGTGCAGAGTTAAAGCTGTGCTACCCATTAGACAGAGCAGGGCAGATGTGAAGAACAGATGCTGAAGAACATGGTTCTCTTAACGCTGGGTTCTTTGGGAAGCTGAACAAGGTTATCTTTCCCTCACGCTGGTAGTGTCTCGCAATGTTTGGCCATTCACCGACTGCATTAGCCTACTTGCCCACCTCCCCACTTTTGTTTTGCATTTCATAACATCAGTTTAGTTCAGTTGGACAGCAGACTAGCATCCGCTTCATACAGCACAAGCCATGCAGCGCAAAGCAGGAAGAATCATGTGATGAGAGTGACATTGTAAGAGATTGTAAGATCTCATTTGTTACTATCCCTTGCTATACTTTTAATAGGCTACAAAATGTTTATCATTGTATTTTACAATTTTAAGTTTCACACACGTTCATTTGCTTGTCTTAGTGAGGACAATGCCTAGATTTCCACTGATAATTTTTCTATAATTGATATTTTCTATCCCCTCAACCAACCCCTATACCCTAAACTTACCGATCACAGAGACATGTGCAGAACAATAGATTAACATCAACACCAGTAAAATATCCTCACTAGTGGGTTGTCAAAATATTTCACAATCCAAGTGAGGACATTTGGTCCTCACAACTGTAGTTAAAACAAGTACACACACACCACACACACACACACACACACACACACACACAGTAATGGCAAAATCATCTAAGATTATTTAATTGAGTTTCTATTTAATCAATGATGCAAATGCAATGGACCTTTCTTGGCTCTGGGGGACTGTCTGGATTTGGGGAGGAGTGGTCTTTGACTCAGATGTTGTCCTGGCTCTGGTACAATTTCTTTTGCTTTCTAACACTCCACACTGCTTCACACTGCAGCTTTTATGCAGCAGACAACGGCGCATTTCCTGACAAATACATGCACACCATTTAAGCTACTCTTTCGTACATTTACATTTAGTCATTTAGCAGACACTTTTATCCAAAGTGACTTACAAATGAGGACAATGGAAGCAATCCAAATCAACTAAAGAGCAACGATATGCAAGTACTCAGTTTTAGTACTCGGTTTAAGCTTGTAGAATTTAAAAGGTTAAACTGAGTACTAAAATTCATCATACACATTCATGGTGTGTTTGTGTTTCTGTGGTGTCCGGAGGTTACCATTTGAAGTCTGCTATACATACACATAGTTCAACATTCACAACAACCTCAATCACAAGTAAAGCTCATCATCGATTCTGGTGCAAGCGTAAATATGGTTGATTCCACTGATATTCCAATGATATTCCAATGATATTCCATTTGACATTTGCCGCTTCTCCACCGCTTCTCTGTCTGAAGAAGTTTGTCAGTGGGTAAAAACCTGGATTTCTCTGTCGTCTGCTGCTACTACGAGGACTACTATCTGGGCAACATTTCAGCTGTCCCGGTGTGGTGACTTTGTAATTCATTATCATGTTATGGAAAATTCTTTTGTTGTGCTGGACAGTTTTGACAATCTCTGGTTGGCAAATGACTAGCTCCAGCTGAACTTACTCAGTGACCGGTTTAAGGTTTAAGTATTCCATCTCACAGCTGCTGAATCTCAATAGCCACACCATTCCAATGTGCATCACAACCATTAAAGAACTTGGACTTCTACGCTATATCCACAGAAGTTCCCGTCGAAAGTTTGTCTACCATCAGCCTGGCTGCTCTGCTTCAGGCATCTCAGCAACATTGCTCTTGGTGTTAGTAAGACAGAAACCATCGCAAGTTTTTACAATGCTAAACTGGACTATACGGGAAATAACAGGAGATCGCTTTACACCAAGCAGGATCGAAAATGCAGAGTGGATTCCAGTGTACTACAGCCTCTACAGAGATTTATTACTCCATCAATGGTCAATATAGAACTGTTTAATGCACAATCCCTTTAATAAGTATAAGTCATCCTTTACACAAGACAATATTATGGAAAAGAGTTTAGACTTTATGTGCATAACAGAAACATGGCATCAACCAGAGGTCTATTCATCATTAAATGAAGTCTGTCCTCCCGGTTACAGCTGGAGAAAGCCTGCATTACTGGTCATGGTGGTGGCTTAGCTGTAACATATCGACAGCAACTGGAGATATTCCCCCTCTCTTTGAGATTTATGACTTTCTTATAACCCTTTGCTCTACCTCAGGTAATATTTTAATACAGTAACATAGTAATATATATAGTTTAATATAGTCATATAGTATTAAGTTTTAAGACCAAGTTTAAAAGCATCAACAGTCTGAGGAGCCCTTAGATGGTCAGGGAGAGCATTCCACACACTCAGAGCAGCTGAGCAGAAAGCATGATCTCCCATAGTACGAAGCTTAGTCCTGTGGGGTTTTAAGGAACATGCTGATGCAGAACCGAAACCGAAAATGCCATTTTTGGCTAATAATTTTCAGCGGCCAAAAATCTGGTGCATCCCTAGCAAGAAATTATGTTTTGGTGCCTTATAAGAATGTCTAAAAGGTCTGAATTTACTGAAATGTCTCTTATTGGTTCTGATATGAAATCTGATCTATTTACAGTATACAGCTTTTTTTTCCCCCTTCCTCTTTGTGTGTTTGTGTGTGTAAGAGAGAAAGAGAGAGATGTTAGCTTAATTTTCCTTATCGATTCTATTCTATTTATACATTTGTGATACAGCTGTTATTTTACTGAGATATTATTTGTGTGTCTTCTGTCCTGTGGGATAACACTGAAATATGTCTGAAATGTAATGATAGAAGCATTTGCAATAACTCTCTGACCTTTTGGCTGTCAGAATCACTGAAGGTCAAGCCGAAATAGTCCTTTTCCAACAGGTTTAGATGTTCACACACCAGATCCAGGAGAACCTGCCCTTTACACTGTTTCTGCAAAAATAAACAAAACACAAAAGTGGTATAGGTAAAACGTACAAATGAATTCTGCAGTTAGCAGACAGTGCAAACGATAACTATTTGTATAAGATGTTTTGACACTGTTTTATTAGATGGTTTGGTCTAATTTAGAGATTAATTCCACCTTCCTCCCTGACCCTACAAGTTTCTGGTCACATATATTATTTGACAAACATCCATTAGCATTTCCACATTAAATTTACCACAACAATAAGATTACCAACAATAAAATCTCCACAGACTTTATTTTCCCTAGGGTTCCCATAACTATGGAAACCCCTGAATGTCTATTTGAGGTTATATTTTACTATTTTGGTCAAATAAATGCATTCCTCATGACATAATGACATAAACACATAATGACCCAAGAAAATGCATAGAGCATCTTTGTAGTTGCAGCAGCTGTATGCATACCTGCCTTCAAATGCAGGCCCGTTCCTGAACATTTGGACTGTCACATGCACAACAGTCATTAGTGATGTTAGTGCCGCTTCTTCTTGCAGGCAACTCGTTTCCCTAGCAACATTAAAACAGCTGTTGCCTCAGAAACTCTACTGAGAGAGGGCACTCTCTCTTAGATGCTTTTTTGTAGCATTGTTTCGAGAACTTCTCTTCCTTTTGCTTCATTAGGTATGAAAGGTTTGTTGAAAATGCGGATGTTTTATGTATTAAAATGGGCAACACTAGAGCCAGTATCTTTAGTAAAACATCATATACTATATACTAATAAAAAAAATCTTCCAAGCAAAGTTACAAATTACGTTGTTATATGGTTAATTCATAGGTACAGTCTTACATCTGACTGAAAGTCTCAAAATGAACAATGCATGTGCACTTTTAGCAGCACACCTCCCAAAGGCAGGATCTTTCGATTGTCTCAGCCAGAGTTGGAAGCCATGAAGAAGTACATTGAAAATGAACTCGCTAAAGCAGGGGTGTCCAAACTACGGCACGCGGGCCATTTGCGGCCCGCTATCACTCCTGTGGCGGCCCGCGAGGGATTTTTAAAAAATTATACGAATCTGCAGAGGTGGGAGAAGTACGGGCGTTTTCATCCAGCCCATGAGGCAGTTGTTTCATATTGGATAATTTAATGCAATATCAGTAGAATCCAACAGATGGTGTTGTAGCTGTAGCCTGTAGTGCGGTATAGAAATACAGTTCAGTCCTATATTTATGAATTGGAGAAACTGCAACGTGCAATATGGCGGAATAGTCCCGCTTTCTAAATAAAAGAGCTAATCGCTGAGTAGGAGAACAAATGCCGGTGTTATCCTCCTGCTGTAATTTCGTGGGGAAAACATGGAAATTATTTTTTGTTGTCTCCTTGCAAAAATATGCTTTTTTGTATGAAAATGGATACAGTACTGTGTTTTCTGCTTATAAATGTGTTTTTTATCATCTGAAACGTGCTGCGATTTCCAAGGTGACTCAGAGTGATCAAGGTCAAGCGCAAATTGTGCATATTAGGATTGGTGACGAATGAGAAAAGGCAAGTGAATATTGTGGATTTTCCTGCAATCACCCACTAGTTTCAGTTTCGATTTAAATATTTAGGCTGCGCATTTATAATAAATGTTTACAGTGAATGCCATTATAATTTGTTTATTTTTTTTTTACTTATATTTTCGTTCCCTTTTCTGTTCTGAACACTGCTAAATGTAGGCTACACTATTTTTTTCACAGAGTGAGGGGAATTAAATACTGGTTTCTAATGTTTGTAAACATTTTGTTTATTTTACATTATTTCTGAATGAAATGATAAAATGTGTCTTATACATCAATCTACAATAATTGTGACAGTTTTAGTTTAGAAATTATTCCAGGTACTGTATGTCAAAGCATACAGCCAGTGACAAAAACAGTTGATTTATGAGTTTATTAAAGGGTTGTTAGTGTTTCACGTAAGGCATAAAGATAACTATCTTGTATACACCACTGATACAACTCTTTCCCTTACCTCAATGTTCTCTTCATAAATAGAACTGTCCAAAAGAGTGACTTTAAATGGAAGAGTCTTGAAGCGTTTGAAGCCTTTCTGAGGGGATCTTGGGCTCTTGTCGGACATTGTTCTGTCTGATGCGTCTTGTGCATCTCTCTCATCATGAGGCTTGACATCCTAGAATCATAATCAAACAATCAAACAAACAAACTAATCAATAAATAAGAAGTTTAATTAAGCCCTGTTACACCAATTAATCATTTCTGGCTTTGTCTAAAAATATTAGTTGGACATTTAAAACAATTCCCTACCTCTTTCACCGTTTTACCATCTGAGGCTGACTCTGGAACTGTAATTTCAGTACCCTTATGTTGGGGTGGCACCTCAGTCCCAGGCCCTGTCTCAGTCCTCATAGTCACCTTTCCTGAAAAGAAAAAGTATGGGTCCTTACAGTTTCTTTTTTATTTGCCTTGGTACCGTTTTCGCAAGTAAGGTATATTTTTTCAAAACTCTTTGTACAAAAAATACAAACTCATCACACTTGTAGCACCACTTTTAAAACCTGATCTCATCCTTTCATTACAATTACACATATTTTCATCCACTCAGTCATTGTTTCAAAACATAACATTATTGTAATATATATTGAGAACATCTGATTTAATCACTGATTGTGATCTCTCAATTTACTTTCAACACTCAGATCATTCAAGAGCAAACAATGCAAGATTCATGTTTTCAAATCACCTTTGTTGTTGAAAAATTCCAGTAACACAGGCAATAATTAAGTATATCCCCTCTGAATATCAGTCCCAGGCCTGTATGAAAACTGTTTTTTCATACAGTTTTTTTTTTCAATTGCCAACAAGCATTGTTCAATACTGAAGCCACATTTTCAAAACTGTTCACACATTCAGCGATACAGAAGTCTATGCAGACCAAACTGTGAATCATTTTTCATTGCTTTCAGACAATGCATGCAATGACCACATTTTTATGCCTTCAAAGCATAAATGCACATTCGAATCAAATCTGTCCATTTCACATAATGAAATGCTTGTGACAAATCATTCAAACTTTAAAGATAAGTTAATTGATTATGTAATGCTCCCTGTTTTAGTGTTTTTTAAATCAGTGTGTTATGAATGAAATATATTTTTGAATGTATTGTTTTTTGAATGAGAACTGTTCCCAGTGTTACAGTGAAACACGCTTATTTTGAGACATATATGAAGTTTTTTGTTGAGTGAAGTGAGTTTTGAAGGTGAGATCAACTGTTTTGCTAAAAAACATGTTTCAGTTTCGGACAAGATGGCAGATGGTCGGTCGGGTGTGGTTGCTGCTCTGCTACTCTATACCCAGAAAGTACTAATGCATTTAAACGGTCTCAAAATAACAAATTTAAATCAAGTGAACAGCAATTTTATTCATGGGATTCCCTGGTATAAAACAAAGAAACATGATTAATTGCTCCTCTGGATATGGAGAGTATGTGTTCACTGTTACCTTCCTAACTACGCGTCAGTACTACTGAAGAAAATTGGATGGAACAGCGTGTAAACAACGACGCAATAATGCTGTGATAATAGCCATCTGTTCTATCCGGGGACATTCATCAGTGACCTGGTCCAACTATAGTAACGGATGAGAAGAGCATTGTTGTGGATAATTCAATCAGCAACTCTACCTCTACTCAGGTATGTAGCTTATTCAGAGGCCACTTGTGTTTTAAAACGAGACAGCAAACTTATACCTCATTTGCATTTAAAGAGACATGCAACAGTGTGTTTCTGCTTTCACTCAAAATAGGCATTTTCAAAATTATATAATAATTTATCTGTGGTGTATTTTGAGCTGAAACTTCACAGACACATTCTAGGGGCACCTGATAGGTTAGACGTTTAAAACAAAAGCCAATTCGATTTTTTTTTAATTCCAATAGTCCTGCCTGGCATGCACTGTAATTCATCGCCTCCTTCTCACAAGAAAATACTTGTTCATAGGTGTGGTGCTTTGGGATGGATGTGACAGGTTACATAGTTGGGCGTAACTGGGTGTACCATGTACACTTTCAATACATGGTACATCCAGTTTCCAAGCAATTTCCTTAGGTGGGACCAATTCCCATTATTAACTAGTTGCTTATTAGCATGCATATTACTAGCATATTGGTTGGTTGTTTATTTGTAATTATAAAGCACATTCAGCATGACCATATTATACATTATTCCTACCCAATACCTAAATTCAACAAGTGACAACTACTATTAATAAGAATTAGTAAAATTAGAAGTTTATTGAGGCAAAAGTCATAGGGCCAGATTTACTAACAGCTTGCGCCAGTGCAAACCACTTGGAATTAAAATAGTACTGTAAAAACGTGCAGTGAAGAATTAGCTATAGTTGTTCAACTTGCCACAGGAGCTGCTGAAGTTCACTTGGCTATCTAATTGAGTCTGTCCTGTTTTGCAGAATCTGCAAAATGTTAATTATTTTACCAAAATAAGAGGGATCATACAAAATGTTATTTTTTTTTTACTACTGATCTGAGTAAGATATTTCACATAAAAGATGTTTACATATAGTCCACAAGAGAAAATAATAGTTGAATTTATAAAAATTACACTTGATTCTTAATACTATGTTGTTACCTGAATGATCAACTGAGGGGACTCATATGCAACTATTACAGAAGGTTCAAACACTCACTGATGCTCCAGAAGGAAACATGCATTAAGAGCCGGGGGGTTAAAACTTTTAGAATTTGAAGATCAGTGTAAATATAACTTATTTTGTTTTCTGGGAAACATGTAAGCATCTTCGGCAGCTTCTGAAGGGCAGTACTAAATGAACACAAAACAATATTTACTCAAAATAAGAAAAATCAGAAGAAAAATCTCTTGTAAACTATATGTAAACATCTTTTATGTGAAATATAATGTATTACTCAGGTCATTAGTAAATAGAAAATAACATGCATTTTGTATGATCCCTCTTATTTTGGTAAAATAATTAACATTTTGCAGATTCTGCAAGGTGTATGTTAACGTTTGACTTCAACTGTATAACTGTTTGGTTTGGTTCAGCTGCCAACACATACATCAGAAGACTACAATGGACAGTCAGGACTGCTGAGAGGATTATTGGTGCTCCTCTACCCAACCTCCATGATCTTTACATCTCCAGTGAGGAAAAGGGCTAAGAAAATCACTCTGGACCCCTCACATCTCTCTTTGAACTGTTGCCTTCTGGGTGGTGCTAAGCGCCACAACGGCCAGACACAAGAACATTTTTTCCCCCAGGCCATATCCCACCTGAACAACAAATAACACACCTCAGTACTGTACATCTGTAAATAACTAAAACCTTTATCTGTAAATAGCACATATGCACAACAGTTCTGTCTATAGACGTTTTAATTTTTCTGTGCATCTTTATTACTATTGTTTTTTTAATTATTCATTGTCTATTCTCTCTATTATTAGTGTTTTATTACCTTAATATTATGTATGTACATTTTTATAGCCTACTATTTTGTGCATATATTTTAATCCATTACAGTCTGATTAGAAATGATCAAGAATTTATCAAGTAAAAAATAAAAAATAATTATGCCATTAAAGTACTCACAAGGAAGGAAAAACAAAGCAAAAGAAAAAAAAAAAACTTATAAGTACTTGGAATGTCATGAAGGCTAAATAATGGCACAAAATTCATAATGGGTGAGCTATTCTTTTAACAACTTGTGTTTTAAGGGCTTGTGGTGTATACAAACACAAAGAAGAAGATAAAGGTTCCAAAAATCTTTAATCCAACACACAGGCAACACAAACACTGGGTATCTACAGTACAAATGTAACATGGACAAGACTGGAAAAAACTAAACTGAAAAAGAGAGAACTTAAGTACACAGAGCAAAGGAGGTGATTAGTGGCAACACAGCTGAATGAAATGACAAATCAAATTAAGAAACCAACAGCAAGCACAGGCAGGGAAAGTGCGAACACAAAACAAAGTCCAAACTAAAGGACCCTCTGAAATCCCCAGTGATTCCTAAGGTACCATTCACAGTGTAAAGTACTAGTAGTATTTATGAACAATGTTGCATTTATGATGTACTGTCTCATAGGTCATGTTTTTCAGCAGCTTTGTTCGATCACTGTTAATTTTCTTGAAAGATGACTAAATATTCTAAGTGTGACAGTTTGAAAGTCCTGTCATCTCTGATTGTCAGATCTCACTACACTCTTTGGAAAAACTCTCTCCTTTCTAATTGCTTTGATTTCAAAAAACGTTGGTCGTGTGGGACTTGAAATGAGTCCTCATGATACCTCTTATTTTTCATATTTATGCTGACAGCTAATATCAGTAGACCTTACAGACAGTAGACTGATATAAAGCCGTAACGCCTGACTGCGAGTGTGATATGGCCTACATACAACAGTTTGATGATACAAGTGGGCTTTCTTGTGAGCCAGCTTCAGAAGAGGCTTCCTTCTGGGATGGCGCCCATGCAAAACAACTTGTTGCGGTGTGTGGCATGTGGTCTGAGCACTGACAAGCTGACCTTCTACTTCTGCAACCTTTAAAGCAATGCTGGCAGCACTCATCCATCTGTTTTTGAAGCCACGTTCTGTACCTGAAGCACAGAATGAGTGCTCAACTTTAATGATCGACCCTTGCAAGGCATGTTCTGAATGGAAACCATCTCGGAAAACCTCTGTATGACCCTGACCACTGTAGTGGAACTCAATTTCAGGGTGATACTGAACCTTGAATAGCATTGGCTATCTTTGTGGAGAGCAGCAATTCTAATACTCAAATCCTCAGAGAGTTCTTTGCCATGAGGTGCCATGTTGAACATCCAGTGGTCAGCATGAGAGAATTGTACTTAAAGCATCAAATGTTAACTGCTCTAATACAAGATGCACAACTTTGTATGGTCCTGTCAAGCAGGCAGAAACATAAACATGATGAATAGGACATGGTATACGACATACTAATGTTATCACTTAGGGTGTACTCACTTTTGTTGCCAGCTATTTTGACAATAATGGTCGTATGTTGAGTTATTTTCAGAGGACAGTAAATCTACACTGCTATACAAGCTGCACATTGACTATTCTAAAATATATTAAATTAGTAAATTACACTCAAACTTACCTGGCCAGACGGTTAAACCCACTTTGTACTACAGGCCACAAGAGATTTTGGGGCAGGACTAGTGTTTGGCTGACCAGTGGCAGTTGGGGAAGTGATTGGGAAACCTGTTTAAAAACAGTTTTAAATTATTATTTTTGCACTTTCATTTGGTGCCACTAAAATGCAAATTACAGGCTTTACCTTTAAAAGTAGATTAACTATGTTCAGGTACCTTTTCAATACAACTACTTAACTTTTATTTTTATTTTAGCTTTATTTTTGGCTCAGTGTCTTGACACATTCAACCAATATGAAAAATTTTAAACAACCCCACATCCATTAAAACTGCCGTCTCAAGAAGTTTTTAGGGTTCTCGTTGGTTTGTTGGCATGTGGGTGATTTAATGAGCAAGAAAAGCTGTCCCCAACTTGCTTGCTTAAGTGGAAAAGTGCATTGTTGCCAGATCTTGATTACCAACAAAAAGTATTTGATGCAAAACACCTTGCTGAATGCCACTCTTGACCAAGAAGAACATAAAAGGCTAAAACAAATTTGAATCAACCCATGAATCAGCGGTATGTCTGGTGCAAAATAAGGCAAGGCTTATAAGCAAAAGAACACCATGCTTAATGGTCAAACAAGGAGGTGAACTAGACTTGTTATAGGTGTGCTTTGCCATTACAGGAAGTGGAAATCTCGACTGTACAAAAGGACATTCTATGAAGTATCGGGACTTTAGACTGACGCTTGATGATCAATGGACCTTTAAGCAGGACACCATCCCATTGTCAACATCCAAATCTACTGAAACTTGGTTCAGAGATCAGTAATAGAATGTATTTGAGTGACTTGTTTAACTGGGTACTTGTTATTTAAACCACCTTAAAAATATTTGGTGAGATTTAAAGAAAGCAGTGGCAACATGAAAAACAAGCTACATCATCTGGAAGCCTTTGCATGGGAGGAATGGGCAAAGATAATAGAGAGGTGACACAATCATTATTTATTATGATTTCTCTACAAAAATGTAACTGTTAATGGTTGAATAATTTTGTGAACAAATGTTTAGACCCCATTTTTGTATTTATTTTACTTTAACTTTAAATCTTTAGAATAACTCAAATGTGTGTTAATAAACATTCTACAAGTTACTTTGGAACAGTAGTAAAAAAACAGTAGTGGAAAAAAAGCTAACAAAGAACAGAGTCATTTCAGAGAGTTAGAGATGTATGTGGCCATGATTGGCATGTTTGTGGTTGCCAAGCGGAGATCCTGTCATGGAGAGCAAAAGACAGTTTACTTAAAAACAGTAAGACAGTGTTGTCTCACACAGTGCCTGTCATACACTGCCAGACTCATATGAAGCCCTCCACCAAACAAACTCCCTCCCCCCTTCTGGTTTTGTCTTTGACAAAGAAGGAGAAAGATAGCAAGAGGCAGGGAATTTGGGGGGAGAAGAGGAAGCCAGAATATTTAATTAGCAACATAAAAGTAGATTTTTTACAAATAGACGTAAACTACAACACAACCACTTCATACTTAATCAGAGTTAGATTAATGACAGCTTTTTGTAGTACTGCTGTACTAAAACACAAAGCACACAAATTCAGCTGCTAAAGGGGTCATTAATTCCCCCTGATCTTTTAAAACATAAGGTCATTGTGCTATAAAAACATACTATAAGTGTAGAACTCAACACTTCCTCAGTAGTTCAAATTAGTCTATTAGTCCACAGCTGCCAAAATGACTTATTACTTTCAGGTTTATATTATGTAATAAGGTTGAAAATAAGGTTACAAAAGGATAATACATAATCTTTGATTTGCCTACACAGACTACTACTACATCATCACCTCTTTTATGGAGTAGCATGTTAGTGAAGTGATATACTAGTCTATAACATAATCAATAATACTATCTTTACTACACTTTCTTATTTACACCATGCTTGTAATGTTATGATGAAAGCATTTGTAAGAGTGCAGAAATCGAGTTGCAATGACAAGATCAAACATGACTGTAATTTAACAGTGCACAAGACTGCAAATGTTCATGCAATGGGAGTAACATGGGAAACAACTACAAATGCAGCATGCCCGGATTCTTCATTTCAAAGATATAAAAGCAGGTTGACCACAGAAGACAATACAGAGAACATCTGCAACTGGATTTAGCCTAGGCGAGCAAACCCATTTGCCACTGCATTGTTACCCTGCACAACCAGTGAAAGATGTCACAGCCACTAAACTGCTCATTCTCTGAAACAACATCACGCAACTCCATCACAGAAGTTATCAGAAAACTAATCAGAAATAAATCTCTGAAACTAGCAAGTTCATAAAATGAACATGATAAAAGCATCTGTCTGTTTGCATTTTTTGTTTACTTAAAGATTTAAATCCAAAAAACATCAATGTTTTACAAAAATAAGTGATCTCTTAATATTGTAAAACTGGTAAAACATTGATCATAATTAATTATTTGTCAGGACTGAAATTAGTCACACCGAAATAAAGTGGTATTAGCATTATTTCACAAAAGAAAGAGGACACACTTGTTTAGTTGTGTCTGTTTCTGTTTATTTGTAGTCACGGTAGCCTACTGTATACATCACATAAAAAAATAAATAAATAAATAAATAAATAAATAAATTATATATATATATATATATATATATATATATATATATATATATATATATATATATATATATATATATATATATATATATATATATAATTTCTATAATTGTTCCTTCAAAAATACAACCAGGAGCTCCAGAACAAAAACTATTATTATGATATTATTATTATTATCCATTATTATTATCCTATTATTATCCACACTGGATCTCAAACATAAGTTAATTCAAACACTTGCTGCAGTCTAAAATGAGTTTTAAGCTTGTCAGGGTTCTTCCCTGACATCCTGTTTGTTTTGTCTTATGTATCTGCTCATGGCTTTGTTTATGTCAGCCATGTACTTTTCTAGCTCCTCCTCCTTGTTTCCTCTTTGTTTAATTGCTCTCACCTGTTCCTTGTGTGCTTTCCTCCCTATTTATAGTTCCTCTTGTCCTCTTGTTTTTGCTGGTTTGTGGTCATTTTCACCTTCACTGTTATGTTTCTGTCTCTGTGGAAGTGGCTGAGTATGTCTTTCCTCCCTCTTGTTTGGTTAATCTTGTGCCTAAAGCCTGCTACACACTGTGCGATTTCAGCCGTCTTATAAGGTCATTGCACATCACACTGTGCAACACGGATCTAATAATCTTGGGTACGACATGTATGTAGACTGTGCAATGATGACACCTACTGAGTTGTAGGCTGCGATCCACGTTAGCAAAAGGTCATACAGCAAGATGAATCGCGCTTTGTTTTCATGTGTGCTGAAAAAAGAAGAGGTGGCGGCTGAATAGGGAAATATGGACCCGGTCATAACTAGGGAAAAGAGGCCAACTTGGGATGCCACACTTGCACAGGGAGCTCGAGGTAAATAACTTCCGTTAACGTACACTATATATGTCACATTCATCGATACGTCATTTCATGCTGCATTTTCATTGGTTGGTCAGTTAGATGTAGGTCGTAGCAGCAAACACATTGCGAGACGATCAGCTGAATTTCTGACTATCTTTGATCGCAAGACCGTGAGAACGGCCGTCTTTGAACCTCTCTCACTGTACGACACAAGACCACTGTTTAGGAGCCACGATCACCGAAATTGTCATGATTGTTTCACGATGGTAATCTTTCATCTGGGACTGCCGAAAATCGTGCAGTGTGTCCCCGGCTTTAGTCTTGTCTAGTCCCTGTCAAGTCCTGTGTATACTTTAGTGATGGGAAAATTAAGCTTTTTAAAGCACCGAGGCTTTCCCCTTAACTGTATCATAAAAAGGTTCACTACTCCAAGCTTTTCAACACGTTGCACACTAATGACCTGTTGTGGTTAAAGGTGGAAACTTTTGGTCCATTTCATATAATAAACCAATTTGTGCTACGAAAACCACATAGGGGAAAAAATGTCATTTTACTTACACAAGGTATGAATTAATTGATCTGTGAATAAACTTCTGAAAGTATACGCATGGTTCATGTAGGCATATTATTATTTATATATATATATATATATATATATATATATCTAGAATATCTCAAGAATATTGTTAAATTGATTCATATTATTAATTAGAAGTGCTTGTGAAGCCGAGATTACTACAGAATGAACATGCACAAAACTAAACGTACATATTTATTCGTATTATGATTTATTCTTAACAAACCTGCGCAAGGGGTTTGCGTTATTTGAATGAGAATACGAAGCAGTCACGTGGTTGTGTGCGAAAATGAAGCTTCGGACGTCACAGATCACGTGATTATGGCTAAGCGAATCAAGCTCCGTTACAGTGCTTCACTGTGAGATGTTTCGTTTTTTTGATAGCTTCGAAGCCTTGTGTCAAACGTCACATCACTAGTGTTCTTGTCTTGCTCCTTTTTTGGATTTTGTGTTGCTCTCTTTTAGTTTTGATTTCTGTTTTAATATTATTAGGTTTTTTTTATTCTTGTCCTGGCATTTTGTTTGCATTTTTGGTGGTTCTTTTTTCAGTATTTATGTAGTAAATTTAGTAACCCTTTTAATACATTTTATTTTATTTTATTTTGTTTTTGGTTTACTGCCCTACCTACCTTTTAAAGTAATTTGAGTTCTTGTGGAGCCTTGTTCTCTCTTGTCTTGTGTTAGAGTTCCTGTCCTGTTCCTGCCCACTGGTTCCCCTGGCCTGGCTCCTTGTTGTCTTCAGAGTCTGTGGTCAAACAAGTATCTGAGCTTCGCTTGCTCTGTCCTCTCCATCTGCCTGGTTTTGTCGCTCTCTCTGCTGCTTCAGTGTTCTATCAGTTGATGTCTGTCTGAGGCTGTTCCAGTGGTCTTCCCAAGCTGTTTTACTGTGTTCCTGTTGTTTCATCTGTGCACCTCAGTACCCTTATGTACCATTCTGTGTTGTAAATAAAACCCTTGTCATTCATCCAGCAATTGGGTCCTCCTTCCAGATTCCCTGACAAAGCTAAAATTAATTTGAACAATCGTCAATGCTGGTGTTATAGCGACATGAAATTATACACTCTCCAAACATGGAGAAACAACATCTTTGTTCATAACCACTTTTCAAGCCTGAGCTGGCCCGCTTTTGTCAAAGGTTTTTCGGCAGGCCAAAAAATTCTGCCCGTTGTCCCCAAGGAAGCCCAGACGTGTCACAATACACTGCTGGAGGGACGACAGAGGCACAAAATAACATGGAACAGTTTTTAATAATAAAAACATGGGGGTTAATCCGCAACAGGAACTGGAGGAAACACGCAGACCCGACAGGTCGCACTGCACAGACGTAGGCGACGTCACTTCCTCAGGCCCCACTTGCGGCATTATTTAGAAGACAACAACAAACAAAGGCTGTATCCGAAATCATCCCCATACCCCATATATTATTCCCTACATTAGTCCACTCATACAGTTCATTCAAAGGAGTGAATGAAAACGAGTGAGTGAGTAGAACGTGGACGAGCGCGTTGTAAAATGAATGGATGGATGATTAAGCTGCGGGCGCCATCTTTTGGCGAGACGCGAGAATTCATTCAGCACGCGACTCTCAAAGTGCATAGGGTTTGTCTATACTACTACTTATATCATATTTACTGGGTTAAATAGAATTGCATTACTAAAAAGAGACTAAAATACAATTTCCATGGACTAAAACGACTAAAATGTCATCAGTTTTAATCGACTAAAACTAGACGAAAATAGTCATGGATAATTCTGACTAAAATAAGACTAAAATGCTCAGACTTTTAGTTGACTAAAACTTGACTAGACTAAAAAGAGTGTGAATGTGACTAAAACTAACAAAAACTAAAATGACAGCTTCACACAAAGACTAGACTAAAACTATTAAAACAGGCTGCCAAAAACAACACTATACTTCAACTAAGATATGGAAAAAGAAGAAAAACATTCTGAAAAGAGTGCTTTCCATTACATGTGTGTGTTCGTCTGTAATAAAGCATGTGCATGGGCAAGCACACAGCCTGAAGCCCCGCTCACTCGCCAATTTTTGTTTACAAAAAAAAAACAAAAAAAACATTTTTGAATCTTACTAACAGAGACATGCTGACTCTCTAGCAATGCTTGTGCAAACACACACAACACGCTACTGCTTCAGATGCGCTCTTATGCTTTGTGGTTGCTTATGACACTCTGCATGGTCACAATTTATGGTAAAGAACTGTGGTTGCCAAATTTTTTACCATAAAAAAAATATTGTAGCAACATTTTCGGTTTTATAGATTCAACTTAAATTTACATAAAAGAAACATATTTCATTAACTGATGTAATGCTAATATACCAACCTATTAAAATGAAATCTGTTTCATACCTTTGTAATAATCTGATAACCACCAAAAACAGGTGGTGAGGAGAAAGTCACATGATGAACCAAAGCTCATCACAAGCAGCTTTTCCACAAGCTGAGAAGGAAAATACTAACATTTATTGAAGGTGCACAGTGTCATTCACACAAATACTAATCACGATCACTGTAACACACAATACTAAAATAACAAAATAAAAATTAATTTAACAACATTAGATGATATTAGATAAAACCCTAAACAACAATTTATTTAAAAAGAAAGTTATTTAAATGAAACAACATCAAATGTGAAATGTAACGCAGTGAATACGTTTTTTTTTTTTTAAACTGGATTTTACTGTAAAATGTCCAGTACAGTTCTTGACTGTATATAGTGGAGGAACTGTGGCATTTTACAGTCTTTTACTGTTAAAATCACAAAGATTTTTTTATAGTCTATTTATACTGTATATCCAGTAGCCACTTTTAAAGTGGCTTCAGACGCAGCTCATCCAACCAGAAATCAAAGTTGAACCTATTCGTTTATATATACAACCTTTAAAGCAAGTCCTAAACATACAACAACTAGGTTACTCTGCAGTGGCATTATATAGGATATTAAACAACTTCACAGATATTCCCCTGTGAATTATATAGATAGAAAAAAAAAAGAGAGATTCCACATATGCTGTCACTAGATTACAGGATGCTGTGAATTTTCAATTAAAAATGGTGGCATTAAACGCCAGCAGGGGTTGCTTACTGCAGCAATATGTGCATTCCAGCAGAGTGTGCAGCGCCACAAGGAATCTTTGCATGCTGAGGAGCATGTGTGAGAACACGTGTCTGCTTGCACATGCTCGTGTTTGTGTGACCGTTAGTGATGTTATAGCATTGAATGAAGAGGTGTTATTTGTTCACTGAGCAAACAGGCAGGCTTCCCTGCTGACAGAAGGTTTGGTTTAACTACAATATGTGGAACAATAACTGTATTTTCAAAGCATACTGCTGGCATTTACTAAAACGTCATTTCATTTTTCATACAAAAAGCATTTCATTGTGCAGAAATCCATATTGCCTTGGCTGATGCAACGTTATTCATATTTCTATAGCTGAGTTCTCCATTTAATTGTGAAGAATCCACAAGAGGGCTTTGCTTAATACAATTAGGTTCATGACTACAAAAGATCACTTTTTGAGCCGCATATTCATTTGTTTGTTTAGGTGTTTATTTGTTCTAAGCTAAGTATTATTTATTTCTGTTTGATTGTTGAACCAGACAAAACTCCTGACCCCTGCACCCCCGAATACGATTTTAAACGCAAAAAACTAAACCAAATGCGATTTCAACCGAGGGTTCCAACCTGATTTGTGCCACCTCAGATTCAATTTGACCCTCTCCAACCCCCCCAAAACTTGTCCATTTTAACCATTCAATTCGGATGATTATCATTGTTGTATTTAAACATTCACTGATAAACGCGCTCAGTGCTTTTAGCCTATATTTTGTGTTTTTAACCACATAATTCATTTAAATTAATCACTAACAGAAAAATACATTTGTTTCTTTTTAATGAAACTTGATTTTTTTTTGCTTACTAAAGGCTTATGAGATCAGTGTAATCAATATATCAATCAGCTTGTGAGAATTAAATCAGTTCCTTAAAAATACAACAAGAATTATTAATGGAAACGTTAAAGAACGTGTTATTTGAAACAAGAAACCCCACTCAGGCTTTTGGTTGAACCAGTGGTGTTGTGTGAGAAAAATAGTTGTGTATTTAAACAAACAGAAAAATGTTTACAGTTACATATTTGCCAGACATCTTCATCCCAAGCAACTAAAACTGCATTCAGGAAATGCTTTTTTCAGTTTTGTGAATTCCCTTGGAATCAAGCCCTTCTGCTAATGCCATGCTCTACCGTTCAAGCTACAAGTAGGCTATGTTTTGATAGTGCCAAAATGTCTACACTTTACACATTCTATACTTTTTTATACATCCTAAAACACTCCGAGATATGGAGACAGAAACATAATTACAATTTAATTGACAGCTTACTACACCCAGGGAGAAACCAGTCTGGCCTGTTTGAAGCCTGTGGTACGATCCCAGAGACCTAGAGAGTAGTCTTGTTTTTCTCAAAACAGTGCTCATAGTTGATAATATCCAATCCAATTAAAATGGCCTCTTCTCAGTTCTGGGACACTATCAATGGCTATTGAAATGAAAACAAAACCACTTTTGTATGTTGTATTTAAGGGGAGACACTGCAGGCAAAAACAGTCACCTGTCAAATTTGAGATTTTGGGCTTTTTGTTTTTTCATAAAGTGTGTTTTCAGCATAGTGGAAGGAAAACATGCAAAATACACTGTTAAGTGTTTCTTTTATGGCACTTTATCTATTGTGTCAATAGATTTCAATTACCATACATATTTTTAAAGGCCGTTTTCCTCAAAACGAGTTTTTTCTCCTACACTGAGCCATAAATCTCCACTTCAGTAGCACCTACACACACCAAACTTTACATTTGTATTTCTGTCTATACATTTTATATTAAAAATGCATATAAAAAATGTTTTTTGTCTGTTCAACGCATTCCTGAATTATGTGACAAAATGACAAAAGTAAATGTAAATGTAAAAACATTTGACTCTAATATGCCAAAAAAAAAAAATAAAAAATTAAACAAGAATTTTGAAACTGACTTCATCCAGTGTTTAGATTTTTGTACTAGAGCTGTATGCAAATTAGTGCATATTTCAATAAACAATGCCTCATTTGCATTTTTAAACCTAACATTTTAGAAATCTTGTAATACAAAAAATGTTTGCAATTATCAATGTAATCAATCAACTGGGTAAGGTGATAACTATTAGTTATTTTTTTTTACCCTATTCACCTGCAGTGTCTCACCAAGACCTGCTAAGACTGGTAAAAAAAATTGTAAATACAAAGAAATGGTCAAGCAAAAAAAAAAATAAATAAATAAAAAAAAAAAAAAAAAAAAAAAAAAAAAAAAATATATATATATATATATATATATATATATATATAAATATATAAATGGCAATTTTAGCTGAAGGAATTATAGGCTCATTGGGGCTGAAATAACAAAACCTTTCAACTAATACCAAACGTCCTTAGTTCTGCTGTGCATTCTTGTATCTTCATACAGGTTATTCAGGTAATTAAATATGGGATGTTTTATACCTTATTGCTACAGTACACAAGTATGTGAAAGATGACCTTTAAAGCTTTACTAACAAACCTCTGTGGCAGCTAAGTGGGATCTTTTAAGATTTTAAGATGGTAATTATCTGTGAATCTTTATAAAAAAAAAAAAAAAAAAAAAAAAAAAAAAAAAAACTTTCTGCATGCTTAGATGACCCTCATACAGACACTGTGTAATTTCACAGAAATTTCACAGACTTAAGATGACATCATGCTTGTTTACTGAAGCCTTTTTTTCCTTTTTCTTTTTTCAGTGGATGACATTCCATTTGGCCACAAGGTATAATAAAGCAACAACCCCTCTTTTAGAGGTTTAGGTATATCATTCTTCTTTAAAAAAAAAAAAAAAAAAAAAAAAAAAAACAATCAACATGCAAATAATAAAAAGACAGGGAAAAAAGAAAATACTGAATATTAAAAATGTAATATTTAAATTCTGAAATCTAAATATCAACGAGTAAACTCCTGTCACTACATGAATTCAGTGACAATGAGCAGACAGACATTAGATATACTAAGTTGTTTTAGAGCTAAATACAGTTGTGCTCAAGTGTACATACCCCTTGCAGAATATGCAAAATGTTAATTATTTAACCAAAATATAAAGCTCAAAAGTTTGCATACCCTTGATTCTTAATACTGTGTTGTTACCTGAATGCATGCATTAAGAAAACTTTTGAAATTTGAAGATCATGGAAAATGTAACTAATTTTGTCTTCTTGGAAACATGCAAGTATCTTCTGTAGCTTCTGAAGGGCAGTGCTAAATGAAAATGAAAAAAAAAAAAAAAAAAAAAAAGATATGAAGCAAAAATGAGTAAAACTGTACACATTTCCATTCTGTTCAAAAGTTTTTACCCCCAGCTCTTAATGCATGTTTTTCCTTCTGGAGCATCAGTGAGTGTTTGAACCATCTGTAATAGGACAATTGAGGGACTCGTATGCAACTCAGTGTGAAAAGATGGATCTCAAAATCATACAGTCATTGTTGGAAAGGGTTCAAATATACAAAAATGCTGGAAAACCAAAGAATTTTTGGGAGCTGAAGGATTTTTCTGATGAACAGCAGACAGTTGAACTGTTCAGGACAAACAAGGGACTCATGAACAACTATCACTAAACAAAAAAACACAGCTGTGGATCATTCAGGTAACAACACAGTATTAAGAATCAAGGGTATGTAAACTTTTGAACAGGGTCATTTTTATAAATTCAACTATTGTTTTCTCTTGTGGACTTTATGTAAAATATCTTATTCAGGTCAGTACTAAATAAAAAATAACATGCATTTTGTATGATCTCTCTTATTTTGCTAACATTTTGCAGATTCTGCAAGGGGTATGTAAACTTTTGAGCACAACTGTATATAAGTATAGCTTCTGTAGCATCTTCTGTAGCATTTTAGTCATGCAACTTTCCGTTTTTAACCTTTTATCACACAAGATTCAGCGTGTGTGTGTGTGTGTGTGTGTGCACGCACATTGGTTTTAACCAAATGTCCCCCCCAAAAAATAAAAATAATTAAAAACATTAAAAAAAAAAACATTGACATTGTGGGGCCATTTCAGGCCACACAAGGACAACAGCTCCATAGTTAATTTAATGAAGCTTATTTCTTGTTATTAACCATCACCCTTAAATTCAACCACTGTATCAGATGTTATAATACCATCTCACTGATATATTGCAAATCAAAGACAACTGTGTGTACCTCTGCAGTGTTGCCTCTTCCAGGAGCATACAACCAGCATGTTAAAAAGTTCAGATAATCAGTCATGCAGGAAAGCATAGATTTCAGCAACACATAAGTCGCAGCCATTGGAAAAGTGAGATTTGTTCAGTGAGTAACTGAATAAAGAAGATGGAGAAAAAAAATAAATGAAAGGGTTGAGGCAAATACAAAAATGGCCCAGCTCCTGAATGTGCTGACTCAGAGGCATAAGAAGAAGAGTGCTGCAGCTCTGTGGTTCTCCTTCTGAAGGTCAATTTCTCATGCACTAGCATGCGTCTGCATCATCCAAGAATAAGAACACTTAAACTATCTCAGCGGTTGCATAATAAATTGGCATTTATCAGATAATCATGGCACTTTCAAATTACAGTATGCAACAACAAGTTCTGCACAACAACAACAACAAAAAAAAAAAACCTAGCCAAAAATGCTGCAGGGTCAGCCAAGACAACAGGTTGAGTCTTGCTATTAATAGTCACATAAGACAGACGGCAGTGTGTGGAGGACAGGGGACAATTAATAGCATTCTTGGTTTCTGAAAAGAACCATGTTCATCAAAACTTTCAATTGATTCAGAATGTAGATTCATCTGAACTTGAAATAAATGGATGAAACAGCAGAATACTTTGGAAAAAAGCATCTGCAAAATACAAATATAGAAAACATTGTCTATTATTGCATAATATGTGTGGATGTTCGGTACAATGTTTGTGCATCAGAGCGTTGTTCCTTACTTGCATTGCACAAAACAAATCAGTTCATTACCCTTACTTAATTTAACTGAAGAAAGTTTACACAATTTAATTTAGTTCAAAATACAGTAAATCTGCTAGAATCCGTATGGTTAAAATGGACATTTTACCTCACGCAAAACAAAAACACAAGCACATGGCCAGCAATACAAATCACAAGCCATGTGCTTGAACAAAACAAAGACATGAACACACAGCTAATGAGAAAACTCATAAGCTGCGTGTTCACGCGTAACATAACATGAAAGCACACAGCTGAAACATGAGCTGCGTACAACAACAACACAAGACAACAAGAAAAGCTTGTGGCCGAACATGAACCACGTGCTACACAAAACACAACCACAAACACGGACAAAAGAGCGTACGAGTGAACACATGGAGCGTGAGTGTTCAGACCCTGACACGAAATCGAAACTCAACAAGACATGAGTGGCAGGATCTGAACACCACGCTCCAACAAGAGACAAGGCACGCAGATGACATGAAAACAAGACATGACAGGAGTGTCAGGGCTCTGTCAAAAAACCACAAGAAAACTAGACCGAAGTGACAGAACCCTGACACCCCTCACACATTCTTATTCATCACAAAACTGTACACAAAATGTATTGAAACTCTCATCAAATCCAAATTGCAGTAATAATCATTTGATAGGTACTTTTTTGCATATATTTTGGGATTAAGTCAAGTCACATCCAATTTATGGAAACATGTAGTTCAGGTGCTAAAATATATGTGACCCTGAAGCACAAAACCAGTCTTAAGTCGCTGGGGTATATTTGTAGCAATAGCCAAAAAATGGGTATTGTATTGGTCAAAATTACAGATTTTTCTTTTATGCCAAAAATCATTAGGATATTAAGTAAAGATCATGTTCTATGAAGACATTGTAAATTTCCTACTGTAAATATATCAAAACTTCATTTTTGATTAGTAAAATGCATTGCTAAGAACTTCATTTGGACAACTTTAAAGGCCATTTTCTCAATATTTAGATTTTTTTGCAACCTTAGATTCTAGATTTTCAAATAATTGTATCTCGACGAAATATCGTCCAATCCTAACAAACCATACATCAATGGAAAGCCTATTTATTCAACTTTCAGATGATATATATAAATCTCAATTAAAAATTTACTCTTATGACTGGTTTTGTGGTCCAGGGTCACATATCACAAAATTGCAGTTTGATCTTGATTCTTTGCGTTGTTAAATGATGATTCTTCTTACAAGTTTACATTAGTTCAGAGAAGATTGTTAATGTCTGGCTTCACATAGGCTAAAAAAAAATAACTATTATACAGCAATGGTTTACACCTGACATGAATCTTAGAAGATTCCGGCTTTCTTTTCATTATATTGTTTGTTTAGAACCAGCACTGCAAGGATTAATGGGGCTAGAATACAAACTGATTTTACTTTCATTGAATAAATATATTAACTGATAATTATTCCCTCCATCAAACGCTGAAATCTTATTGCCATCACAGATATAAAAAAAAAAAAAAAAAAAAAAAAATCAGCATTAATGCTGCTAGGTTTGATGTGATTAGAGCCATAACAGTATTGTGGAAATATAATGCTAAAGCTGATATTTCTTGTATGTTTTTGTATCAGAGAAAAGGAACATTGTAGGTGAAAACAACATTAGAGTGAGTAAATGATGGCAGAATTTTCCTTTTTCCAACTGTTTCTTTTAAGACATAATCCCCTTAAACAAAAGAAAAAATATATATTTGGGAGGTTGTCACAGTATCACCTCTCTTCTGAAATGACTGTTCTATCATCAGCCATCTGTCTGTGATTGTGCCTTGCAAACGGACAGTCTTTTCCTTTCAACATTAAGCAGATAAACTGACACTCTGTTCTCTTTCATCACATCCCACAACGGAGCTCTTTGTTGTGCTAGTTTTTTTTCACTGGCAGGTCCCTCTCACACAAGGGCAAATTAAATGAATGAAATTTTTATGCACCTAGCTGCATAAGTTGATGCACTATAGTTGAAATTCAGTAGTGAAAGAAATACATATGCATGTTTCTCTTGTTTTGTTGTTGTCCAGGTGATTATTAATTTTATTAAAGGGTCAATAACTTTTTTTTTGTACCATACATTTGTCCTATGGTGTGACATAGCAAAAATTACATAAATAAATAAATAAAATAAGTTACAATAGTATTAATAATCTTCATTGTTGGAAATTTCAAATTTCACATCGTTATTTCATTTAGTGTTATTTATTTTATTTGAAATTATATTAACAATTTTTTCCCCATGACTTGTTTGACAGTTTCAAGACAAACTTTGCTGTCATCCATCCAAAACTGCTGAAAATTATAACATTTTAAAGTAAGTGATATTTATATCTCCCCTATTGCAATACTCAACTGTTCTTTTTTTCATATTTTGAGATAAAAACAATAGGACATTACGTCACACTAAAGGACAGAAATGGTAGTGGTTAAAGTACTTCTATTTACATTTTGATACAAACAATATCAACATGTTTTTAAACAAAACAAAAATAATTTATCAGCAAAATGCAGTCTCTTATTCAATCAGTATACTGAAACTGTTCTAGCCCATAAAATTCAATTTCATAAAATTATAGTTGATTTTCTATCAAAGTTCTATTTGGATTTTCATGATAAATACAGTAGAAATGTATTACTTAAGGTCAGTTTGGACTTGTGTGGTGTGTGAAGGGATTTTCTTGTAAATCACAAAAAAAAAGTGTTTTTAACAAAAGAAATACTGTTTTGTTTGTTTGTATACAACATGCCATACCATACCATAATTATCCTTTCAATCTATGACATAGTAAGAGTGTACTTGACTTTAGGACACCATAAACGTAGAATATAAAATAAAGGGAATGTCAACATAATTCCAATACATTTTAAATTAATTATTTATCCCTCTGGGGTCTGAGGGTGTTTTTGGGCCCTTTAGAACTTTTGACATGCCCTGACATTTGTCCTTTTTTCAGTATCTTAAAAACATATTACTGGCTAAAGTCTGATAACACTATTCTGGGCTACAATATAAAAAAAAAATATATGGGCAATACATTCTAAATATAGCATATATATATAACAAATATAACATTTGAAGTGGATCAAAAAAGTTAATCAATGTTTTCCTAGGACAAAAAGGGGATTTGTTTTGAACAACAACGAAAGTCCACTTCAAATGTTGACTACTTTACATTTTGTATATATTCATTATATGTTATTCTTATATTTCAAATAATTAATAAGTGTATTTATATGTATGATATTTAAAATTAATAAGTGTATTTATATGTATGATATTTAAAAGTGTTTTAAAAGATGGTTTCAATTGTACTACAATTGTACATCAATTGTGGTAACTAATTTTTTTTTTTTAATAGAAAGTAAGTATGTTAAAAGCACATTTCAGTTTACATTCATGGAATCCCAAAATTGCACAGTTGAGTACACTTAGATGTTCTTAAGAGAATATTTTGTAGTATATTACAGTAAGCATACAAAATTAGTGCATGGAAATAGAGCACTTTAAGTACATTATGGACGTGTACTCAGTGTACTGAAATAAAGTGTAGTTTACTGCACTTTTTTCACCTAGTGCCTCAGACGATACAACCCTCCATGATACTAAGCTAACAGTATCCCACTTCTGTTCAACAAGCTGCACAGTTTGAGCTATCAATTTCCATACCACAAAAGATTTGAGAAGTACTCTCAGATTTAAAAAAATATATATAAAATAAAAAAAATCTAATAAGCTTGAGCAATACTAATTGAAGAAAAAGGAGGTAATTTACTTACATTATGATAGATTCAATTCATTCATGGTAGTTTAGTGCAATAAGAACATCAGCACATTTAGAAATACCTCTGGAATGGTTTTAAAAAAGTGACTTACTAGCATACTCAATCAGCAACATTTAGGTGCTCACAGTCAAAGAGCTTGGTATCAAACGCATTTGAGTTGCAAATGTTTGCTCCATCTGTTAGTCGCACATACAGATTCTCACTACTCATCTCTACATACACACATTTAAGTATTTTTTCATTTAGGGGCACTTTTAACTACTTGAAAGTTTAAAAATAAATCTTTATATTTCATTTATCACATGTCCTAGAATAAAAATGTGCTCATGGCCTGAAGAATATTGTGTGATAAAAATAAATAAATCAATAAAAATGAAAATTTTGGTAGTTTCACATTTAGTAGTCAGTTAGCTTGGAATGTGGAAAATAAAAAGAAGTGAAGATGTAAAAATCTTAAAAACAACAACAACAACAACAACAACAACAACAAGCAGAAAAATAATTCAGTGTAGCTGTTGTGAAGACAACATTTATACATTACATATACACATACATATGTTGTATATACATATACAACATTTTATAGCTCTATGTTGTATATCAACAAAATCTGCAAGACATCTTGCTGCAGAAAACAACATTTTGTCAAAATTGTTCAACAAATGCAGTGCACTATTGCAGAAAGTTTATTAATACACATTTGAGTAATTCTGAGAATGTAAGTTGATGATGAAAAAAAAATCTTATTGGCTCTAAATGTTCATATTCAAAATTCTGTAACCCCAAAAGTAAAATCTGGTGAAGAATCTTTTCTTTTTTAAAACCACCAATAAACACTGCTTGAAAGTACTTAAAAGCTTCTGTCACCTCTTTACTGCAATCTTGGCCCATTCCTCGCCTAAAAAGCTTTCAGATCACTGATAATCTTTGGTTTTCACATTGCCACTGCTTGCTTCAAATTCAACCAAATATTTACAATGAGAATTAAATCTGGAGACTGAACTTTCTGTGACTGATCCCTGAACCAGGCATAAATAGATTTTGGATGATTGTCCTGCAAGAAAGTCCATTGATCATTAGCTTCAGTCTTTGCACCAAAGGCATCACAATTATTGCCAAAATGGCCAGATACTTCAAAGAATACTTGATATCCTTCATACTTCCTGCTACAATTAAACATGTTTGACAATGAAGATGTTTTTTTTCTGCTTTTAAGCTTTGCCTTTTTTTGCACCAGACATATTGCTGATCCATAGGTCCAAAAGGTTCCAGTTTGCTCACATCTCACAAAACATTCTTCCAGAACTCCACAGGTCTATCCAAAGGATTTTTAGCATGTTCAAGTCAGCCTTTTTGTTCTTCTTGGTCAAGAGTGGTATTCGGCAAGATGACCCAACATGAAAGCCATGCTTGTGTTGTGTTCATCTCTGCACTGAAATGTTTTTCAACCTTTCATAAGGTCATCTTTCAAGTCCTTGGCTGTACATTGCAGGTTTTTCTGAGTTGCTCTGATCCAACATTTTATGGTATTGTGCTTTTTTTTTGATTCCAACACCCTCGAAGGTTTTCTGGTACAACACACTTTAAACTTGGGAATAAGGCTTCCAGCTATGTCTCTACGAACTTTTAGAAATCTTCATGTAGCCTTAGACTTTCTAATATAATAAAACTATTTCTTCTCTATAGCTTTTGTGAGAGCTCTGTTGACTTTACCATATTTGCTACTCAACTTTAGCACATTCATGGGCCAAATGTATGTTGAATAGGGGTTGAATAAATATGAAATAGCTGAGTTATTAAAAAATCCTAACTCAATAACGTTACATTACATATTGACACTTTTAATATGCCAGTAAAAAGTTGTAGATGCAATGTTTAGAAAAGCTTGTATTTGTAAAGTACTGCAATCTCTGGGGAGTTGAATAATTCTGACTGCAACTATATATTATCAGAAAATACCAAGGGTATGTGGGATGGTTGCTAAACAGTGTGTAGGGTGTTCTTCATGGTTGTTAGTTAATGTTTAAATCGAAACCAACTAGTAAATTAATCTAACAAACCACCGATACAGTCAAAAGACATGTCTGTATAAATGATCCATTTAAAATACAGTGCCCTCCACTAATACTGCCATAGCAATGAGTAATGAGAAGGGTGAACTGAAGAGAAGCAGCACCAACATTGAGCAGTGAATCTGAAGGATCTGGAGAGATTATGACAGTCTCTGATCTCTTGAACGCGTCAGGTATTATAGGAGAAAGCTCAAAGGCGTTTTCTTGGGAAAAGGATGTTGCAATAATTGGGGGCTGATAATTGTGCCCAATGTGAACTAGAGAAAAAAACATTTATTTCATAATGAGATCCCACCCCCCGCCCCACTTTCCATTGTTTTACTTCAATGATATAGGTTCGAATTTTGTGAAATCCAAAAATTTGAAATTGAATTGAAATTTTTAATGAAAGATCAAAAGGACAAATGGTGCAGATTTATTTTCACAGTTACCTTTGTTTATATTTACCAAGGGTGCCAATACTAGTGGAGGGCACTGCAGCTTTACATAATCTATGAATAAAACATGCCTGAAAAATAGGTCAATGCCTTGCATTCTGATTACTATACTTTATTATATATAACTTAAGCATTCACTTTAATTAACGTTAGCCAATATAGACGTTTATAAAAACAAACTGAATAAATAGGCAGTACAGGACCAATTCATACAAATTCAATGGTAACACTTTACAATAACTTTCATTAATAAATCATTAACTCATGTAATTATGTAATGAATTAGTTAATATCTAGAAATGTGTTTGTTAATGTTTACGAATAAATGTATAAATCATTACCCAATTACCATTTCATGTAAATGAAAATGCTTACAAATGTCATTAAACTTCTAATTCATATGATCAGGCACATCTCGAAAATCTACAAATGATTTTAACAGATGTTCTACAATGATTAAAAGCTTTTGTTAATGCAAAACATTTCTGCTGTTATTGAGGGGTGATAAAGGTATAGGGTTAGGGACAGGTTTGGTGGTATGGGTAAGCAGTCAGCCGTGTACGGGGCCAATTTGATTACTATAAGGCAACACGATTCAATCTGTTTATATTGCGTTATTTTGATAAATGAAAAATGAAGTATTTTCTTGAAAAATAGTTTTTTTTCCTCCTGTTGATGAATGAATGAAGGAATATTCTGAATAATTTAGGAATATTTATGCGTTTACCAAGCATTCAGCTCAACTGAACTAACCACCCTTTACACAAACATTGTTACAGTATCTGAAAGTGCAAATAAAGATACTAAAAAAAAATCTGTAAATGTTTACAAACATTTACAAAGGAAAAAAATTCAAGCAAAAGATATAGATATAATAAGTGCTGATGTTTTGCCGTAAATCTACACTGTAAAAATTTGAGTTAACATAAAATAATTTGTTACCTGGCTGCCTTAAAATTTTAAGTTGAGTCAACTTGAAAAAAAGGTTTATTCAACTTAAAATGTTAAGTTTTACTAAGTGATAACTTAGTTATTTGAGTTGAGTCAACTTAAAATTAAGGCAGCCGAGTTACAAACAGAGCTGTTAAATTTAACTAACTATTTTTTAGTTTAGTCAACTCGAATATCTAAGTTGTCACTTAGTACAACTTAACATTTCAACTTGAATAAACTTATTTGAGTTGAATGAGCTTAAAATTTAAGTCAGAACAGTCTGAAGGTCTGAGCTGAGTTTGGTGATTGTAGCTTAAAAGCTCTATGAGGATAGTCAGATATGTTAGCCTTAGAATAATAACAATAATAATGATGATATCTAAAGTCAACATGATATTTGTAGATGTTTGGCAACAAACTTAGTCATAGTATATATGGCAATAGACAGAATAGTCAAGTTAAAAATCCAAATATGCTATCCATTGTGAGAGGAAGAAAAAACAACAGGCATTGTCATGTTGCAACAACTGCAGTGTCATTAGTGCTGGCATCCTTGGTATGACAGCAATTTTTGCTGTTACATTAAACTAGGGACCAGAAGAGCAGAGGTTATGCCTTCTTAACTCAGAATGTGTTTAGAGTCTTTGATGACAGAACTTATCTATCTTCGCTTGTTACAGTGCACATTTATATGTTTTATAAGAACTAAATAAACCAATACAGTTCAGAGCCTCAAATGCTTTCAAGTTGAACTTGTTTTTCAGTCTTGTGGCAGAGATCTGTAGGAACGCCTGACTGAACTTGCAACTCCCCGGGGTGTTTTTAACTGTTTGGGAGGGAGATGTCGCATGCAGTGTTGGCATAAACACTCAAATATGTGTGAATGTATCTTTGTAATATTGTGAGCTTGTAAATCTGCTATATACACTGTGTAGACAGGTGCTGGAAGTGGCACACAAGGCCAGAAAACACAAATGTCAACTATGCAAATGTTAGGAGTGGACAAATTGAGATGGCAGATGACAAATCTATTATTTTCACATAGCATATGCATGCATGACTATCAAAAGTAGTGATACTCATGAAAGAGGCCAGACATCATTTATTTTCAATGAGCGACAGAGGCTCAACTGCAGTGACGAGCAACACCTGATATCGTTGAATACGTCAACCTCGTTTTTAGGGAATAAACATTTCAATGCAGTGGAGCAATATTGACAGTGGGACAGCCCTACTGTAGAACTGGCCAGTGCACTAACTACTTAAATAGGGAGTTGTATAAGGAACGTCCTGGAACTCTCCCTCTATACTTGTGCATGAGTAATTATGTTAATTCTGTCTCAGCAATCTTCATTCAAAGATGGATCAACCTGAATGCTTAATAGTATCAAAGAGCGTTGTAGTCCGATTCTGCATGACTTTCATGGCAGGTACTACAAGAATTGTTTTCCTCTTGTGCAGCCCAAAATTTCTAGCCTCATGCACACATACTTTTACTTATGCACACTGTTGGCTATGCATTTGTAGAACTGACCGCAGTAATTGGTGGGTGCACCAGGTGGCACTTAGTCTGAGCTGTAACTGAATTAGTTACTCAACTGTAAATGCATCCAGAATAAAAACATGCCAAATTAATATGCAGATGATCTGATGCAGCAACCCCTAACAGGACCAGCCAAAAGTGAGACTTACATGACTGCAAGTGATTACTTAATATCCATCTTGAAATAAACAATACCTGTTACTCGTCTTAATGTTGTGGACAGTCATTCAACTAATGTTTTTTAGTTTGAAGTGTTTTCTGTTCTGTGTGAATTGCTCATCGTATTTCTCGAAGGGAAAAAGGAACCAGAATTGCTAATTTATGCACACACACACAAATTAAAAAAGCAGGGTAATAGCAAAGAATGCGTATTACGCATCAAAAATTAAACGTGCTTCAAAGTCTAGAGTCTAGACCACCATGTACATAACACCAAATAGATATGAGACATTCATTCAAACAAATGACATTAGAAGCCGCTGCGCGTGCTTGATTTTGATCTGCAATAGTCAATAACAGTACAATCGATCTACAGCATATGAAAACATGACATAACAGCGATCGCTTTCTCTTTCATGCATCAGTCAGTTGATGCCCTGACAATGTCTGCGTACATTCATGACGTGATTGTCACTGAATATACCCAGCTATTGCTTCAGTATCAGTTGTCCTTTTCTCAGTTTCCTCACCTACATGCATTACATTTGCGATGCATTCCGCTATAATGTCCATTGATCAAAAGGCTGTATTTCTGTTTTTTCTTTTTGCAATGCGTACGCGCACTTCAGCTGAAACAAGGAATCGCACACTGTAGTAGCCTATACAGTGTTGCGCATGACATAAGCTTTCTAGATCTGATGTGTGTTAATCATAATTTACGTTTTGAATCATTGTACATTAAACTATAACAAGTTGACACGCAGCCCGTCACTCACCTGAGCTATCAAGCGCTCGTCCAGGTGGATCATAGAGATTTCAGAGTAATGAACCGCAAGCAGTCGAGGGGATTCGGTCCCGCCCAGATCCCGTCCACTGTTTCTCGGTAAGGCACCGACCAAATGCTACAGTGACTAAGAGCAGCTGAGCACGGTTTAAGGGAGGGACATCACTAGGAGGGTTACAGAGAGAGTCTGATAGGTGTTAAATGTGTTTACAACCCTAGGGAAATGTTTCATTACTGTATGACTATAGCGAGGATTGTTTTTTTTTTTTAATTTGTGTCAATAATTTCTGGGTTCAGTCAGCTGAAACCAATGCGCCCCTAGCACAAATATGTTCTTATTTTTTAAGGAATACCCTTTTCCGCTTGAACTCTTGTTCCCCAAAATGTCTATGCAAAAGACCAGCTGTACCCATCCAGATCTATATCTCGTTCATTGTTTATAAGATAAGAAAAATACTTTGAAAAGAGGATAAATAGAGAGCATTTTGCTCTGGCCAAAGAGATTCTGGCAGGGACCAGAGAAGGCTGTGCAGTCCATAAAAAGAAGTGCTGAAGCAGGACAAATTCTGATTAAATGACACTTATCTGTTCAGTTCATGATAGCTGTCAGTGCAAAATGCCCAAACAAGACCTGGACAGGCAATCAATTTTCCATCCGCCAGAGGGCTTTCAAACACATCACATGCTTTGGTTCATTGTTATAAGTTTAATAAGGTTTAATAATCCCCTTATTGGTGAGTTCATGTTAGCATGTTGACAGTATAAGAATCTGATCTTTCTGTAAAACATCTAAATAGTCAGTATTTGGAAGGGGTAAAATTACTAATAATTTTAGCTTTTAGAAAACCTTTTGTGTTCGGATTAAGTTTATGATGTGTTAAAATTAACTAGGTTTTGGAACAGATTATCTTCTATATCTGTTTATTTCTCTTTCTTTGCTAGTGAGAATCTTAATTTCATGAGCTGTGCATTTGCATTCATGATAAACCACCTTAAGGTCATATGAGGGTTATGGGTGTGTGTTCTCCTAGGAGTGTGTTTGCATGAGACACACCCTGTCACGAGTCGCCTCTCATGCATGACCCAGCAATAGTTTGCTTGATCACAGCTGCACAGGAAGAAGACCTGTGCATCCTGAACTCTGGCCTTGCCCCTTGCCAACTGGCTAGCATTTTCTAAAAAAAACAAAAAAAAAAAAACTCTTTTACCTTGTTTTACACTCACTTTTACAATATGTTTAGTTGTGAGTGTGATTATGTAGTATGTCAGACTGAGAAATGTCAAAGTCAACAATTTATTTTAAAGAAAGATTTTTACAAGCACAAAACAATAGAAACTGTTAAAAACAGTCATCCAAGCCTTGAACCACTGCTAGCCATTCTGACCCAGCAATGAATATGGGCAACAGAATATGAAATTACAACCCTCTTCCGAACTTCTGATTTGGAATAAGTAGCAAATACATTTAAAATTTTATTTATTATTGAATACGGTTTTGTTTTGTAGATTTGTTAACTGACCTCATGGAATACAATGTCTGTGATCTTAACATCCATAAAGCACAATAGTTAAGTTCCAGCACTAAAAACCTTAATTATTTTTCAATGCAGAAATTGTTTATGACCAAAAACAATAATATACAAATCTTACTGTATGGATTTGTAGAAGCCATACATTAGTATGATATGATTTTAACTTTAATTACTGATGGAGAACTACACTAACCATCCACCAACAGAGAATTTGCTGTTACCATGGAAATGAAAATTGTGCTAATAGAGCTCAGCACTGACATCTTACTTCCAGCTTATTTCATTGCACTTGGTGTAATCCAGTCTCTCTACAGTTTGTTTTGATTGCAATGCATTACTATAGTACACAATTGATATAAATGAAAAAAAAAAAAAAGTAATTTATAATAATATAAATATGTTTTTTTGATTTTCATCTTTAATGGTCAGGACAGTAGGAGATAGAGAATATCCCAGTCAAAATGTCCCGCTTTCGACCACAAGATGGCGCCATGACTCAACAAAAACAATTTGTAAACTATCAGTCAAATACAGTATACCGTTCCAAACATTAGCATTATCTATTGCCTTAACCTGACCATAACCCTAAACCTTCCCCTCACAACAGTTTCTGCATTTTTAGATTTCAATTTCTGCATGAATTAGAATTAGAAGCTTGTATCCTCATGGGGACCAACAGATGTCCCTACAAGATTAAAAATTACTGGTATTACTATCCTTGTGGGGACATTTGGTCACCATAATGTAGGGAATACCAGGTGCACACACACACACACAAATCCTTCTCTCTTTTTTTTTCTCTTCATCTAATCTAACTATGTAGTATAAACCGGTCATTGTATACAAATATTGTTGCCCCTGCAATTTATTGTTAATATCTATAGGTTAATTTGAACTGATATAGTAATATGAGGTTTAATTTCCTCATCAGCCACACAGTGAGTGATGTAAAAAGTCAGTAAAATGTTGAGCTGTTCTTAGTTTCACTGAAATTTGCAGCATATGCAACATAGTTTTTCCTCAAAATTCTGAGTGATGATATACGGCTGCACAGGTGCAAAATTTGTTGGGGAGATGACATATTTAACGGATATATTTAAAGACTAGTCTGCTTACCAAAATAAAGGATTCTTCAGCTTGAAAACACCCTAACTACATTGGGAAGGAGTGACCAGAACAGGTCATGTGATGTTGATCAATGGTCTGTCTCCTCAGGTTCTGTATGGACACTAGAGCATTTTGCTGTTGAAGAAAAGTGAAAGTGAGTCTCTTCCTGTTAGTTTGAATTAGTGTCGAAATGTCCCTCTTCAAGTTTCACTCAGTGCTGCTGCCAGCTAGCGAGCAGACAGTTCATGCATCCAGTCAGGAAGAGACCAAGCATAAGCAATTCACAACAGTTTAAGGTACAGTGCTCATACATATATTTATTTATCTCAACAACACCAACCTAGATCATTTTAATTTGTGTGTGAAATTTATTTAGTTGATTTGCTCAGATCTGATATTTAATGATAATGCTATAGTGCAAGTGTCTACAGATTGTCTCATTTATATTTCAAATTTTGCTTTTGTTTATGGCTCTGTATAAGAGAAACGACAAGGTTCATTAGTAGATATTTGTTGGTATCAGTTGTCCTCGTTTTGTAACAGGGTGGCAATCTATGTTAAATAATATTCATTTTGTTAATACTGTGCATTATGCTACATATGGTTCATTTTGACAAAAACATGGTTGTAAAATGTTCCAACTTAGTAAAAGATGAATAAAACCTCTAGTGTACATGCTTTTTCTACAGCAGGAAGTAACCCCTAGTCACATGACACATTCCTGCAAATCCTATCTGCATTCTTTTAATTCTAGCTCATCTTAACTCAATGTAAGCATAAGCATCAACTTGTTCAAAGTCATGTGGCTTCTTCTGACTGCAAGACAAAGGTTTCTTTTAGTACAAAATAACAAATCAGGACACTGCTTGCCTTAGGCACTTCCTTATTCACAGCAAAAGCAGAGAGTCACAGAGTGTTGCTGTCAAATGAATATTATGTAGCCAGTTAATCTCTAATGTACTGTAAATATATGGGAGCTTACTGCAATTAAGTCCAGAAAAGCTAAGTTAGGCTGTATGATATCGCTTTTATATTTGACAACTAGCATGTAGACACTTAAAAGTTAATAAAAAGTTAATAAAATGCATGTCCACTACTAGTCAAAAGTTTAGACACAGCTACTGATTTCAAGCATAAACCTTCAGAGAAACATTTTAGTCAAGTGTGTTCTAACTGTTGAGTATTTATTTCAGTCATCATGCAATTAGAGTCAACAATTAGTGAACGTGTTTTAAAGCTTGGATGCGATTGAGTTAGACCAACAACTAAGTAGCATGTCATATCGTTCTTGAACAACATATATTCTATACAAAGTTAAAAACAATTTAATTTATTTACCAGCTTCAAGTTTGTTCACAAGGTAGACGTCACAAGTGTAGGCCCAAAAGCTGATTGCTTTTTTTTTTTCCTTTCAATGCTGATTTGACTAGACAGGACAGGAGCTGCAAATACAGTTGTAGTAATGGTGTCACTGTGTTTAACATAGGAACAACTGGATGAGGCTGGAGCCAATAACATGGGTCTTCTATTGTATTGTGTCTCTCATAGGATAGATTGAAAATGATGTTTCTCTGGTGTGTTCTGCTTCTTGTAAACCTGGTGTCTGTGGCTACAGGCACCGATGCAGGAGTTAAAGCCAGAATAACTCAAAAGGGGCTCGAGTATGGTAAGCAAGCAAAACAAGACTCTTATGAGAATTAAAAAAAAAAAAAAAAAACATTGGTTACCATAGTGCTTCAGAAAGGCTCTAGATGAAACACCGAATGGACATGTAGATCATGAGTTTGTATAGGTCTTCTTTCCTTGTCTTAATGAAGGTGGTTACATCACAGGCCTGTCTCACAAAAAAAAAACAAACTGAGCAAACTTTATGATTAACTTGTAGGTAATCAGTGTATGCATGTGAAACCATTTACAGTCAACAGCATCAAATGTGGATAGAGTCAATTAACTCCCCACTAGAGATCAAGAGGTTATTATAAAAAAAAAAAAAAATGGTAGGAAGATTTTTTTGTTTGGTTTTTTTTTGTACAACTACAAAAAATGTTGTGGTGTTTCAGTTTCAAGTGTGGTAAAATTAAGCAAGGTCACGCATCACTCAGAAGAACACTTTATTAAAATAATAATAATAATAAAAAAAAATCAAAACAAAGTTGGTCAGACTGACAGTTAAAAGCTTTAAACTTCAAATATTCAAATATTAATTCCCTGCAAACACACACACACACACACACTTGGAGACAGGCATACGAAAGATGTATTGAGTCAGAACAGCTTTAGAATTACAGTACTATAGCTATAAAACTACTTAAACCTGCTTTATGAGATTTTATGCCTTATATCAGGACACTCATTCTGAGGTACAGCTTTCTTTTGATTGCAGGTCGACAGATTGGAATTGCCTCAATCCAGCAGAAACTCAGAACTATTAAAGTGCCAGATATAAGTGGCACAGAAAAGGTGGATCCTATCGGAAAAGTACAATATAGTTTTACAGGGTGAGATGAATGTCCATTTAAATTCATGGTCCTATAAGTTCCTACTATGTAAAGGTTAACTTTAAGTTAGGTGATATAGATATTGAGATGTTAAGTGAAGAGATTTTTAATTGCCATGATGCCATTTTGACAGATTATTTGGTGAATAATACATAGATATATATATTCTACATTTCTAATGAAACAAAAAGTTGAACATATGAGGTTGGAAATGCAGGGGTAGGAGTTATTGGATTGTTGGGAATATGCTTGCAATAGCTTCTTCAATATACCTGATAGGATGCAGATTGTAAACCTGGGACTTCCCAAATCCGCCCTGGGGTTAGTTCCTGGCACTGGAGTCATGCTCTCAATTGGCAATGCCTACATCAATCTGCATGGAAATTGGAGAGTCAAATACCTCAGGATCATGTAAGTAGAGTGTTCAAATTACTGACTCACACTAAGCTAAATGAATTAAATAATTTCAGGAATAATACAAAATGTGTTATAACAATAATATCTGACCTCTTTGTACAAAGAAAAGACAGTGGATCCTTTGATCTGGCTGTCAGTGAACTGACCATTAGCACCACTATTGCAGTCATGAGTGATGATACTGGCCGCCCGACAGTCAGCATGACCAGCTGTGCGGCAACTGTGGGAAGTGTCAACGTCAAGTTTCATGGTGGGGCCAGGTAACACTGTCCGACTAATACACAGCAGTCAAGTCAGTTTTTAATGCTGAAGTCAATGTTGAATGCTAAATCACCATACTATGTCAGCTTCACAATACAAATAAATAGAAAACCTTCCAATACAATTGCTCTTTAAAATTAAATGTTTAAATGCAGAAGAAGCCATTCCACAAAATTGCTGCGCTTTACAAATATTCTTCCCTACAAATATTTCATAAGAGTCAAAAAGTGGAAGACCTCAGAGGAAGTGCAATCCTTGGCTGTTTTCAAACTGATGCAAGTTAAAATAGCAAGATGTTTGTGCTAGAAGGACTTAGCAGAATAAATAAATATTTTATTTATTTTATATATATTATATATACACACACACATACATACATACATACATACATACATACATACTCTTACAGAGCATCACTGTTTAGGTTCCTCAGAAATGTTTGTCCACCTCGGCTATCATTTGTAGGGGTTAGCTATGACGAAACGTTAGTTTAAGTAAACGTTTAAGGTATACAACAGATCATCTTTGATCAAAAATGTTCCTATTGTAACTCATCATATGGTTGCATGAAACAACCACAGTGAATTTATAACAGCTAAGGGGCGTTGTTAGACAAAATACAAAGCAGAGTTTACTGCTTTTATAAAACAGTTATTTCATATACATAGTAAGGTTTCACCAAATAAAACAGCAAATAAAGTGTAATGATATAAATAAAACAACAACAACAACAACATGTAGTTCTTCAGAAATTATTGTGGTTGGAACAAAGTGGTTGCAGATCAACACAAAGATTCAAAGGTGTATGGGTAAATTCGACAGCTTTGAACGCTTTTATTTTCATTCACCTTCTTTTCCTGTGTAACCGTTGACCGTCGCTTCCATAGAAATCCATAGAAATCCATGTTAAAATGGGGTAAAAAGATCGACTGAATTGAAACGTTTTCAATATAACTAAATATAAAAATGTGTGCAGGTTTAATGTTATATTATCGACTCGGAAAATGTTCATTTGACTAGAAACATCAGAGACCAGAAATGTAAAGCACCGTTTCAGTCAGGTGAGACTTCCAGGTTCAGAAAAAGGTGGATAAGAGGCAGTGGTACCGCGGGGTTTCAGTCAGGGCCTTCAGTAAGCAACTGTAAACTACATACACACATCTTACACATCTTTATTACAACTAACGCAGCCATGCTGATATTATGCCGCAAACAGGTTCAACAACAATGACAACTGATCACCAATTTCAACATTTGGCTAGATTAGGGTGGATTAAATGCGGAGGAAATGTTCCTACATGGATCATTAAAAGTAATCTGCCAATACACGGGTCACTATGCACATTCACGTCACTCTATAAAAACGACGCTACGCTCCCACAGCAGCAAAACTGTACAAATGCTGGACATCAACACACCACGTACACCACTATAACAATGTGCACAATACAATGCTCTTCAAATAATAAAGCACTTACCTGCGTCTTGTCACTCCATGTCCCTTTACTCGTATTAAAAAGTAAACACGGCAAACCAATAAAATGACTTCTTGTGCTCGGTGCTAGCCGTTAGCCACTCATAGTTGCGATCTTTGAAATGGCGCACAAAGTGACAAACCCTTTGCAACCTTTGTCTGCAAAAGAACGCCTTTAAAAAGGCGTTTTTAGTAGATCGCCTAAAAGAGGCGCCGGCGACTACTACTCTTCTACTTTTTCTTCTCCTTCTCCTTCTTCTTCTTCTTTTTCGTTTATTGGCGAATCGCGCGGCTCTCGCGCATTACCGCCACCTACCCATGAGCGCGACCCTTTTTTTTTTTTTTTTTTTTTTTTTTTTTTGGTTGATGGACATTACACAAAGGAAATGATACCTAAACAATCAATAACCTTTTTCACACAATACAATTTTTATAGGGCAAGCAGAGAAGGCTTACTTATTAAGAGGACATTTGATAAGTTTTGTTGGATTAAACATTTCTAGTTGAATATTAGTAAAAAAAAAAAAAACATTTGACCAAAAAATAAAAAACTGATACCCATTCTACAGCTAATGACCGTGTTAGAACAAACATTTAATGTTTTGCACTATTATTTTCTGTGTGACAGCTGGCTGTATAACCTCTTCAGTTCCTTCGTTAATAAGGCCTTACGCAATGCTCTGCAGAAACAGGTAAGGAATTTAGGCTGAATGCCCTCTTTACCCACTAAATGTGTACTGTTAAAGGGTTACTCCACCCCAAAATGCGTGTGCTGTGGCTGACAGAGAACAGTGTATGCTGTTTGCGTCCAGTGGATACTCTCCAAAATGGCGCTATGGTGACATGGAGGAATTATTGAATAAAATTGTTATTTTTGTTTTTTTGGCATACAAAAAGTATTCTCGTAGCTTTGTAAAATAATGCAGATGGACTATTTTGACAATGCCTTTCGTATTTTTCTGGGCTTTGACAGTGTTATTTACTTGCCAGTCAATGGGACACTCACAAACCTCCCGGTTTTCATTCAAAATATCTTAAATTGTGTGATTTAACAAGTGAACAAAGCTTTTACGGGTTTGGAATGACATGGGGTTAAAGACAAAATTTTCATTTTGGGCGGAGTAACCCTTTAAACAAAAACTAAGATGGAATGTAAGACATAAAAAAAGATTTATATTCAATTTATCTGCTGTTTCAGATCTGCCCTTTGGTGACTGATTCCATTGCTGACATAAACCCCCACCTGAAAACATTAAATGGTGATATGATAAATTATTTATTAATTATTGTTATTGCAGGCTTGGTATGAAAATTAGCATAATTCAAAACTATTTTTCTGTATATACAAAAAAAAAAACATTTCTCTTGTTGACTCTCCAGTTTTAGCCAAAGTAGATCAATATGCTGAAATTGAATATTCTATGGTGGGGTCTCCTGTCATTTCTAATACTTCCATTGACTTGGGTTTAAAGGTAATCTTAAGCAATACCATGTGTAAAATTCCTCTGAAACACATGGCAAAATAACTGAATTTAGATGTTTTTCACACTTTATAGGGTGAGTTCTACAACATTGGACAACACGTGGAACCCCCCTTTCACCCAAAACCTTTCTCATTGCCGCCTCAGGACACTGATATGCTGTACTTGGGAGTATCTGCCTTCTCCATCAACTCAGCAGGCTTTGTCTACCAAAGAGCTGGTGCCCTCCACCTCCACATCACAGATGACATGGTGAGATGAAAGAAATCTGAAATGTCACTCAGATCTGCAAGTTCTGAGTGTGAAGTAGTCTGTCTTTTTGAAAGATTGTCTGGAAGTGATTGCCTTGATTTTGACACAAACATTACAGTTTGGGTCAAGGTTATTTTTGTAAACGCAAACTGAAACAAAATGGAGATAAAAATATAAAAAATACAATAAAAAGCGTTTAGAGACACAAAAGTAGAGCACAACGTGTTACATTACTCTGAGAATTATGCCCACTGGCGGGAAACTTAATCAGCGACAGTAAACAGTCATTATTTTTAACCATGTCAAAGGATTATTTCACCACCCTATGTAAACCTGAAAGGAGGAGACATATTGAGAAACTGAATTTTATTGGTCTGTGTCAGTGCTTCTGTTTGTTGGAGAAATGATCCACCTGAATGGCCCATCATGAAATTCCCCGACATCTACAACTATTTGTGTCCTTAAACGCTTGTATTTTGGGGGGTCGACAGCATATAAAAATGTAGTTTTGTGTTTTTTAGCTTGTTTACTGTACACCTTGTCACCTTGTTTTTGTTATAAGTCAGAAATGACAAGAAGGCAGCTTCCCACAATACAAAGTCAATGGAAAGCGTTGGATTGTTTTCTCTCCCGGTGTAGGCGTGGTCTAAATGTGCTCTGTCTCTATTGCAGTGGTCAACTTGACATCATTCACCATAGTAATCATTAAATATTCAAGGGGTCACAATCCTGCACAGATGTTGGTCTGCAAACCTATAGCAAAGATTATAGAATGCCCAAGACATGTCACTCGTATAGTTTTGAATGAGGAAAAATGCAACGCTCGTTATGGAAGCCCATTGATGCTCAGTTAGATTCATTTGTATGGAGTTTTAGTTTGTATTTATCAAATTCCTACCAATTATCAGTTTGTCATTATGTTCATCACCTTTGTATATTTCCTTTCCTCACTTCCTCTTCCTCATGGATCAGTATTGTTTGTGCAAGGGACATTGTTTCTCATTTACTCATGCTTTGGACTTCCTGCTTTTGTGTTGTTTAATCCTTTTGGCCCTCTTCATCTGGCTAAAAACTACAGTGGTAATCTTCAGTAAGTAATGTTCCAAATAGCACCAGACCCATTTAGCTGCACAAATGCCATCATGTCTTCTACACAGTTAGATATACGTATACAAATAGCGCCACTGATACACTGACAATACAATGGATTACTCAAATGAAGCCACCTAAATTTAACAATGAATACACAGGTTTCTATATATTTACTGTTCTTGCTTTTGTGTGTATTTTAGCTTAAAGTTGAGTTTTTCTGTTGCACTGCTTGTTATGTGAGAAAATAAATAATGTTAACTAACTGATGCAGTAACCTAGATTTAATGCGGGTGCGATTCAGGTCATGGCCTTTATGTCAAACGGGTCGGGTACAGAATTAAATTAGTGCTACTGTTAGATAACAGGTCAGGTGTTCTGTTAAGCAGGGTATTGCGGGTGCAGGTTTACCAAATGGGACCCATGCAGGACTCTGGAACAAGGAAATATGGAATGAGAGTATATAAACTGTATAGAGACATATATAGAGGCAGGGGCACAGAAATGGGGTGTGCAGTATATGCACCACATAGGTGTGCCACACGAGAGGAGGCGCCATTTTGCCAAAATCATTCTGTTATAAATAATCAAAGGAGACATTTGTTTTATTTAATTTTGTTAAGCATTTACACAAGTTTAAAATGTATTTTTTTATTAAGTGAGAACATATGAACAGCACACCCTTTGACATTACTGTCACAGACACAATCACATGACCAAATTAAATAGCAGAGGGGAATGACAGCGGAACAGAAAAAGACAAAAAATTAATGAATTAAAAAAAAAGTTTTTAGTGGTTTTTACTTGTTCTAATAATGATTTGATAATGTGTATATCTAAAAGCAAAACACATTAAAAGGACTATTTTATTGAGTGGAAATGGCAAATAAGCCAATGAACAAGCCTATGCTGCCATCTACTGGTTATAGTGGAAATATTATGTAATCTTACATTTTAAACCATCTTAATTACAAAGTTTTCCAACAGGTGGCAGAAATCTTCCACTTCTTGGTGCACCTTTTAAGAATATTCATGCATACAACATCCCCTTTGTGACTTCCATTATATACAGTATATAGCTTATTATAGTGTTGACAGAACTACAATTGCCAGAACTAAATGAAGAATGATCTGATGGTTTGTTCTTCATAAAAGGGTAGCTGAGAGCAGCTACTTTTGAAATTTACCAGGTTTATTTTATTTTATTTTTCAGATTCCCTCAGGTTCTCCATTTCATCTGAACACAAAGACATTTGGATTGCTCATTCCTCAAGTATGAAAATAAATTGATTTTCATAAATATTCAGTCATTAAATTCAAAACATACATACATACATACATCAGATTTCCATTTTTTATGGCGACTTTCCATAGAAGTAATGTTTTTAAGACAAACTCTATTTTCTATCACCTTACCCTAAACCTATCTCTAAACCTACTCCTCACAGAACACTTTATGCATTTTTAGATTTTCAAAAAACTTAATTCTGTATGATTTAAAAGCTTGTCAAAATGTACTGGTATTACTATCATTGCAGGGACATTTGGTCTCCATAATTTAGGGAATAACAGGACCACAAGCACTGAATATAAGATGCTTATTTCAGATTCAGAAAATGTATCCTGGTCTGATGATGAAGCTGTTAGTTGAGGCAGTGAAGGAGCCCCTTATTTCATTTGAACCAAACAACATTACAGTTCAAGCCAGCAGTACAGTGACAGCTTACGCAATTCAGCCCAACAGCACACTGTCTCCACTCTTTGTCCTCAATCTGGTAAGTCACACCAGGAGGAGGAATAACCACAAATTAATTTAAATGAGAGATAAATGTTTTTTTAAAAACAGATTTTCCCCTCAACTAACAGGAGGGCAGTGTCAGTTCCCACATATATGTGACTGAGCTCAAACTGGCAGGAAACGTGACCCTTAACAAGTGAGTTTTTGGAGCCATAAACGCAGTCCATACATATACATCTGGATATGAGTTTATGTTCTTAAATTATTATAGAATTGATACAAACTGTACAATTCCTTTAAACAGAATTGATATGAGCTTAGAAAAAAGCTATGTGGGACCTTTCAAGGTATGAAGAAACTAGAAAAATTGTTTAAAACTGATGTAAAAGCAATAATTCAGAAACTTATTATAACATTTTAAATCAACAGGTAACGTCTCTTGACAATATTTTCACAATGGTTTTGAAGGTTGCTGTCCTTCCTAAGGTCAATGGTAAGAGTTCTTTTTTGTAGAGTTCCACTGTAAATGCAAAACCTAAGTTCATTTTTATTGTCATTAACTCACTGACTTTTTCCCTTTCAGCTCGTTTACAGGAAGGTTTTCCACTTCCTGCCATTGGAAAGATGCACCTTGTAAACAGTCAAATCCAGGTTCTGAAGGTAAGCCTACAATTATTTTAATGTGATGCTATTTTATATAAAGACTGTGCACTATGTTGTCATAATAACAATTACATATTTTTTTCCCCCCACAGGACTACTTGTTGATCGGAACAGATGTTCAGTTCACAGGATAAATCTCAGCTGAATTGGCGAAGCATTAAAAATAAATGAACGCATGATTGAATGAATGAATGTTGATTTATTACTGAAAATTTTTTAAAGGTGATTTTTAAAAGAAATCATTTATATCTTTTACATTCATATTTGAAATTGTATGTTTTGAATAAATAAACTTGTGGACACTTCCCATACAAAAGCATGACTGATACTCTATTTGGGAGGTGGGGGTTCTCCAAGAAGGTGCTCTGAGCAATAGACAGAATGAGTAACTAGGGAAACTGTAGGATATTTGTGAGGCCTCTCCACAACACTTTTATTAGGTTTTATCATTTGTAGGTATATTTGAATACTGGTTCTCAGGTTTTTTTTTTGTTATTAACAGTAGTTATGTTTATGTTGTGCTCAGGCACAAGCTAGTTAAATGGCAGGCAATTGTATAGGGTTCCCACATTGTCAGCTACTGAGTAGCATCAAGTGAATCTATGTAAGGGAAGATAACACATTATGTACGTAACCATGGTACCCTTAGTAGAGAACCCCATTGCCTTTGATTTCCAGACACATACTGAGCTGGCAAAGTTTATACATTGTATGCACTGTAATTTGCTTTGGATATAATCATCTGACAAAGACATACATTTGTACATATGGAGAAGTGGCTTCTTTGCTGCCTTTCTTGACACCAGTCCATTGTTCAAAAGTCTTGTCCTCACTGTGCTGCAGATGCTCTCAAACTCACCTGTTGTCATTCTTGAGCAAGCTCTGCTCTGGTTGTGGCACGATTCTGTAATTGACTCCTCAGGAGGAGACGGTCCTGGTGCTTGCTGGACACTCTGGGACGTCCTGAAGACTTCTTCACTGCAGTTGAACCTCTTTCCTTAAAGTTTTTGATGATCCGGAAAATGGTTCTTTCAGGTGCAATATTCTTTGTAGCAATTTCCTTGCATGTGAGGCCATTTTGATGCAAAGCGATGATGGCTGCTTGTGTTTCTTTGGAGGTAACCATTGCTAACAAGAACACAATGACTGGAAGCTCTTTTTCTCTTCTTTTAAAGCAATCAGTCTGCTGTTACAATCTAATTGGCATGACACTAATTTCAGCTCATTCACACTTTCACATGTGCTGCTGATATTAGTCAACTGGTGTTAGCAGATCATTTTGTGTCAGAATCAAAAAACAATGAAATTAGTTTTTTTTTTGTGCAAAGTTTATTTTTTTGATCAATGAAGCTTTTAGCAATTATATCAAATGCATCTGATTACTCTACACAATAATCTAGAAACAATATGAATAAACACCACATCAGCTTAAGCAGCAAACCTTTCAAAACACAAAATTTATTGGCCAAAAACAAAACAAAACTTTTGGCCATGACTGTAGGGAATACCACACACACACAAATCCTTTTCTCTTTTATTCTCTATCTTCATCTAATCTAGCTTTGTAATATAAACCTGTCATTGTCCACAAATATTGTTGCCTCTGCAATTTATTGTTAATATCTATAGGTTAATTTGAGCTATTATAGTAATATGAGGTTTAATTTCTTCATACAGCTGCACAGGTGCAAAATTTGCTGGGGAGATGACATATTTAATGGATATATTTAGTCTTTAAGACTAGTCTGCTTACCAAAATTAAGGATTCTTCAGCTTGAAAACACTGTAACTACATTGGGAAGGAGTGACCAGAACAGGTCATGTGACGTTGATCAATGGTCTGTCTCCTCAGGTTCTGTATGGACACTAGAGCATTTTATTGTTGAAGTGAATTTGACAAGAGTCTCTTCCTGTTGGTTTGAATTAGTGTTGAAATGTCCCTCTTCCAGTTTCACTCTGCTGCCAGCTAGCGAGCAGACAGTTCATGCATCCAGTCAGGAAGAGACCAAGCATTAGCAGTTCACAACAGTTTAAGGTACAGTGCTCATACATATATTTATATGTATTTATCTCAATAACACCAACCTAGATCATTTTAATTTATGTGTGAAATTTATTGTTGATTTGCTCATATCTGATCTGTAATGATAATGCTATAGTATAAGTGTCTACAGATTGTGTCATTTATATTTCAAATTGCTTTTGTTTATGGTAGATATTTGTTGGTATCAGTTGCCGTTGTTTTGTAACAGGCTGGCAATCTATGTTAAATAATATTTATTTTGTGAATATCGTGTATTTTTCTACAGCAGGAAAAAGCCCTAGTCACATGACACATTCATCCTATCTGCATTCTTTTAATTTTAGCTCATCTTAATTTAATAAGCATAACATCAACTTGTTCAAAGTCAAGTTGCTTCTTCTGACTGCAAGACAAAGGTTTCCTTTAATACAAAATAACAAATCAGGACATTGCTTGCCTCAGCCTCTTCCTTATTCACCAGCAAAAGCAGAGAGTCACAGAGAGTTGCTGTCAAATGAATATTATGTAGCCTTTTAATATTGAATGTACTGTAAATATATGGGAGCTTACTGCAATTAGGTCCAGAAAAGATAACTTAGGCTGTATGATGTAGCTTTTATATGTCACATTTATCTTTGACAACTAGCATGTTAGTTAATAAAGGTTAACAAAATGCATGTCCACTACTAGTCAAAAGTTTAGACACAGCTACTAATTTCAAGCATAAGCCTTGAGAGAAACATTTTAGTCAAGTGTGTTCTAACTGTTGAGTATTTATTTCAGTCATCATGCAATTAGAGTCAACAATTAGAGAATGTGTTTTAAAGCTTGGCTGTGATGAATGAAAAAAGGATGTTTATCATTTTATCAATTTATCATTTGGGGAAAGATAGTTCAACTGGGTTAGACCAACAACTAAGAAGTATGTCATATCGTCCTCGAACAACATATATTCTATACAAAGTTAAAAACAATTAATTTATTTACCAGTTTCAAGTTTGTTTACAAGGTAAAGCTGATTGCTGATTTTTTTAGTGCTGATTTGGCTAAAGTGGACAGGAGCTGCTAATACAGTTGTAGTAATGGTGTCACTGTGTTTAACAACTGGATGAGGCTGGAGCCAATAACATGGGTCTTCTATTGTATTGTGTCTCTCATAGGATAGATTGAAAATGATGTTTCTTTGGTGTGTTCTGCTTCTTGTAAACCTGGTGTCTGCGGCTACAGTCACCGATGCAGGAGTTAAAGCCAGAATAACTCAAAAGGGGCTTGATTATGGTAAGCAAAACAAAACTCTTTCCGGAATTTAAAACAATAAATAAATAAATTGTTACCATAGTGCTTCAGATGCAACAACGAATGGACATGTAGATCATGAGTTTGTGAGAGTGGTCTTCTTTCCTTGTCTTAATGAAGGTGGCTACGTCACAGGCCTGTCTCACAAAAAAGCAAACTTTATGATTAACTTGTAGGTAATCCGTGTATGCAAGTGAAACCATTTACAGTAAACAGCCAATAGCATCAAATGTGGATAGAGTCAATCATCTCCTCACTGGAGATCAAGAGGTTATTATGAAAATGTATGACAAATTTAAAGACATTTTCATAATTTCTAGGACAATAACATGCATAAATGCAAAGTTTTTAAAATATTATTTAAAATAGCTTTCAGGAAGAAATTATTATTATTATTATTTTACAACTACAAAAATTTTTGTGGTGTTCCAGTTTCAAGTGTGGTAAAATTAAGCAATTAAGGTCATGTATATCACTCAGAAGAACACTTTATAAAAAAAAATAATAAAATAGATTTATTGAGGCAGAACAGCTTTACAGTAATGTGGCTATAAAATTACTTAAACCTGCTTTATGAGACTTTATGCCTTATCTCAGGACACTCATTCTGAGGTACAGTTTTGTTTTGATTGCAGGTCGACAGATTGGAATTGCCTCAATCCAGCAGAAACTCAGAACTATTAAAGTGCCAGATATAAGTGGCACAGAAAAGGTGCATCATATTGGAAAAGTACAATATAGTTTCACAGGGTGAGATGAATGTCCATTTTATTTAAGTTCCTACTATGTCAAGGTTAAACTTATAATCAAATATTCCAGTGTTGTTAAGTGATATAGATATTGAGATGTTAAGTGAAGAGATGTTTACTTGCCCTGGCAAAATGTACTTCCTAAAAATGTTTGATGCCATTTTGACAGATTATTTGGTGCATAATACATAGATACATATATTCTACATTTCTAATGAAACAAAAAGTTGAACATATGAGGTTGGAAATGCAGGGGTAGGAGTTATTGGATTGTTGGGAATATGCTTGCAATAGCTTCTCCAATATACCTGATAGGATGCAGATTGTAAACCTGGGACTTCCCAAATCCGCCCTGGGGTTAGTTCCTGGCATTGGACTCAGGCTCTCAATTGGCAATGCCTACATCAATCTGCATGGAAATTGGAGAGTCAAATACCTCAGGATCATGTAAGTAGAGTGTTCAAATTACTGACACACACTAAGCTATGAATCAGTTAATTTCAGGAATAATACAAAACATGTTATACAATAATATCTGATCTCTTTGTACAAAGGAAAGACAGTGGATCCTTTGATCTGGCTGTCAGTGAACTGACCATTAGCACCACTATTGCAGTCATGAGTGATGATACTGGCCGCCCGACAGTCAGCATGACCAGCTGTGCGGCAACTGTGGGAAGTGTCAAAGTCAAGTTTCATGGTGGGGCCAGGTAACACTGTCCGACTAATACACAGCAGTCAAGACAGAGTTTAATGCTGAAGTCAATGTTGAATGAACCACAGTGAATTTATAACAGCTAAGGGGCATTGTTAGGCATGATACAAAGCAGAGTTTATTGCTTTTGTAAAACGGTTATTCCTTATACATAGTAAGGTTTCACAAAATAAAACAGCAAATAAAGTGTAATGATATTAATAAAAAAAATTGTAGTTCTTCAGAAATTATTGCGGTTGGAACAAAGTGGTTGCAGAGCAACACACAGTCGTAAACGAATGTGTATGATTAAATATGACAGCTTCGAATGCAGCTCAACCAATCAGAATCAAGGACCGGAACTATCTCATCCACTTTTTTTCCTGAGTAACCATTGAGCAGCGCCATGATGGATTCTATCTTCCATTTGGGTGCTTTCGTGTTCTGGTCTCCATTGTATTCCATGTTAAAATGGGGTAAAAAAAAAAATTGACTGAACTGACATGTTTTCAATGACTAAATATAAAAGTGTGCGCACTTTTCAACTTGGAAAACTTTTGTTAACTTTTCAAATTTTTCAACTTATATTATCAACTTGGAAAATGTTAATTTGACTAGAAACATCAGAGACCAGAAATGTAAAGCACCGTTTCAGTCATGCAAGACTTCCAGGTTCAGAAAAATGTGAATAAGAGGACATTTTAAAAATTTTGTTGGATTGAACATTCTAGTTGAATATTAGTTTAAAAAATGTCAAGAATCCATGTTATCATTTAACCGAAAAAGAAAAAAACTGATACCAATTTTACAGCTAATGACTTTAATGTTTTGCACTATTATTTCTTGTGTGACAGCTGGCTGTATAACCTCTTCAGATCCTTTGTTGATAAGGCCTTACGCAATGCTCTACAGAAACAGGTATAGAATTTACCCACTAAATGTGTACTGTTAAAGGGTTACTCCACCCCAAAATACATGTTCTGTGGATGACAAAGAAAAGCGTACACAGTTTGTGTCCAGTGGATACTCTCCAAAATTGTGCTATGGTGACATGGAGGATTTATTGAATAAAGTTGTTATTTTTGTTTTCTTTGCATACAAAAAGTATTCTCGTATCTTTGTAAAATGATGGTTGAACCACTGATGGCAGATGGACTATACTGACGATGCCTTTCATAGTTTTCTGGGCTTTGACAGTGTTATTTACTTGCCAGTCAATGGGACACTCACAAACTTCCTGGGTTTCACCCGAAATGTCTTAAATTGTGTTCCGAAGATGAACAAAGCTTTTATGGGTTTGGAACGACAAGGGGGTAAATGATTAATGATAAAAATTTCATTTTGGGGCAGAGTAACCCTTTTAACAAAAACTGAGATGGAATGTAAAAAATAAATGAGATTTATATTCAATCTGTCTGCTGTTTCAGATCTGCCATTTGGTGTCTGATTCCATTGCTGACATAAACCCCCACCTGAAAACATTAAATGGTGATATGATAAATTATTTATTAATTATTAGTATTGCAGCCTTGGTATGAAAAGTTGCATAATTCAAAACTATTTTTGTGCATATACAAAAAAACAAAATCATTTCTCTTGTTGACTCTCCAGTCTTAGCCAAAGTAGATCAATATGCTGAAATTGAATACTCCATGGTGGGGTCTCCTGTCATTTCTAAATCTTCCATTGACTTGGATTTAAAGGTAATCTCAGGCACTACCATGTGTAAAATTCCTCTGAAACACATGGCAAAATAACTGTTTTTAAATGTTTTTCGCACTTTATAGGGTGAATTCTACAACATTGGACAACACGTGGAACCCCCCTTTCACCCAAAACATTTCTCATTGCCGCCTCAGGACACTGATATGCTGTACTTGGGAGTATCTGCCTTCTCCATCAACTCAGCAGGCTTTGTCTACCAAAGAGCTGGTGCCCTCCACCTCCACATCACAGATGACATGGTGAGATGAAAGAAATCTGAAATGTCACTCAGATCTGCAAGTTTAATAGATGTGAATTAGTTTGTCTTTTTGAAAGATTGTCAGGAAGTGATTGCCTTGATTCTGACAAACAAACATTGCAATTTGGGTCAAGGTTATTGTTGTAAACTCAAAGTGAAACTAAATGGATATAAAAATATAAAAAAATACAATAAAAAGTGTTTAGAGACACAAAAGTAGAGCGCAATGTGTTATATTACTCTGAGAACTATGCCCATTGACGGAAAACTTAATCGGCGACAGTAAACATTCATTATTTTTAACCATGTCAAAGGATTATTTCACCACCCTATGTAAACCTGAATGGAGGAGACATATTGAGAAACTGAATTTTATTGGTCTGTGTCAGTGCTTCTATTTGTTGAAGAAATTATCCACCTAAATGGCCCATTTTGAAATTCCCTGACATTTACAACTATTTGTGTCCTTAAGGCCAATTCACACCGCAACGACAAACGCCAACAGAATTTTATGAAAATCAACTGTCATGTTCACACTGCCCTAACAAACTCCGACAAACTTTGAGTTACAGTCAAATAACACCATGTTTACACCGGATGCGACAGTTGTCGCATCACACCACATCCAGTTTAGACAGCATCCAGTTTAGACAACTGATTATAATCAATAGAAACTCTATTTTATTTTGTCGTGTCGTGCCAAGCTGCTTGTTTCAGCTGTAGATGGAGTAAGTCTGACTGGGAAAAAAATTGATGATCCTGTAACCACAATCATATTTTTACTTTTATTAAAATTTTATTATTCTTTATATGTCATTTTTCACATGAAAAGACATTTACATGCTTGGAGTGGTCCAATGGGGCTGAAATAAGCAATGCAATGCTTATTATGGCCACAAATCCCCGCCTTCTTAATGAAAGAGCCAATCGTTGATTAGTACAGTCAGCTCATCACTGCAGCTGCCGTTAGAAGTCCCAGTTGCTATTGAAACAATCAGCTTTCTAAGGCCCTGATCAGACAGAATGCATTTTGTGCCTTTTAAAATTATTTTCGGTTGGCAGTGAGCTTTCTGCGCATTGTTTATGCGCCACTGGCGCCTCACATTTTTGCTGGAGCACCTGAAGTTGAAAAAAAAAACAACAACTCAAAAGCAGAAAAGTGCTCAAAGTCATCGTGTTTTTTCCATTGTCCAGTCGAATGTTTTGATGGTTTCCTAGCAACATAAAAAAACGCTGTGCACTGCTCTTTTTTTAAAAGTCACAAAAAAAAGGCAGTGCAGTGCGCCTCGCATTTTCAGACATAAAAAGTGCGTTCGGTGTGATCAGGGCCTAAGATGTGCCCTCAATACTGTGCATGCTCACTGGCTGATCTAACATGAAAAATAAGCTTTTTTTAATGCTATTGGAGCACAAGGAACCATATTTATGAGGCAGTTCTTGTCAGATTTCATTGGTGATTTCAAATCTGAAATTTAATTGTAAATTTGTTTAAACTTGTTTACTGTTGCACAGCTTGTCTATTTTTCTTCATCTCCAACTTAGAATACCTATTTTGGTTTGATTGCTTGTGTTACAAGAGAAAATAAATAATGCTAGCTAATTGCAGTAACCAAGCTTTAATGCGGGTGTGGTTTAGGTTGGGGTTGGGTACAGAATTAAATTAGTGCTGCTGTCAGGGTCGGCTGTTCTGTTAAGCAGGTGTGGGTTTACCAAATGAGACCCGTGCAGAACTATGCTTTCTGTTTCTCGGTCTGATAACCTCAAGTGCATAATGTGCCATTTACAGGTATTTTCCTAAACCGGACTCCACACAGCTAATATATTTTCCCACCACAGATTAAGAATTTTAACAAAAACGATTACTTATTTTTGATCATTATTATTTCATTTCAGTACGTTTTCACTAACGTTTGTTAGTTTTGTTTAGTTTTAGTTTTTCATTTTATTTCAGTTTCCGTAAATGTTTTTTGATCAGTCATTTATGAAAATAACCTTGGTCTTATCATGTAATCAAAAGTTATACACACCTTCTTCTTCAAGCCAACCTGAAAACTTAGGCTAAATTAGGCAGTCAAGTGCAAGTATGGGAAATTGGACATATCCTAAACCACACCTATTAGGATTATACTAGCTCTGGATGATGCTAGTTCAGGGACCAAGAGCCCATTGATGTTCTGTTAGATTCATTTTTATGGACTTCTAGTTTGTTTTTATCAAGCTCCTGCCAATTATCAGTTTGTTCACCTTTGTATATTTACTTTCCTCACTTCCTGTTCCTCATGGTTCAATATTGTTGTGCATGGGACACTGTTTCTTGTTTACTCATGCTTTGGACTTGGCCCTCTTCATCTGGCTAAAAACATTACAGTGGTAATCTTTAGCAAGTAATGTTCCAAACATACATCAGACCCATTTAGCTGCACAAATGCCATCATGTCTTCTACACAGTTAGGTATACGTATGCAAATAGCGCCACTGATACAGTGACAATACAATGGATTACTCAAATGAAGACCACTAAATTCAACAATGAATAGACAGGTTTCTATATTTGCTGTTTTTGCTTTTGGGTGTATTTGATAATGTGTATATCCAAAAGCAAAACACATTAAAAGGACTATTTTACTGAGTAGAAATGTCAAATAGGCAAATTAACAATCCTATGCTGCAATCTACTGTTTATAGTGGAAATATTATGTACTTTTAATTATAAAGTTTTCCAACAGGGGGCAGAAATCTTCCACTTTTTGGTGCACCTTTTAAGAATATTCATGCGTAAAACAGCCCCTTTGTGACATTCCCATTTGTTCTTTATAAAAGGGTAGCTGAGAGCAGCTACTTTTGAAACTTACCATGTTTATTATTTAATTTTATTATTATTATTATTTTTTTTTTTTCAGATTCCATCAGGTTCTCCATTTCATCTAAACACAAGCACATTTGGATTGCTCATTCCTCAAGTATGAAAATAAATTGATGTTCATAAATATTAAGTCATTAAATTCAAATCCTACATACACACATTATATTTCCATTTTTTAATGGCTTTCAATATATGTAATGTTTTTTATTTTTATACAAACTATTTTCTATCCCCTTACCCTAAACCTATCTCTAAACCTACTTCTCAAAGAACACTTCATGCATTTTTAGGTTTTCAAAAAACTTCTGTATGACTTAAAAGCTTGTCAAAATGTACTGGTATTACTATCATTGCGGGGACATTTGGTCCCCATAACTTAGGGAAGAACAGGACCACAAACACTGAATATAAGATGCTTATTTCAGATTGAGAAAATGTATCCTGGTCTGATGATGAAGCTGTTAGTTGAGGCAGTGAAGGAGCCCCTTATTTCATTTGAACCGAACAACATTACAGTTCAAGCCAGCAGTACAGTGACAGCTTACGCAATTCAGCCCAACAGCACACTGTCTCCACTCTTTGTCCTCAATCTGGTAAGTCACACCAGGAGGAGGAATAACCACAAATTAATTTAAATGAGAGATAAATGTTTTTTAAAAAACAGATTTTCCCTTCAACTAACAGGAGGGCAGTGTCAGTTCTCACATGTATGTGACTGAGCTCAAACTGGCAGGAAACGTGACCCTTAACAAGTGAGTTTTTGGAGCCATTAACGCAGTCCATACATATACATCTGGATATGAGTTTATGTTCTTAAATTATTATAGAATTGATACAAACTGTACAATTCCTTTAAACAGAATTGATATGAGCTTAGCAAAAAGCTATGTGGGACCTTTCCAGGTATGAAGAAACTAGAAAAAGTGTTTAAAACTGATGTGAAAGCAATAATTCAGAAACTCATCATAACATTTTAAATCAACAGGTAACGTCTCTTGACAATATTTTCACAATGGTTTTGAAGGTTGCTGTCCTTCCTAAGGTCAATGGTAAGAGTTCTTTTTTGTAGAGTTCCACTGTAAATGCAAAACCTAAGTTCATTTTTATTGTCATTAACTCACTGACTTTTTGCCTTTCAGCTCGTTTACAGGAAGGTTTTCCACTTCCTGCCATTGGAAAGATGCACCTTGTAAACAGTCAAATCCAGGTTCTGAAGGTAGGCCTACAATTATTTTAATGTGATGCTATTTTATATAAAGACTGTGCACTATGTTGTCATAATAACAATTACATATTTTTTTTCCCCCCACAGGACTACTTGTTGATCGGAACGGATTTCAGTTCACAGGATAAATCTCACCTGAATTGGCAAAGCATTATAAATAAATGAACGCATGACTGAATGAATGAATGTTGATTTACTACTGAAAATTTTTTTAAAGGTGATTTTTAAAAGAAATCATTTATATCTTTTACATTTCTATTTGAAATTGTATGTTTTGAATAAATAAACTTGTGGACATTTCCCCTACAAAAGCATGACTGATACTCTATTTGGGAGGTGGGGGTTCTCCAAGAAGGTGCTCTGAGCAATAGACAGAATGAGTAACTAGGGAAACTGTAGGATATTTGTGAGGCCTCTCCACAACACTTTTATAAGGTTTTATCATTTGTAGGTATATTTGAATACTGGTTCTCAGGTTTTTTTTTTTTTGTTATTAACAGTAGTTATGTTTATGTTGTGCTCAGGTACAAGCTAGTTAAATGGCAGGCAATTGTATAGGGTTCCCATAGCGTCAGCTACTGAGTAGCATCAAGTGAATCTATGTAAGGGAACATAACGCATGATGTACGTAACCATGGTACCCTTAGTAGAGAACCCCATTGCCTTTGATTTCCAGACACATACTGAGCTGGCAAAGTATATACATTGTTTGCACTGTAATTTGCACATTTGCACATTTGTACATATGGAGAATATGGAGGTGTTATTTACTAATTAAATTTTCCCCTCTCAGCTTATTTAGAGGACGGTATCACCTTTCTGCTGCTTGTAAACAGGGTTTGAAAGTACTGTAAATTCACATATAAAGCACACCACATTTTGTTTCATTGTCAGAATGAGTGTCCTATACACTGGGATAATTAGAAACCATTTATTTTTCTGCACAAGACATTTGATTTTCCATTTACTTTGCTTTTATTTTATTTATTTATTTTTTTTGCTTCAATACATAGGACATGAACAATAACAGTATTAATTTCTTTACAATCAACTCACTTACAGCAAGCATATATTAAACTGTGAACAGCAGTATAAGATTATCTTAGGGTCAGTTAATCATACCCTGTTGTTTCGTGATCTCGTTTAAAATGCAATGATGGTCAGGCCTTTTCTGGTGTAGCTCCGAGTCTTTAAATTGACCCTTCTGTGGCAGTAAAATCACCTCCCTCCTTCACTTAGTGTATTTCAGAGTGCACTAAAAACTCAGTTGAAAAAATCTTTTGAAAATGATTTGCAAATTGTTTTCTGTTGTTGTGAGGTATGCGTTTTTGTCTGTTTTTATTTTTTATTCTTTTTGTACAGCATTTTGGTTGCACACTGTGGTGCTGAAAGTGCTTTAGAAATACAGCTTGCGTTGAGTTGAGTTAAAAGAGTAAAAGTGCTCTCATCTAATTATTATGCATTATAATGGAAGCATCTGAACAAAAACCCTTCAAGAAAAGAGTTCTAACATACCGACTGTCGTAACTGAACACGACATGACGTAACTTTTTTTTATATGAAGTCAGTTTGTAATTATCTTATACTTTTTTCTTATACTTTACTTAAATATTGCACAATAATTTGTCATTATTTATAAACAGCCTGCTATGAGGGGTTTGCATAACGAAGACCTTCTAACAAGGGGATCAGGGAGATCAACCACACTAGATCCATGCCTGAAGGGCAGGAACATCCAGGATATAAAATCTAGTGAAGGTAGACAGCAAAGACAAGTTGGCTGCTGGACATGGCCAGGCCTGAAGCGTAAGCAAGGCCTATAGTATCTATTATCCAGCAGGATAGTATCTGCTTTGTGACTGGCAGCCCTTTAGAGAGACCTCTGAAGCACACAAAGCGCTGATCTGATTGCCTACAATGACTGGAGCACTCTATATAAACTCTAAAGGCCCAAACTTGGTAGAATAAATTGGGGGCTTGCTTGTCCTCTAAGTTAGGTGCTCTGAATGAAGTGGAAAGGCACCTTGGGCACAAAGCCATGTCTTGGTTTGAGGATGACTTTACAGTCGTTAGGCCCAAACCCAAGGCAAGAAGCACTAACTGAGAGTGCTTGCAGATCATCCACTCACAACAGCTGAATCAACTCAGGGAAGTCTGGTTCCTCTACAGTCACGACCAAAAGTTTTGGCAGTGACATAAATTTTGTGTTTTGCAAAGTTTACAGCTTCATCATTTGTAGAATATTTTCCACATGTTTCTATGGTATACTGAAAAACAATAATAAGTATATTATAAGTTTTAAAGGATTTTATTGGCAAACAATTATAATGAGCCAATATTTACAGTGTTGACCCTTGTTCTTCATAACCTTTGTAATTGGCTCTGGCATGCTGGATATTAGCTTCCTGACTGATGGAGATCCATTCTTGCCATATTAGTTCTCGGAGTTGACCATAATTTGTGGGCTTCTGCTTGTCCACTCGCCTTTTGAGGACTGACCACAGGTTCTCAATGGGGTTGAGATCTGGGGAGTTGCCTGGCCAAGGATCCAAAATTTCAATGTCATGATCTTTGAGCCACTTCTTTATCACTCTTGCTTTGTGACATGGTGCTCCATCATGCTGAAAAATGCACGGATCATTACCAAATTGCTCATGGATCATTGGAAGAAGTTGCTCTTGCAGGACGTTTTGATACCATTCTTTATTCATGGCAGTGTTTTTTGTCAGAATTACTCCCTTGGTTGAAAAGCAACCCCACACATGGATGGTCTCAGGATGTTTCACTGTTGGCACGACGCAGGACTCATGGTAGCGTTCACCTTTTCTTCTTCAGACAATCAATTTTCCAGATGTCCCAAACAGTCGGAAGGGAGCATCATCAGAGAAAATAACTTTGTGCCAGTCTTCCGCTGTCCAAGCCTTGTACTTCCTGCAGAATTTTAGTCTGTCCTTGATGTTTTTCTTGGAGAGAAGTGGCTTCTTTGCTGCCCTTCTTGACACCAGTCCATTGTCCAAAAGTCTTGTCCTCACTGTGCTGCAGATGCTCTCAAACACACCTGTTGCCATTCTTGAGCAAGCTCTGCTCTGGTTGTGGCACGATTCTGTAATTGACTCCTCAGGAGGAGACAGTCCTGGCGCTTGCTGGACACTCTGGGACGTCCTGAAGACTTCTTCACTGCAGTTGTACCTCTTTCCTTAAAGTTTTTGATGATCCGTTAAATGGTTCTTTCAGGTCCAATATTCTTTGTAGCAATTTCCTTGCATGTGAGGCCATTTTGATGTAAAGCGATGATGGCTGCTTGTGTTTCTTTGGAGGTAACCATTGCTAACAAGAACACAATGACTGGAAGCTCTTCTTCCCTTCTTTTATAGCAATCAGTCTGCTGTTACAATCTAGTCAAGTCAAGTTTATTTGTATAGCGCTTTTCACGAAACAAATCGTTTCAAAGCAGCTTAACAGCAAATTAAAGTTTGTACAATAATTAAAGTTTGTTAAATTAAAGTTTGTACAATAAAGTTTGTTAAATTAAAGTTTGTACAATAATTAAAGTTTGTTAAATTAAAGTTTGTACAATTTGTATAATGTTAACATTAATGATTATATGTTGCAATCAAATCACTGTAGTAAAATTCGGTAGTGACGTATGGTATTTCAGGGCTGATATCATCTAAAGTCCACCAAGGGGTTGGCATCATCATCTCTTCTTCGGTGCTCTTGATCCAGACTGTAGCTTGTGTTATTCCTAGTTACCATGGGATGTCAATCCCATGGCAGAAACAGAGAACAAATAGGAACATAATTAGCGTAGCTGCTGTTCAAACCAAGCAAAAGGATTTGTTCAACCAAAGCTAAGGATTAATAATGTGCAATTAATCAGATATAACTGCAGTAAAAGATTATGAGATGCATTATGTGAATGCTTGGCTAAAAAGATGTGTCTTTAATCTAGATTTAAACAGAGAAAGTGTGTCTGAACCCCGAACATTATCAGGAAGGCTATTCCAGAGTTTGGGAGCCAAATGTGAAAAACAATCTAATTGGCATGATAGTGATTTCACCTGACTAGTGCTCATTCACACTTTCACATGTGCTGCTGATATTAGTCAATTGGTGTTAGCAGATCATTTTGTGTCAGAATCAAAAAACAGTGAAATTATTATTATTATTATTATTATTATTTTGTGCAAAGTTAATTTTTTTGATCAATGAAGCTTTTAGCAATTATATAAAATATATCAGCTTAAGCAGCAAACCTTTCAAAACACAAAATTTATTGGCCAAAAACAAAACAAAACTTTTGGCCATGACTGTAGGGAATACCACACACACACAAATCTCTTTTATTCTCTATCTTCATCTAATCTAGCTTTGTAATATAAACCTGTCATTGTACACAAATATTGTTGCCTCTGCAATTTATTGTTAATATCTATAGGTTAATTTGAGCTATTATAGTAATATGAGGTTTAATTTCTTCATACAGCTGCACAGGTGCAAAATTTGCTGGGGAGATGACATATTTAATGGATATATTTAGTCTTTAAGACTAGTCTGCTTACCAAAATTAAGGATTCTTCAGCTTGAAAACACTGTAACTACATTGGGAAGGAGTGACCAGACAGGTCATGTGACGTTGATCAATGGTCTGTCTTCTCAGGTTCTGTATGGACACTAGAGCATTTTATTGTTGAAGTGAATTTGACAAGAGTCTCTTCCTGTTGGTTTGAATTAGTGTTGAAATGTCCCTCTTCCAGTTTCACTCTGCTGCCAGCTAGCGAGCAGACAGTTCATGCATCCAGTCAGGAAGAGACCAAGCATTAGCAGTTCACAACAGTTTAAGGTACAGTGCTCATACATATATTTATATGTATTTATCTCAATAACACCAACCTAGATCATTTTAATTTATGTGTGAAATGTATTGTTGATTTGCTCATATCTGATCTGTAATGATAATGCTATAGTATAAGTGCCTACAGATTGTGTCATTTATATTTCAAATTGCTTTTGTTTATGGTAGATATTTGTTGGTATCAGTTGCCCTTGTATTGTAACAGGTTGGCAATCTATGTTAAATAATATTTATTTTGTGAATATCGTGTAGTTTTCTACAGCAGGAAAAAGCCATAGTCACATGACACATTCATCCTATCTGCATTCTTTTAATTTTAGCTCATCTTAATTTAATAAGCATAACATCAACTTGTTCAAAGTCAAGTTGCTTCTTCTGACTGCAAGACAAAGGTTTCCTTTAATACAAAATAACAAATCAGGACATTGCTTGCCTCAGCCTCTTCCTTATTCACCAGCAAAAGCAGAGAGTCACAGAGAGTTGCTGTCAAATGAATATTATGTAGCCTTTTAATATTGAATGTACTGTAAATATATGGGAGCTTACTGCAATTAGGTCCAGAAAAGATAACTTAGGCTGTATGATGTAGCTTTTATATGTCACATTTATCTTTGACAACTAGTATGTTAGTTAATAAAGATTAACAAAATGCATGTCCACTACTAGTCAAAAGTTTAGACACAGCTACTAATTTCAAGCATAAGCCTTGAGAGAAACATTTTAGTCAAGTGTGTTCTAACTAGTGAGTATTTATTTAAGTCATCATGCAATTAGAGTCAACAATTAGTGAACGTGTTTTAAAGCTTGGCTGTGCTGAATGAAAAAAGGATGTTTATCATTTTATCAATTTATCATTTGGGGAAAGATAGTTCAACTGGGTTAGACCAAACACTAAGAAGTATGTCATATCGTTCTCAAACAACGTATATTCTATACAAAGTTAAAAACAATTAATTTATTTACCAGTTTCAAGTTTGTTTACAAGGTAAAGCTGATTTTTTTAGTGCTGATTTGGCTAAAGTGGACAGGAGCTGCTAATACAGTTGTAGTAATGGTGTCACTGTGTTTAACAACTGGATGAGGCTGGAGCCAATAACATGGGTCTTCTATTGTATTGTGTCTCTCATAGGATAGATTGAAAATGATGTTTCTTTGGTGTGTTCTGCTTCTTGTAAACCTGGTGTCTGTGGCTACAGTCACCGATGCAGGAGTTAAAGCCAGAATAACTCAAAAGGGGCTTGAGTATGGTAAGCAAAACAAAACTCTTTCCAGAATTTAAAACAATAAATAAATAAATTGTTACCATAGTGCTTCAGAAAGGCTCTAGATGCAACACCGAATGGACATGTAGATCATGAGTTTGTGAGAATGTTCTTCTTACCATTTACAGTAAACAGCCAATAGCATCAAATGTGGATAGAGTCAATCATCTCCTCACTGGAGATCAAGAGGTTATTATGAAAAAGTATGACAAATTTAAAGACATTTTCATAATTTCTAGGACAATAACATGCATAAATGCGAAGTTTTTTAATTATTATTTAAAATAGCTTTCAGGAAGAAATTATTATTATTATTATTATTTTACAACTACAAAAATTTTTGTGGTGTTCCAGTTTCAAGTGTGGTAAAATTAAGCAATTAAGGTCACGTATATCACTCAGAAGAACACTTTATACACTCATTCTGAGGTACAGCTTTTTTTTTAATTGCAGGTCGACAGATTGGAATTGCCTCAATCCAGCAGAAACTCAGAACTATTAAAGTGCCAGATATAAGTGGCACACAAAGGGTGCATCGTATTGGAAAAGTACAATATAGTTTTACAGGGTGAGATGAATGTCCATTTTAATTTAAGGTCCTATAAGTTCTTTGTCAAGGTTAAACTTATAATCAAATATTCCAGTGTTGTTAAGTGATATAGATATTGAGATGTTAAGTGAAGAGATGTTTACTTGCCCTGGCAAAATGTACTTCCTAAAAATGCTTGATGCCATTTTGACAGATTATTTGGTGAATAATACATAGATATATATATTCTACATTTCTAATGAAACAAAAAGTTAAACATATGAGGTTGGAAATGCAGGGGTAGGAGTTATTGGATTGTTGGGAATATGCTTGCAATAGCTTCTTCAATATACCTGATAGGATGCAGATTGTAAACCTGGGACTTCCCAAATCTGCCCTGGGGTTAGTTCCTGGCACTGGACTCAGGCTCTCAATTGGCAATGCCTACATCAATCTACATGGAAATTGGAGAGTCAAATACCTCAGGATCATGTAAGTAGAGTGTTCAAATTACTGACACACACTAAGCTATGAATCAGTTAATTTCAGGAATAATACAAAACATGTTATACAATAATATCTGATCTCTTTATACACAGAAAAGGCAGTGGATCCTTTGATCTGGCTGTCAGTGAACTGACCATTAGCACCACTATTGCAGTCATGAGTGATGATACTGGCCGCCCGACAGTCAGCATGACCAGCTGTGCGGCAACTGTGGGAAGTGTCAAAGTCAAGTTTCATGGTGGGGCCAGGTAACACTGTCCGACTAATACACAGCAGTCAAGACAGAGTTTAATGCTGAAGTCAATGTTGAATGCTAAATCACCAAAAATGTTCCTACAGTAACTCATCACATGGTTGCATAAAACAACCACAGTGAATTTATAACAGCTAAGGGGCATTGTTAGGCATGATACAAAGCAGAATTTATTGCTTTTGTAAATGGGTTATTCCATATACATAGTAAGGTTTCACAAAATAAAACAGCAAATAAAGCATAATGATATTAATAAAAAAAAAAAAAAAACTGTAGTTCTTCAGAAATTATTGTGGTTGGAACATATGATTAAATATGACAGCTTCGAATGCAGCTCAACCAATCAGATTCAAGGACCGGACCTATCTTCCATTTGGGTGCTTTCGTGTTCCGGTCTCCATTGAAATCCATGTTAAAATGGGGTAAAAAAATCGACTGAACTGACATGTTTTCAATGACTAAATATAAAAGTGTGCGCATTTTTCAACTTGGAAAACTTTTTTCAACTTTTCGAATTTTTCAACTTATATTATCAACTTGGAAAATGTTAATTTGACTAGAAACATCAGAGACCAGAAATGTAAAGCACCGTTTCAGTCATGCAAGACTTCCAGGTTCAGAAAAATGTGAATAAGAGGACGTTTTAAACATTTTGTTGGATTGAACATTCTAGTTGAATATTAGTTTAAAAAATGTCAAGAATCCATGTTATCATTTAACCAAAAAAGAAAAAACTGATACCAATTTTACACCTAATGACTTTAATGTTTTTCACTATTATTTTCTGTGTGACAGCTGGCTGTATAACCTCTTCAGATCCTTTGTTAATAAGGCCTTACGCAATGCTCTACAGAAACAGGTAAGGAATTTACCCACTAAATGTGTACTGTTAAAGGGTTACTCCACCCCAAAATACATGTTCTGTGGATGACAAAGAAAAGCGTACACAGTTTGTGTCCAGCGGATACTCTCCAAAATTGTGCTATGGTGACATGGAGGAATTATTGAATAAAGTTGTTATTTTTGTTTTCTTTGCATACAAAAAGTATTCTCGTATCTTTGTAAAATGATGGTTGAACCACTGATGGCAGATGGACTATTTTGACGATGCCTTTCAGTGTTATTTACCTGCCAGTCAATGGGACATTCACAAACCTCCCGGGTTTCACCCGAAATATCTTAAATTGTGTTCCGAAGATGAACAAAACTTTTATGGGTTTGGAACGACAAGGGGGTAAGTGATTAATGATAAAAAATTTCATTTTGGGACAGAGTAACCCTTTAAGTAACCCCAGAGTAACCAAAAACTGAGATGGAATGTAAAAAATAAATGAGATTTATATTCAATCTGTCTGCTGTTTCAGATCTGCCATTTGGTGTCTGGTTCCATTGCTGACATAAACCCCCACCTGAAAACATTAAATGGTGATATGATAAATTATTTATTAATTATTGGTATTGCACCCTTGGTATGAAAATTAGCATAATTCAAAACTATTTTTGTGTATATACAAAAAGACAAAATAATTTCTCTTGTTGACTCTCTAGTTTTAGCCAAAGTAGATCAATATGCTGAAATTGAATACTCCATGGTTGGGTCTCCTGTCATTTCTAAATCTTCCATTGACTTGGGTTTAAAGGTAATCTCAGGCACTACCATGTGTAAAATTCCTCTGAAACACATGGCAAAATAACTGTTTTTAGATGTTTTTCACACTTTATAGGGTGAAATCTACAACATTGGACAACATGTGGAACCCCCCTTTCGCCCAAAACCTTTCTCATTGCCGCCTCAGGACACTGATATGCTGTACTTGGGAGTATCTGCCTTCTCCATCAACTCAGCAGGCTTTGTTTACCAAAGAGCTGGTGCCCTCCACCTCCACATCACAGATGACATGGTGAGATGAAAGAAATCTGAAATGTCACTCAGATCTGCAAGTTTAATAGATGTGAATTAGTTTGTCTTTTTGAAAGATTGTCAGGAAGTGATTGCCTTGATTCTGACAAACAAACATTGCAATTTGGGTCAAGGTTATTGTTGTAAACGCAAAGTGAAACTAAATGGATATAAAAATATAAAAAATACAATAAAAGTGTTTAGAGACACAAAAGTAGAGCGCAATGTGTTATATTACTCTGAGAACTATGCCCATTGGCGGAAAACTTAATCGGCGACAGTAAACATTCATTATTTTGAACCATGTCAAAGGATTATTTCACCACCCTATGTAAACCTGAATGGAGGAGACATATTGTGGCCACAAAGCCCCGCCTTCTTAATGAAAGAGCCAATCGTTGATTAGTACAGTCAGCTCGTCACTGCAGCTGCCGTTAGAAGTCCCAGTTGCTATTGAAACAATCAGCATTCTAAGGCCCTGATCAGACAGAACACGTTTTGCGCCTTTTAAAATTATTTTCGTTTGGCAGTGAGCTTTCTGCGCACTGTTTATGCGCCACTGGCGCCTCACATTTTTGCTGGAGCACCTGAAGTTGAAAAAAAAAAAACACTCAAAAGCAGAAAAGCGCTCAACGTCATCGTGTTTTTTCCATTGTCCAGTCGAATGTTTTGATGGTTTCCTAGCAACATAAAAAAAAACGCTGTGCACTGCTCTTTTTTTAAAAGTCACCAAAAAAGGCAGTGTAGTGCGCCTCGCGTTTTCAGACATAAAAAGTGCGTTCGGTGTGATCAGGGCCTAAGATGTGCCCTCAGTACTGTGCATGCTCATGCTTTCTAGCCTGAAAAATAAGCTTTTTTTTTAGGGATGGGCGATATATATCGATCGATATTATGCGCATCTCGTCAGTAAAGCCGGTTCTTTGATTAGCGGTAAATCTCCATCACCTGTGTTCAAATAGAGCGCCAGTTTATTCACAGAGCCGTAGATCACTGACAAGCTACGCAATATCGGGTTCTGTTTTGCGGGTGATTCATTTGGGGTAGCTTTTCAGTGATCTACGGCTCTGTGAATAAACTGGCGCTCTATTTGAACACAGGTAATGGAGATTTACCGCTAATCAAAGAACCGGCTTTACTGACGAGATGCGCATGAATTTATCGATCAATATATATCGCCCATCCCTACTTTTTTTAAATGCTATTGGAGCACAAGGAACCATATTCATGAGGCAGTTCTTGTCAGATTTCATTGGTGATTTCAAATCTGAAATTTAATTGTAAACTTGTTTAAACTTGTTTACTGTTGCACAGCTTGTCTATTTTTCTTCATCTCCAACTTAGAATACCTATTTTGGTTTGATTGCTTGTGTTACAAGAGAAAATAAATAATGCTATAATTGCAGTAGCCAAGCTTTAATGCGGGTGTGGTTTAGGTTGGGGTTGGGTACAGAATTAAATTAGTGCTGCTGTCAGGGTCGGCTGTTCTGTTAAGCAGGTGCGGGTTTACCAAATGAGACCCGTGCAGGACTATGCTTTCTGTTTCTCGGTCTGATAACCTCAAGTGCATAATGCGCCATTTACAGGTTTTTTCCTAAACCGGACTCCACACAGCTAATATATTTTCCCACCACAGGTTGAGAATTATAGTGAAAACGATTACTTATTTTTGATCATTATTATTTCATTTCAGTATGTTTTCACTAACGTTTGTTAGTTTTGTTTAGTTTTAGTTTTTCATTTAATTTATTTCAGTTTCCGAAAATGTTTTTTGATCACTCATTTATGAAAATAACCTTGGTCTTATCATGTAATCAAAAGTTATACACACACCTTCTTCTTCAAGCCAACCTGAAAACTTAGACTAAATTAGGCAGTCAAGTGCAAGTATGGGAAATGGGACATATCCTAAACCACACCTATTAGGATTATACTAGCTCTGGGTGATGCTAGTTCAGGGACCAAGAGCCCATTGATGTTCTGTTAGATTCATGTTTACGGACTTTTAGTTTGTTTTTATCAAGCTCCTGCCAATTATCAGTTTGTTCACCTTTGTATATTTACTTTTCTCACTTCCTCTTCCTCATGGTTCAGTATTGTTGTGCATGGGACACTGTTTCTTGTTTACTCATGCTTTGGACTTGGCCCTCTTCATCTGGCTAAAAACATTACAGTGGTAATCTTCAGTAAGTAATGTTCCAAACATACATCAGACCCATTTAGCTGCACAAATGCCATCGTGTCTTCTACACAGTTAGATATAGATATATTATGTACTTTTAATTATAAAGTTTTCCAACAGGGGGCAGAAATCTTCCACTTTTTGGTGCACCTTTTAAGAATATTCATGCATAAAACATCCCCTTTGTGACACTCCCATTTGTTCTTCATAAAAGGGTAGCTGAGAGCAGCTACTTTTGAAATGTATCATGTTTATTATTTAATTTTATTGTTTTTGTTTTTTTTTTCAGATTCCATCAGGTTCTCTATTTCGTCTGAACACAAAGACATTTGGATTGTTCATTCCTCCAGTATGAAAATAAATTGATGTTCATAAATATTCAGTCATTAAATTCAAATCCTACATACACACATTAGATTTCCATTTTTAATGGCTTTTAATATAAGTAATGTTTTTTTTATACAAACTATTTTCTATCCCCGTTACCTCTAAACCTACTTCTCACAGAACACTTTCTGCATTTTTAGGTTTTCAAAAAACTTCTGTATGATTTAAAAGCTTGTCAAAATGTACTGGTATTACTATCATTGCGGGGACATTTGGTCTCCATAATTTAGGGAATAACAGGACCATAAACACTGAATGTAAGATGCTTTATTTCAGATTCAGAAAATGTATCCTGGTCTGATGATGAAGCTGTTAGTTGAGGCAGTGAAGGAGCCCCTTATTTCATTTGAACCGAACAACATTACAGTTCAAGCCAGCAGTACAGTGACAGCTTACGCAATTCAGCCCAACAGCACACTGTCTCCACTCTTTGTCCTCAATCTGGTAAGTCACGCCAGGAGGAGGAATAACCACAAATTAATTTAAATGAGAGATAAATGTTTTTTTAAAAACAGATTTTCCCTTCAACTAACAGGAGGGCAGTGTCAGTTCTCACATGTATGTGACTGAGCTCAAACTGGCAGGAAACGTGACCCTTAACAAGTGAGTTTTGGAGCCATAAACGCAGTCCATACATATGCATCTGGATATGAGTTTATGTTCTTAAATTATTAAAGGACTGATACAAACTGTATAATTCTCTTAAACAGAATTGATATGAGCTTAGCGAAAAGCTATGTGGGACCTTTCAAGGTATGAAGAAACTAGAAAAATTGTTTAAAACTGATGTAAAAGCAATAATTCAGAAACTTATTATAACATTTTAAATCAACAGGTAACGTCTCTTGACAATATTTTCACAATGGTTTTGAAGGTTGCTGTCCTTCCTAAGGTCAATGGTAAGAGTTCTTTTTTGTAGAGTTCCACTGTAAATGCAAAACCTAAGTTCATTTTTATTGTCATTAACTCATTGACTTTTTCCCTTTCAGCTCGTTTACAGGGAGGTTTTCCACTTCCTGCCATTGGAAAGATGCACCTTGTAAACAGTCAAATCCAGGTTCTGAAGGTAGGCCTACAATTATTTTAATGTGATGCTATTTTATATAAAGACTGTGCACTATGTTGTCATAATAACAATTACATATTTTTTCCCCCCACAGGACTACTTGTTGATCGGAACGGATGTTCAGTTCACAGGATAAAGCTCAGCTGAATTGGCGAAGCATTATAAATAAATGAACGCATGACTGAATGAATGAATGTTGATTTACTACTGAAAACATTTTTAACGGTGTTTTTTTAAAAAGAAATCATTTATATCCTTTACATTTATATTTGAAATTGTATGTTTTGAATAAATAAACTTGTGGACACTTCCCCTACAAAAGCATGATTGATACTCTATTTGGGAGGTGGGGGTTCTCCAAGAAGGTGCTCTGAGCAATAGACAGAATGAGTAACTAGGGAAACTGTAGGATATTTGTGAGGCCTCTCCACAACACTTTTATTAGGTTTTATCATTTGTAGGTATATTTGAATACTGGTTCTCAGGTTTTTTTATTGACAGTAGTTTTGTTTATGTTGTGCTCAGGTACAAGCTAGTTAAATGGCAGGCAATTGTAAGTGGATCTAGGGAACATAACACATTATGTACGTAACCATGGTACCCTTAGTAGAGAACCCCAATGCCTTTGATACCCAGACACATACTGAGCTGGCAAAGTATATACATTGCAGAGTATGTGAGCGGAGTGGAGCGGCAACAATTTCCCCTCCGCGCTCCGAGTATGTTACTAATCACTCCGCTCCAGGTTCACCATTTCCCGCTCCTGCTCCACTCCTCGCTCACTGGTATTAGAAACACCGCTCCGCGTCTAAAGTATTTCAGTATGTTAAAAATATTACAGTTCTGTTCATAACGAATATTAAAAAAAAAATAATAATTGGAGAGTTTTAAAGTGGCTTATTGGAACACTAGTTAGATAGCCTACCACATACCAAGCTAATAACATGGTTTTAAGCATTAAAAGGTAACTGCTGCTTTGTGCAGTGCAAAGTTTGTGATAAAAATAACAGTACGTTTTCATAAGTTACTTTACCTACGGATCGCTACATTTCTTACAGATGATTGCTCGTTTGAAATCGGATACAGATGAAATTGCACGTAAGCTTACATTTGTTTCAATGCAGTGGATGAAGGTATACTTTTTATCAGGCGGCTTTGCCTATACCCACATCTAATACGATGCGCTCTGATGCACATCATACAATGGTATCCCGCATTAGCCAAAATCACGACTGTCCACCATACTCTGTCATATGTGAATAAATGCAAATATTCACTAAAACGCCCAGTAAAGATAGTGATGCGGTCAGAATCATGGCGCCGGCTTGCTTTGAAATATGTTTGATGATTGTGCCTGATGCGCCCGCGCCCGCTGTCTCCCGCACCGCAGACGCTGCCTGTTCATAAGAGCTTGCGAGGGGAGGCGCGTGAGTGGAAAAAGTAATAATTATTATTGATTACTACTTTGAATCAGTTTATAATAACGAAAATGCCACACAAATAAAAAGAAGCAGGTTTTTACGATCAGAAATTTCTTAAAACAGTAAAGGATCCAGTAAACGAATCAGTTCAAATGGTAAGTTCAAAACGGCACTAACAGAGAACTCTACAGAGAACAGAGAACCGATTTCATTAGAGATTGCGTAGAGTCACATCGGGTGGTGGGGGAGTTTGAGAGACCAATCTCTATCAAGCTACAGCTAAATATGTTTAACGTGAATTCTTGCTCAATACGCAGTTATATTGCGGGCAGTTGGCAGGAATAATACTTGTGATGGAGCGATGGGGGAGCGCGCTCGGAGCTAGTGAAAACCACGACGCTCCGACTTTTTAAAAATCCGCTCCTCCCTCCGTCAAAAATCAGCCCGCTCCACTCCGCGCTCCGCTCCCACTCCGCTCCGCTCACATACTCCGATACATTGTATGTTTATCTTTGCTTTGGATATAATCATCTGACAAAGACATACATTTGGAGGTGTTATTTACTAATTAAATTTTCCCCTCTCATCTTATTTAGAGGAAGGTATCACCTTTCTGCAGCTTGTAAACAGGGTTTGAAAGTTCCGTAAATTCACATATAAAGCACACCACACTTTGTTTCGTTGTCAGAATGAGTGTCCTATACACTGGGGTAATTAGAAACCATTTATTTTTCTGCACAAGACTTTTGATTTTCCATTTACTTTGCATTTAATATATATATACACATATATATATATATATATATATATATATATATATTTGGTTTGTTTTTTTTGTTTGTTTGTTTGTTTGTTTTTGCTTCAGTACATAGAACATGAACAATTACAGTATTCATTTCTTTACAATCAACTCACTTACAGCAAGCATATATTAAACTGTGAACAGCAGTATAAGATTATCTTAGGGTCAGCATGAAATTGTCTGTTCAATCAGAAGATGTTCAGATGGACAGGTTTTTCTGTCATTCAGGGAGGAGTGGATCAAGGCATGTCCTCTCAGACACTGGGAGTTAGCTGAAGTAATCTGTTGGAACATTTAACAGTCAGAGACATTCTATGAAACAAAAGTAGTTGCATAATTTTTCAGTTGCTATGTTTCAGTGCAAATTATTCACTCATATTAGCAAGTGAAAATTACTTTGTAAGAGTGGATATTGGAAAGTGACATCTAACACGCAATATGCTGTATATTATAAAGGTCTATCTGGATTTGACATGTACACATTTATTTATTTTCATCATTTTTTTACTGATAAAACAGAGAATCAGACCGCAGATTGTAAGTATGCAACCATTTTTACACTTTTCATGCTTGGGTAACTTCTTCTGAAGCTACCAGAGTCTGCTGGATCCACCATGGTCTAGTCTCATGTTAACAACAGCAGCAATAAGTAGTGAACAACAACTATCAGCTATACTGCAAGGCACACACTGACCACTATCCTAAGAACAGGGTTCCCACTCCAAGCCAAACGTCAAATTCCCTGACTTTTCCCTGACTTTCACTGACTAATAAACTGAATTTCCATGACCTATAATGAACGGATCCATCCATTTGCAAGCTTTATTTACTTTTAGTACAAAACACACTTATACACTACTTCTTTTGTTTGTTTGTTTTACGCATTAAATTAACTGTATTTTTCTGTATTATTTCTACAAAAATTAACTTATTTTAAATGTATTTTTATGCTTTCATAACCATAACAATAGGCAAAATGCATGAAATAACACAATAAAACAAAATACGGTATACAAAATATACATTTTGATAAATGTAAACAAAAGTTGAAAGCAATAAACAAAAATCCCTGATATTCCATGACTTGGACAAAATAAATATAAAATTCCCTGACATTCAATGTCTGGAATAGACTTTTTAAAATTCCATGATATTCCAGAAATTCCATGACCCGTGGGAACCCTGTAAGAAAGGAAGAACTGTATAAACTTGTTCCATTTTTTAAATCAATGTTAAATCCTATAGCGACTAAGCTATAGACAACAAGCTTCTAGAAGTCGCAGATGCTCCTCTTAATATTATTATTACTTTTAAGCTGGCTGTTTTTAATCCTGTCATTAAACGCAACTTGATCCCACAGAAGTAGTTAACTAGACCCATCTTGGATCTTCTCTTTCAAAAATTCTAGAAAACGCAGTATTGTCAGAAGCAGCGTTGAGGTATAGTAACACTAACAGAGAGAGAAATCTGCAATTAGATTAGAATTTGTAAAGTCATTTGTAACACTAATTAGAGCAGTCTCATTACAGTCTAAATCCTGACTGAAAATCTTCACATATACAATTTCTCACTAAGAAGGAACAGGCTTGAAATTCCATTGACATATCGGCATCAGTTTGTAGCAGCAAATGAACAAGCATCAAAAGGATCACAAGTTTATGTAGTATCGCAAAACTCAGTACTAGGACCTTTGCTTTACACCCCTGCACATGCCACCCTAAGGCCATGTCCACACTAATACGTTTTTGTTTGAAAACACATATTTTTCTCTCTGTTTTGGTCAAGGAAAATGCATATTTTGTCATGTGACGCCACTCTTCTCTTTTGGCTAATATTTGGTCAGAGTCGTTAGCACGCAGACAAGACAAGGTTTAAGTTAAAAAATTTACCTTGACTAACACATAATCTCCAGGTGTAATGGCAACCATCTGAGTTTTCTCTGGCTGAACAGGCAAATCTGTTTTAGGAAAAATCACTTTCACATTTCCATCATTTCGACCACAAAGTTCCTCAGAAGATCTTTTACTTTCCTGTAAAATATCAATAAAGAAAAACAAAACTTTGTCAGAGCTAATCATGCATAATACTCGGGGCTGTGATATCTGTTTAGTGTTTTTCTATCCCCAAGCAGCCCTACAAGTGGTGAAGAAAATGTGGCAAATTATCCAATACTCACTCCCTCTACCAATACCAGCTGTGTGCTGCCAATAAGAGCCATGTTGACCTTAGCTGCCTCTTCTCTAAAAACAGAGATGAGTTCTTCCAGACGGCGCTGTTTCACTGGTGCGGGAATGTCATCTTGCAGTCGATGAAAAGCATGGGTTTTCTAGACAGCGATAAGCAAGGGGTAAAAAAAAAAAGCCATGGTAATTTTAATAAATATTGTTGAATTTCTTTCCAATGTAAGAATCATCTTTAGAAGAGTCTTCCTTCTGGGATGACAGCCATGCATCTTCTTATAGCCTACACCATCTTTATTTAGAGCAATTATTTTTTTCAAATCATCTCAGAGTTCTTTGCCATGAGGTGCCATGTTGAACTTCCAGTGACCAGTATGAGAGAGTGAGAGCGATAACACCAAATTTAACACACCTGCTCCCCATTCACACCTGAGACCTTGTAACACTAACGAGTCACATGACACTGGGGAGAGAAAATGGCTAATTGAGCCCAATTTGGACATTTACACTTGGGGTGTACTCACTTTAATGGCTGTGTGTTGAGTTATTTTGAGGGGACAGCAAATTTACACTGTTATACAAGCTGTACACTCACTACTTTACATTGTAGCAAAGTGTCATTTCTTGAGTGTTGTCACATGAAGATCTAATAAAATATTTACAAAAATGTGAGGGTTTACTCACTTCTGTGAGATACTGTATACACACACACACACACACACACACACACACACACACACACATATATATATACACACATACAACAGAAAACAAGATTCACATGATTTTGCCAGGAAGTACAACAGGTAGAGCAGACCTTCCTCATGCTGTATGCGAAGAGAAATCCCACGTTATAGCCCACCTCCCTGACAAGGGAAAGTGTCTGCTGATGGTCTTCTTCAGTCTCTCCACAGAATCCTATGATGAAATCACTGCTAATGCTAACTCCTAAAACAGGATTTAACAGGGACAGAAAGGAACATCATAAGCCACTGCAATTCATTAACGTCACATCATATGATTAGAAAACATGCCCCGCAAGTTTGTCAGCCATTAGTTTTGAAACTGTTCTCTCTGTTTTTCTTTCTGAAGTATATTAAGTACATTCTACATATACACAGTTTATAATTACATGTATATGTTTCTTCATACCCTTCATCTATTTTGTAACCACTTCAAACCCTTAAATTGCAGACATTGTCTTTTCTGACCACAAGACTGTCTTTTTCTATTTTACCATGTAGTTATCAGTGTATGAATGTCTCTGCAACTGTTGTCTCTTGAGGCTTCTACTTTCATTATATTAATTATTCTTCTTCCTGTTTTGGACCTGAAAAGTTGGTCAATAAGTTTAACTCTTCATGCTCCAATATTTTAGATCTTGTGGCTCCTCTGGAAGTTAGGAAGAAAAAGGTCAAGATACAGCCCTGGTTGTACCACTCGTGCTCTTAGGCGGGAGTGATGGCTTACAAATAAACGTTAAAATTTTTTTTTTTTACTAATAAGATTGCTGGAAATAGATCTCAGATTTCATTTGCCAGTAATGATCTTATTGTTCCTTTAAATTGACTTGTTTAATGCCTGTTCCTCTTCCTCAGCTAAAATATATAACTGCGCACATGAAGCCAGTTGGATGAACAGCTGATCAACGCTGTTACAGGGATAACCATTTTTAAATAAATGTAGTAGCCGAGCTACTACAAGCGATGTTTAGTGTTGGAAATCCATTTATGCTTTGCTGTAACATCTGTGTCTTCGTGGAGAGTGCAGGTCATTGTTGCTTAGCAACGGCAGACGCCAAGGAAGCACAAGCTACAGAGCGCTTTGGAAAGAAGGGGGAAGGCACGTTTTTAGGCACGACATGTGAGCGGCCCCTTAGACTCCTTTGAGTCCTCGTTTTCATCCCAACGCAAAAACTGCCTTTTATATTAGAGATATTGGAGTTGATTGTTGTACATGCACAGCTTAATGAATTTTTGGTAAAGAGTAACATAGTACAAAGTCAGCTCTTTTGAGAGTTTCTAATTATATTCTAGGTGGTGTTAATTCTGAAAGTAGCGTTGTTCTATTACTGTTAGATATGATTGCGACATTCGACACAGTTGATCATAAGTTTCTCATTAATCATCTCAGAGATCAGGTTTGCATTCAGAGTTTAGCCTTGAAATGGTTTTCCTCATTTTTAAAAGATAGGACATTTTCAGTTAATCTAGGGAACTACTCTTCATCTGTTGGGTTCCTCAGAGCTCAATTTTAGAACCAGATTTGTTCTCCCTTTACGATCAGTGTTTGAAAATTTGGCATTCATTATCATTTGTAAGCTGATGACTCAAATTAAGTTACCATTGAAACCTGCAAATAAATTTTCTTTTTAGTTTCTTTCAGTCTGTGTTGGTTGGCTAACATTTTAAACTGAATGAGGATTAGGTTGTTTTTTTGTTTTTTTTGTAAAAAAGGGATGTGGGGAGGATATCACTAACTGTAAAAAAAATCTTGGTTCATCCATTTGTGGCACTGCATTTGGATCACTGTAATTCATTGTATTTGGGTGCAAGTCAAGCCTCTCTTTCTTGCCTGCAGCCTGTTCAGAACACAGCCGCCAGGCTTCTAACGAGTAATAAGAAGAGAGAGAACATTACGCCTGTGGTTATCAATCTACAATGGCTACCTGTGCAATACAGAATTAATTACAAATTGCTCTATGTCTTCAAAGCTTTGCTTGGCTTAGCACCAGAATTTGTTTCTGATTTAATCAGGCTGCATCAATCGAATTGGTCTCTGCATTCAAATGATCAATCATACCGTGTGGTTTTGCAATCTCGTTTAAAATGCAATGATGGTCAGGCCTTTTCTGGTGTAGCTTCGAGGCATTAAATTGACCCTCCTTGACAGTAAAATCATCTCTTCACTTAGTGTATTTCAGAGTGCACTAAAAACTCAGGTTTTCTTTATCTTTTGAAAATGATTTGCAAATTGTTTTCTGTTGTTGTGAGGTATGCATTTTATTAGTTTGTCTGTTTTTATTTTTTATTCTTTTTGTACAGCATTTTGGTTGCACACTGTGGTGCTGAGGGTGCTTTAGAAATATAGTTTGCGTTGAGTTGAGTTACAAGAGTAAAAGTGCTCTCATCTAATTATTATGCATTATAATGGAAGCATCTGAACAAAAACCCTTCAAGAAAAGAGTTCTAAGTCTAAGTTCTGAAGTCAGTTTGTAATTATCTTATACTTTTTTTCTTATACTTTACTTACATATTGCAAGATAATTTTGTCATTATTTATAGGTATTTGACAAATGATTTGAAATCAGACAAAGATAGCAAGTATTTTGTCAGTTTTGTAAGTAGTTTTGTCCCACTACTCAATTAGATTTTATCCACTGGCATATTTCATAATGACAGCCTACCTGGTATCATTTCACGAATGTTTCTCACAAGATCAAGATAAGCCTCTCGGGTGTAACTGAGAAAGAAAACATGAGACAGAAAATGAATTACAGAGCACATCCACAAGTCTTGAATTTCAGTAAAAATAAAGATAAATTAAGCACATATGCTCTAAAAAGATAATGTTAACACATTCTTTGTGTTGTATTATATTGTTTTTTTATTGTAGCCAAAACACCCATCAAAATGAATAAACCACTGATCCAATTTATACCATTGGCTATTGTGTTTAATGTAAAACTGTGAGGAGTCGTAAACATAAAAATTTAGTGTCTGGTTACTAAAACAACCTCTGAGATAACGAGAATGAGTGGTGTGTTTAATATGCGATGGGGAAACTCCAGTTTACTGTGAATACTAAAGCTTGATTTGTTCACGTTTGTGTGGCTGCACAAACAAATCAACAAGTCAAGTCATTTCATCCTGCCAAAATGAGCAGAGACGACTGCCTGTATAAGTCAGTGCTGAATGCCATTTCATCAGAATCTTTCAACTGTTTACAACAATCATCGACCCGTCTGCAGCTTTAGTAGAGTAGAGCAGCCTACACAACCGGAACCAAGGTTACATTAGGAGCCAGAGCATTTTTCGAAAGGGAATGGTCTCTTGAGTTGCGTTTTAAAAGCTATGGGGAGTGAATCCAATAGTGCTGTGCTATAAATAAGCACACAACAAGGTCGCTTTGCGAGCCCAACCCTAGAGAGCCTGCTATGAGGGGTTTGCATAACGAAGACCTTCTAACAAGGGGATCAGGGAGATCAACCACACTAGATCCATGCCTGAAGGGCAGGAACATCCAGGATATAAAATCTAGTGAAGGTAGACAGCAAACTAGTTGGCTGCTGGACATGGCCAGGCCTGAAGCGTAAGCAAGGCCTATAGTATCTATTATCCAGCGGGATAGTATCTGCTTTGTGACTGGCAGCCCTTTAGAGAGACCTCTGAAGCATACAAAGCGCTGATCTGATTGCCTAAAATAACTGGATCACTCCATGTAAACTCTAAAGGCCCAAACTTGGTATAATAAATTGGGGGCTTGCTTGTCCTCTAAGTTAGGTGCTCTGAATGAAGTGGAAAGGCACCTTGGGCACAAAGCCATGTCTTGGTTTGAGGATGACTTTACAGTCGTTAGGCCCAAACCCAAGGCAATAAGCACTAACTGAGAGTGCTTGCAGATCATCCACTCACAACAGCTGAATCAACTCAGGGAAGTCTGGTTCCTCTAGAGTGGGGCCATCAGGGGGACTGAACATCAGACTTTTCTGACTTGTTTGATGACCTGAGGGAGTATGGCAATCAGAGGGAATGCATACATATAGGTGAGCGCAAGGCCATTGGTGGGCCATAGCATCTCGCTCCTTTGAGAAATAAGTTGGGCAATGAGTGCTGTCTTCTGAGGCAAAGAGGTCCATCTCTGGCCTCTCAAAGACTAACCAAATAATCTGAATACATTTTCCCGGGACAGCATGTCCGCTCATTGGTTCAGTCTGCCTGGCACGTAAAGTGCCCTGAGTGAGCACAGATTGCATTGTGCCCATAGAAAGAGGCGTATTGCCATCCTGCAGAGGAAGTGTGACCTGAGACTGCTTGATGATATATGAAGGCTACCACCATCATGTTGTCCAAACGGACAAAGGCATGGTGCTCATTCTAGGTGGGTAAAAAGGTTTTTAGGGCCAGAAAACTTCGAGACAATTGATGTGCATACGTTGTTCCAAGCTTGACCAAGAGCCAAATGAGAGTGGGCTCCTTTTTCGCTCTGCATTAGGATCTTGGCCTGTATTCACAAAACATCTTACAGCTAGCTCATAACTCACCGATTTAGGAGAAAATCTTACAAATAATGGGTGTGTCAGTCCTAAATTTAGGACTCCTAAATTTAAGAGCTTTGAAAAAGGTATTACCTTTTGCTTTTGGTGGTTATCCCAACTACAGATTTTTCTTTGACTATATCCTTGTTTTCATTAACCAGTTTCAGCAAGAAGTAACAGCTGTTGTTCTTGCGTCCAGTTTGGTTTCCTTTTACATTTGAATGTCTTACTATCAACCATAATTATTCTACTCTGTTAATTAAAAGGCTGTTTATGCATATTCATTAATTGTTTACATGAAGCATACTTGTTTAATTGACACTTAGACTGTATTTTAAAATTTTTATTCGAATGTTTTTAAATCTTTTTCAAATATGGCACTTAATATAGCACTCTAGAATATTTCTATGAATACATTTCTGACAGAGACCCCTCCCCTATCAGCCAATCACTGTGTGCATAGTTAGTAAGCATGCTGACATCATCCACAGCAACAAGGTCAACCCCGCCCTTATGTTTAGCTTAAGACTTCTCTCTATTTCTTAGTAAAAGTCTCAGCAGCTTTGTGAATAGGTTTTTAGAGAAAACTTTTATTGCTATCTAGGAGAGCTCTTAGCGGTAAGATAAAATGTTTTGAGAATACAGGCCCTGGACTGTTTGTACAACGTCACTCTGGGGCAGGGCATTTTTATTATATTTTTAGTTTTAGTCATTTTAGATGGGTTGTTCATTCTGCAAAAACAAAGACTCAACAAAGTGTTTAACAGGTCAGAGGTAAAATGTTCTGTAAAAGCATACGGTAACACACATTCACTATTAACAGAATTGTTTTCTGAACAAACTCATAATTTGCTGCTTATTAATAGTTAGTAAATTAGTTAAGCTTAGGTATGGGGTGGATTAATGACCATGCACAATAAAGCATTAATATGTGCTTTAAAATTAGTGAGAATTGGTCCTTAAAATAAAGTGCTACCAAGCGTACATATTCTGTCCTCTGGTATACAGTAAGATGTTACCGTCCAGTGTTTACAAAGAATTTGGTAAAACTTAGAGGCTCCTCTAGGGGGTTGGGGATTGCACCCCTGCAAGAAAATGTTGTATTTTAAAGTTAAATGCATCAGTCTGGTGCACTGAGATCACAATTAAGAGCTCCAACCCATTTTGCGTGTTCAAATTAAAGAAGTGTGAACACTGTGTTGCCTGCATTGTGATATGCATCTTGAGTTTAGCTGACAATACACAACCCTATAGAAAGTTCTTACCCACGTCTCATAGCATGAAGAACCCGACTGCTGCCGCTCTGTGCTGGCAGATGGATCTGTTTGCAGATGTTCCTTCTCTCCTGAATTAACTGTAACACCTGATTTAAAACAAAAAACTAGACAGATTAAAAACAGAAATATAGGCAAATGTACCATCAACAAGAACAAAAAAAAAAAATCAAAGCAGTACATTTATGCAAGAATCCAAATCACAAATGTATATACCTCGAAGAACAATTGAAGGCAAACAGGATAGATGCAAAAAGGACTCACACTATGATGCTATTGCTGACTAAAAAAAAAAGAAACTTAACTGACCATTAGACCATGATACATTAGAGTCTGATTATCAAACAAAACAAAACAAAACACTTTTCCATACATTATAGCTCCATTGTAGTATTTAAACATTTTAACATGTAAAGTGAACACATTTAGTGTGTATTTTATGTTTGTTTATCATGGCTAAAACGTCTTGCTAGGAACTATTACTCTACCAAAGCTTTGTTTATTAAGCATTGAAGTGCACGATGTGGAAGATGTGCAGCATCATATACAGTCATTGTCAAAATTGCTGGAACCCTTGGTAAATATGAACAAAGAAACCTTTGAAAATAAATCTACACTGTTAATCCTTTTGATCTTTCATTTTAAAAATCTAACCTTTCATTGGAGAATAAGAAATTAAAATTGAGGAAAATCTCATTTATGAAATGTTGTTTTCTTTTACTCTTTTATTAAATACTTTCACAACTCCTTTTGCCAAGAGTACAACTCTTAATTTCGAAGAATGAGAAGTTGTAACATTATCAGTAAATTACCAGTAATCTGCTCTGTTTGAACGCAGAATGAAGATTACTGGTATGATCATGTACGATTTCAGAACATGTGATGTAAGATGTCTACTCTGTTGAAATCCAAAATTCAATGGCTCTGGTCCGGTAGTAACATTGTGATGCAGATGACGCATTTACTCTGTGCTATGTAGTTCAGTTTTATGTCTCTGGGCCAAAAGCAGCTGCATAAATGTGAACATTTGAGACAAAAAATAAACATTGTTGCTTGTGTGAACAACGCTTTTTTTTTTTTTAGCCGAAAAGTCGTTCTGGCAATTTTACTATGTGAAAGGGGCTAATGTGAATAGTTCTGTTGTTGTAACTCAGTACACAACTGTTTATTAGTCTTTGGTTAGTCTATCGTTACAAGGACCTGACTGTGTAATTAGAAGCAAAGAACAGGACATGTAACTTCATTGTGCTTACCTCATCAGGGAAGTCTTTAGGATGTGGTGAGGTGAAGCGTATCCTCATTTCTGGATCAATTAGGGATACTCTGTCCAGAAGGTCTGAAAAGCGGAGGCCTCCCTGTTTTGTACGGTACACTGTCTTGAAGCCTCGGCTGAGCTGAGTGCTGCCCTCAGAACAGATAAACTGCTGTTCAGACAAGTCCCTATAGCTGTTCACATTCTGCCCCAGAAGGGTGACCTCCTTCACCCCCTACACACAAACCAGCATTACCTCACCATTAAAAATCTGTACAAAGTCATGAGCTTTTATTTTCGGTTTATTACATCCATATTGCACTGTATTGTAAACTCAGCCATTTTACCTGATCTGAGAGCATGCGGACCTCCTCCAATATGGAAGACAGGGGTCTGCTCCTCTCTCTGCCACGAGTGAAAGGCACTATACAGTAACTACACATGTTATCACAGCCACGCATGATGGACCTGCAATACCAACCCAATATACAACATTTTCACTTTTTTTTTTTAACAGGCCTCCAGACTGCAACTAATAACAGCTTCAGTTTGAGCTGTGCAGAGCAGATCATTAATCAGCTCAGCCTAACAGACCTAAAGCTGGTGCACTAATGCATGGATCTGCGAGACCCAATGAGAAATTCGGTGCAGAATTAATCAATAGTGCTGCGAGATCCAGTGAGAAACAGTGTTGGGGGTAACGCATTACAAGTAACGCGAGTTACGCAATCAGATTACTTTTTTCAAGTAACTAGTAAAGTAATGCATTACTTTTAAATTAACAAGAAAATATCTGAGTTACTTTATTTCCCTATTTATTCACTGACACCTCTCCTGTCCTATGTTTTGAGAAAGTGGGAGTGAGTGGCAGACCAGAGGCACTTCCTTTAGCCTAAGGCTTATTAATTTCACTTTTGGTGTGAAAGGGCCTTTACAGCTGTTAAAAATATAACTTTTGGGTTTTCTGTTGTTAAAAACAAATAAGCAAGCCCAGCCCAGGTGACAAAAAGTAACGTAATACTGTACTTTCCATAAAAAATTAGTAATGCAATTGGTTACTTTTTAACGGAATAACGCAATACTGCACTACTTTTAAAAGTAACTTTTCCCAACACTGGGGAGAAGAATTAATAAACAGCACTGCAAGTTTCAGTGAAAAGTGCTTGAATTTAGTGCAGTATTTTCTATTATTTAGGTATAATTGTATATTCATGTTTTATATATTATAAATATAGTAATGTATGCCGCATTAAATATATATATATATATATATATATATATGTATATATGTATATAGACAGATAGATAGATAGATAGATAGAAATGTAATTACAGTAATTTATGTTATGAAGTTAAGAACTTTTTTTGCATTTTTTTTTTTTTTACCAAATACCATAGTGTTAAAGAAGACATATAGTTACACAGTTACAGTTTTTTTTTATCTCGGTAGTGCCAATCTATGCATGTGGCTGCATGATCTACAAACGATTTTATGGAAAAACAATAGTGTTTTATTAAGAGCCATAAAGTCAGACGGACAAAATCACAGAATTAAGTTGATTTTTGTATTTTTTGTATTCTACAGAGGTGGCATAAACTAGCGGATTACTCACACAAAAGCACTGTGTCCCTCTGGAGTTTGATGGACAGGCATGACATCAGCGTAAGTCTCCTCTAATGATAACAACACATTACTCGCCCTCTGACCTCCGTAAGCAAGAGATAGTAATCGGGGCAGGTCTCTGTAAGCGTCTGGCCCTGCCAGAATATCCACCAACTTCTCCTGCTCAAGTAATTTAGACTTCAGTCTTTCCGCCATGCAACCTAGGACATAAGATATCTGAATCAGAGCTTGACATGAAGCATCACCAGTTGATTTAACTGCAACTTGCCCATGTACTCTGTCACCCTTTTCCCCCCGACTTTTTTCTCTATCAGAGGAAAATAAAGTGTAACCTTCATAATAGTTACCTAGGACACCTATCTTTAATGAAGTCTTGTGTTTTTGACTCCTCTTCTTTAAGGCAGTGAGATGTTTGAGTCGGTTCCAGATTGTTTGCTCTGCCTTTTCTCTGACAAAGAAGAAAAACCATTAAAGCCTAAGTCTGAAAGGAAACTGCATAAAGTATACTTATTATTTAATGCTTTACAAAAGAGTCTTTCTTACCTTACGGAGCAAGTGACAAGCAGTACTACATCTGCCTGAAGAATATCAGACAAACAATGTTACAAGCAATAATAAACAACGTTAAAGCAATATTTATGCAATGAAAGAACATTAACCATATTCTGCTATTCTGAACATATCTCAGCCCTTACAAAAATACATACATAGTTTTCATAAAGAACTTTTGTTAGGTCATATTTGCAATACCTCTGGCAGCTCATGTGTCCGTGAATATCCTGCTTTCTGAAGAATGGACCAAGCAATTTCAGTGTCACTGACATTCATCTGACAGCCGTATGTCTCAAAATACACTGAAAGACATTTCACTTGTCAACATCATGTAGCACAAATACATTATTCCAAGAATTCACAGGTAAAGTACTTAACATATTGTTTACATAACTTATTGTTATACACACAATAACTTTTAAGAAGCTATTGACTATGACTTTTTTTTTTAATAATAATGTACGAATGCTTAAATATAACAAACAGTTTATTCAGTTGTTAAATATAGCCCAAAAAAAAGAAGTAGTATGTAGTATAATAATTAAGTTACTACTATTTATACACACACACATATACACAAATATACATGAGATATGAACATAGTTTTGCATATCGTTTATAAGCAGTGTTGGGCAGTAACTAGTTACTAGTAATTTAGTTAATGTAATAATATTACTTTTTGCAGTAACTAGTAGTGTACCTATTTACAAATAAGGTTTAAGTAATCATATTACAGTTACTATCCATAAAACAGCTTTGTTAGTTACTTTTGATGCCTCAACCCCGCTTAAAATCCAACAATCAAATAATTCCTAGATTTATTTTATCATTTTCACAACTCACACATGCATGTGATGCCCCAAGTTCAGCAGGCAAGCTTGGAATATGGAAAAGCTTTCATTCAGCAGATAGAAATATTGCATTATATTGATTTTGACAGGAAAAAAAGATGATCTGAACACTGTTGTATAAGTTGTGGCTTTACTTTACTCTGGCATTACATCCCACCCACAACCCTCTGATCAGCATGTGGTACATTATATTACTATAATTAAAACAGTTTTTTTTTTTTTAATTAATTAGTTTCTTAAAAACGTATGTGATTTGATTAAATACATAGGCCTAATGAAATGTAACTGTTTATGGGTAATGGAAAAATGACAATTATCTTCTAGCTACACTTGACAATTAATGAGATTAATACAAGACTTCTACTTGAATGTCACTATTAGTCACTATTGAGTGTTTGTAATAACTTCTGACTCTGATCCAGTGTGATTTTTATTCAAATGGTGATACAGAAATGTGTTGTTAGTAAAATTCTAGAAGAATTTTATGTGGAAGATACAGTTACAAATTTTGTGGGGCATGAAGAAAAAGTAATGTAACTAGTAGTGTAACATTACTGTTGCTAGAAAGTAATAAGTAAAGTAACAATATTACTTTTGAAATTATTAACTAGTAATGAGTAATATATTACGTTCTTTGAGTAACTAGCCCAACACTGATTATAAGACACTAAGTTACACAACCTCTAGATAAAAAGATCCTGACCTTTCTGTGAACGTTCTGTTGTGCATTCAGGAATGAGGTATTCCTCATATTCATCATTGCAAGCCTCATAGCTCTTGTCAGAACTCTTGATGAAGTCCTGAAAAGTAGGACCACATGCTAGTTTACTTTTTAACTGGATCACTCTGCTCTGATCAGTAGAAGACGATTTAGAGCAATAATATCGGTCATATATGTCTCCTTGAAGGTGTCGAGGCAAACATGTTCTCAAAGCAAATCTACAGAGACTGAAACTGCTACTTATTTTCATGTCTCACTCATATATGAACACCCTTAACAGCGATTTACAAACAACAAATCTAGTGAAATTAATAAAAGACACCACAGTAGCCTATTTAAAGCAGGCGAGTACTTCTTTTTCTTCTTGTTTTACGGCTTAAAGTGCATAAATGCATTACTGCCACCTATCTCTCAAATTGACCATTGACACGCTGCTTCTTCTTCTTCCCTTGATTATTGGCGGATTGCAAACAGGTTTTAAGGTGCATACCGCCACCTACTGTACAACAGTGTGTAACCATGTAATTTAAACGTTCTTATATTCTACAGTCATGGCCAAAACGTTTTGGCAGTGACATAAATTTTGTGTTTTGAAAGGTTTGCTGCTTAAGCTGTTGTGGTGTTCATTCATATTGTTTCTAGATTATTGTGTAGAGTGATCAGAAGCATTTTATATAATTGCTAAAAGCTTCATTGGTCAAAATTTTTTTACTTTGCACAAAAAAACTAATTTCACTGTTTTTTGATCCTGACACAAAATGATCTGCTAACACCAACTGACTAATATCAGCAGCACATGTGAAAGTGTGAATGAGCTGAAATCACTATCATGCCAATTAGATTGTAACAGCAGACTGATTTCTATAAAAGAAGGGAAGAAGAGCTTCCTATCATTGTGTTCTTGTTAGCAATGGTTACCTCCAAAGAAACACGAGCAGCCATCATCGCTTTGCATCAAAATGGCCTCACATGCAAGGAAATTGCTACAAAGAATATTGCACCTGAAAGAACCATTTACGGGATCATCAAAAACTTTAAGGAAAGAGGTTCAACTGCAGTGAAGAAGTCTTCAGGACATCCCAGAGTGTCCAGCAAGCACCAGGACCGTCTCCTCCTGAGGAATCAGTTAGGGAATCGTGCCACAACCAGAGCAGAGCTTGCTCAAGAATGGCAGCAGGTGGGTTTGAGAGCATCTGCAGCACAGTGAGGACAAGACTTTTGGACAATGGACTGGTGTCAAGAAGGGCAGCAAAGAAGCCACTTCTCTCCAAGAAAAACATCTAGGACAGACTAAAATTATGCAGGAAGTACAAGGCTTGGACAGCGGAAGACTGGCGCAAAGTGATTTAATTAAGGTGAACGCTACCATGAGTCCTGCGTCGTGCCAACAGTGAAACATCCTGAGACCATTCATGTGTGGGGCTGCTTTTCAACCAAGGGAGTGGGCTCTCTCATAATTCTCCCAAAAAACACTGCCATGAATAAAGAATGGTATCAAAACGTCCTGCAAGAGCAACTTCTTCCAATGTCACAAAGCAAGAAGTGGCTTGAAGATCATGACATTGAAATTTTGGTTCCTTGGCCAGGCAACTCCCCAGATCTCAACCCCATTGAGAACCTGTGGTTCCTGCTTTATTAAGTGATATGTTTATATCTATATCAGTTTGTTTTAGTGCCTTCTTGGCCATTTTATTAGCTTCGTCATTGCCCTCTATCCCAGCATGTGCTGGAACTAGTGCTGTCAAATGATTAATCGCGTTCAATCGCATCCATAATAAAAGTTTATGTTTACATACTATATGTGTGTTTACTCTGTATAATTATTACATACATATAAATACACACACATACATGTATATATTTAAAAAAATATTTATATGTGTGTATATACACACTTGGTTTTAGAGCACAATTAGTACGGTGTTGGGCCTCCTTTTGTGGCCAATTCAGCATCATTTGGTTTTGGGATTGACAAATACACGTCATGCACAGTAGCCAGAGGGATTTTGAGCCATTCCTTTTCTAGAACAGTGGCCACGTCTCTATGTGATTCTGCTGTAGGAAAACCTTTTCTGACTCGCTCCTCCAAAACATCCCAAAGTGCCTCAATAATATTCTGATCTGGTGACTGTGCAGGCCATGGGAGATGATCAATTTTACTTTTGTGTTCATCAAACCTCTCTGTCACCAGTCTTGCTGTGTGTATTAGTGCATTATCATCCTTATACATGGCACCAAAAAATTCTGAAATTATTTATCATGGTCTAATTTTTTCTAAATCACATAAACCTGGCATTTTAACAGGGGTGTGTAGACTTTTTATATCCACTGTATGAGACATTCCGTCCTTTCTTCCACAATGTTCCATCATCAGCATACAGAGATTTACCTATTTCCGAATAATTTTGCAGAGTTTCATTTTCTATTATGTAGCATTTTGAAAAGGAAGATCCTACGCTTACTTGTATAGTTCGGCAAAAAGTTCCAGGCAAAAAAAAAAAACCAAAACGTATTATCCTGTTGTACATTCTCACTATAACACCAAAGCATGTCCTATGCCTTTTCGATGTCTAAGAAAACTCCCACTACTACCGCTTTATTTATTTGTGCCTTTCTGAAATCATCTTCCAAACATAAAACCGCATCCATAGTGTTTCGCTCTTTCCTAAAACCACTTTGATACTGAAATATTAGTCTTTTACTCTCTAGAATATGATTCAGCCTATTCATGACCATGCGCTCCATTAATTTACATATATTTGATGTTAGGGCAATGGGGCAATAGCTAGATGCTTGTGAGTGATCCTTCCCTGGCTTACCAATTGGGTAAAATTTCCATGCTTCCAAGAAGATGGAAGTTTCCCTAATTCCCATATCCTTCTTGAAAAGGGATATGTCTGATAAATGCTTAATCATTTCATTACATATCTCCTCTTTCCCTGGTGATGTCTGTCCAACTCCAGCAAGAGCCCTTTTTAATTCATACAACGTAAACTTCACATCCAATGAACAACCAATCTCTTTGTTTTTTTTATATGCGGATACTCTTTTATTAAAAGTTCTCTGGATCTTCTGATTTCATCAGACATTTTACTGTTGCTGTGCACTTTAACAAAAAATTGTGCCAGTACCTCTGCTTTTTCAGTGTCCATTATTCTTTCAGTGTCCAGTGGTCTTTCTTCACATATTAAACTCGGAATATTGTTATATTTTTGTATTCCTCCCATCCGCCTAATCATTCCCCATATTTCACTAACTTCTATTTTTCCTTCAATATTATCACAGAAATTCCTCCAATACTCTCTTTTACATGCACAGATAACTTTCCTTAACTGCCTGTGCTCTCCTATATTTGATCAGGTCATCAAATGAGAAAGACCTTCTGACCCTAAGCATTCTGTTCCTCACTTGAATGGCATCAGTGCAGTTATCTGTCCACCAGGGTATGGATTTCTTTCCTTTTCTTCCTTCTTTTTTCTTTTGCTGTAGGCTACTACATAACACTTTGACTGACTGTTCACTATATTCCTCTATATTATCATGTATTTCTTCTTCCATTTCTAGCATTCTTATTTCACATATCTCTTTAAATTTCTCCCAGTTAGCGATTTTAAACTTCCATCTAAAAAATGTAGCTTATCTCTATTTGTTCTATTTCTAATCCTATTTTACAATAAATTGGGAAGTGGTCACTTCCTAGGGTTAATCCAGCACTTTCCATTGACTTTGTATTGTGGGAAGCTGCCTTCTTGTCATTTCTGACTTATAACAAAAAAAAAGAACAATGTTTAAAAGCTGCCTACAACAAGCTAAAAAAAAGAACTGTTTTTATAAGCTGTTTAAACATTTAAACATTAACTAGATAAATATGCGCTATAAGGCGCATATCCAATCATTTTTAAATCACACTCACAATATCAACAAAAAATTACAAACAGTGGTTTTATAAAATAAAGAAAACAAACATGATGCTGCCATCTTGAATATGAGTGCTTCGCAAAAATGAACCGAAATTCAGCACATATATGCCTCACAAACATGTTAAATATAAAAATAGAAAGCTTTAAATTATTACTTGAGGAAACAAACAAAAAAAAAAACTCTTTCATTATGTAATCCGTAAAAATGCATTTCTCTCTAAAGGTGCGTCCAAAGGTGAGATTGCTAGTCAGGGTCTTTGCGACACTATCTCAGAATTACAGACTTACTGTTTCCCCCCAACACATACTTTCACACCTTTCAGATGTGCGGAGTGGTTGCCTTGCTCATATGCTGTTCTTATTGTTATGTTCTGCTTATAATGACATACAGGCTTATGCACTGATTAAACGGTGGTGTGTATTCAAGCAAGTGTATTTGCGTTGGTCAATTTTGATAACAGATGCATTTTCCCTAGGCCCACCCACATTGTGATTCCTGGCTACGCTACTGCTCTAAACTAGAGGTCTGCATTCCCGCGGTTCTCCCGCAGGACCCGCGAGACCCGACTAGATTTCTAGAAAGGCGGGAATACATTTCCAAATAAAACGCGGTAACGGTCGGTAACTCTGGTGTAATTTGAACGGAAGCGGGCGGTCTGACAATATCCCGTTACCGACGTCCTTTCTGAACAGAATTTCTGCGCTTTACATATTGTTATGGTATATCCTAAGTGTAAATGTATCTGGTTGTTGAACGTTTTTTTATTTATTAAGGTATTGCACACAATAGGCTGAAACTTGCCACAAAGCACCGGCAAAAATACATAACAATGAACGTGTCGGGGGAAATAGTAAGGAGATATTTAAATTATTTAGTGTATTCTGAGTCAGCGTTGCAAAGATCCTGACTGGCAATCTTCTTTTTGGATGCGCCTTTATAGAGAGAAATCTTTACGGATTATTACATAATGAAAGAGCTATTGTTTTCGATTTGTTTTATTTCGTTAAGTAACAATTTTATGCTTTCTAAATATGTATTTATCATGTCTGTGCATCATGTTTGTTTTCTTTATTTTATAAAATACTGTTTGTAACGTTTTGTTGATTTTGCACACAAATAAAAATAGACCCTTTTCAGTTCCGAATGATATTTTACTCTTACTTTTTTGAGCAAAAATGTCGGATCATTTTAAATTGTTTCCACTGAAAAAAAAGCAAGTGATGGCGCTGACGCCTCCTGCAAAGCGGCTTTACCTTTCACTCTCTGTACAAACGATTGTATATGCGCCTATTAGCGCACGTTTCTAGGTTTAACGTTTAAATTGTTTTATACTCGAACTGTTCTATATCCATATAGATTTTATTTTAGTCGTGATGATTTGAGAAGGCAAATTGACCAAACCGACTATGAACAATCTTCCGCTGACCGCTGATTGTTACTTTAAAAAACAAAAACGTATATTTAACGAACAAAACATGCTTCAAACTTTTTCTAAATGAACTTTATAAAAAAATGAAACGAAATATAATCACTTTGCCATTGCATACAAAACTGAACTATTTTTATAGGGGCTCTAGTTAGAAGCCAACGGTTTTGTTCTTTTGCTTATAATGGTAAATGACAGATGTCATGTTTTTTTTTCTCTCAGAAAAATGTTGCATTTTTATTTTGAATAAAAATAACAAATAGGCTAAAATTTTTGTACCTACATTTATTTTCTTCTGCAACACATTTTCCTTAAATATGTTAAAAGCATCCTGACAATAAAAAATAAAAAAAAATTGTACAGCCTACAATTTTATTTGTTCTCTCTCTTTCCGTAGTATTTAAATGTGAGATTCTGGATCTGAATTTAGCGGGAACGGTCGGGTCGGGAAGAAAATTATTTTAAGCAAGCAGCGGGTGAACAAAGAATGAATATATAGTGGGAGCGGGTGGGTCCGGAATAAAACCTTGCGGGAGCGGGACTAAAAAAACAGTCCCGTGCAGACCTCTACTCTAAACACTCGTTTTTTTGGGTCAACAGCTTATAAAAATGTAGTTCTGTGTGTTTTTAGCTTGTTTACTGTACACTTTATCACATAACATCTTTGTTCTGTTTTTTGTTAGAAGTCAGAAATAAGGACAAGGACAAGGAGGCAGCTTAGTGCAATACAAAGTCAATGGAGAGAGTTAGATTGTTCCTATGTGTGGATGGTAGTACCACCTGACGTTTTGGAAATTTGAGATACCAAAATATAAAATAATCTTTAGCATTTCAATATGCTGAAAATGTATTTAAACTAAATAGGTTTTATCAAAAAAAGTTATTCATGTCATGAAAGTCTCAAATGATTTTAACAGAGAATAATTTGACTGGACACCAAAAGATGCATGCCTTGAACATAAACCACTAAATAAACTGATTTAAATATAGGCTACACTTAAAAATGTAGAACTTGGAATAACTTAGAACATGTTTATAGAATCCCTGTACTATGAAGTACTTTTTATTTGGAGCCAAACACAGCCACTATGAATTTTCAGTGGAAAAAAAGAGAGAGATTGAGAGGGAGGGAAGGAAGGAAGGGGGAATAGTGGGAGGGATAGTGGGTGGGAGGTATTGGTTATACAGAACGAAAGACGTACAAAATGCCTACCTGAGTCTTTTTAAACTCTCTTATTCAGCATCGAGAATGAAGCCAAACCCTAAATGAGAGTGACCAACATCTTATGTCAGAGGAGCACATCTCCAACCATACAAGGTAAACGCTTACTTTTTCTCCTTATGTCAAAAGGCTATTCAACTTAGGAGGTAAGAATTATTTTCTTTTTATTTAACAATTAAAAAAAGGTACTTGGATGGTTGTTTGTTATATAAGTTTTTAAGTCATTGGATTGTGATGTTACCTTCTAGATCTTTTCATCAGTTTATTGTGCTCTTTTGGAACGTTTGTTGTAAAGCACTTTGGTTCTAAATATTTTTTCTGCTGTTGTTCTTTAAGAGTGAATAGGAATGTTTAATAATAACAACAGCAATAATAATGAATTGCTATTATTAATTGTAAAATTCATTTACAATTCAAAATTATAATAAAATGTATTAATTTACAAAAGAATATAGCTTCTTTTAATGCAACCAGATGAATCATAATAATAATAATTATAAATCAAAGAGTAACACAGAAAAGCATAGTCTGCTGCAGTAAATTCACCTAAACCAAGTAAAAAATGTATTGCTTCAGTGGGTGTGAACTGTATTTCTAGAGAGAATGATGCAGAGAACTGCCCTGCTATTGCTCTGCTGCCTGCTACTGTCAGCAACATCTTCCCCAGTCTATCCACTGAGGTAAGACAGACCAAAACAAATAACGTTTGCTTTTTTAACTGGTGTAATCAAAAGTTTGTTAACACATTTTGACACTTACCCTCTTACTTATTTAGTTTCTAACAAATGTTTTAATGTGTAGATATTTGTATGAACCTTAAAAGGTTAAACATCTGAAAATGTAAACTGAGCAAGTTTCTCATGTGATGAACAGAACTGAACAAAGTGGGGGTCTGTATCAAAAAGGTATCTGCACTGTCCTGATGTATTATTATTATACCACCTATACACTGTTTGTGTCTTAAGTTAATGTTTTCCTTCATTCTGCAAGTTGAACTACTTCAACTTCAATATATAGCTTTCTTAGCAGAAAACATAGCATATAACAGTTACATCATTTATAATTAAAAATCTTCTTAAATGTGAAACTACTTCAATTCGTTAATGCACAATCTATTATATAACAGCAAACCATTCTCATAGCATCCTGTTTTTTTCAGAACATGACATTTGCAGCGTTTGTTGGAATACAACGAATTAACAGTGTATGACTCATTTTTACACTAAAATGATTACACACCTCTATACAAACACATGGGCAGAGAGTAGGGTGTGAATGGTACTAACAAAGAACAGCTGCCTATGAGAGCAGTGAAAGTCTGCATGCTGCTTTTGAGCGTATGTTCAGAGTCGGTCACAGGTTACCCTAATTGACAGAGCCTGAACTCCGTTTTTGTTGTGTTAACTAGGGTCAGGGCTTCTCATTATGAACTACAGACAATAGACGAGAGTCCAAAGCTTTCTGAGAGCATCTAACTCTCTCCTGCGCTACATGACATTTGTAAGCTAATAACAATGGGGCTAGCTTATAATGGACACAGAATATTATTAACTCTACATTAGTGGTGTCAAAATTAGCATGTTATTTTTTTTAAATTTGAACGCGTTAAAAATAATTAACGCATGGGCGGGGCTAGGCACTCACAGCTTCTAAAGAATTGTGTTTATTTAGATGCGCAGAGCATCTTTACTAGCACATCAAATGGGAAACTTTTTCAGACATGCAAGTATTTATTATTTATAGGTCACATTTAAAGCAGTGTCAGCAGCGGCAGCTCTTAAAGTCGCAGTAGCCAAACTATCCTAATAACCAGTCTATTAATCAAACCGCAAAATGAAAAAGAGGAAATTAATAACTTTTGTAGCTTTAAGCTTTATCTTTATTATTTATTATTTAGTGTTTCAACTTTAGGCTATTTTTTTTGTTGGAAGGCACAGGTAGTTAGCCTATATGACATTTATTATAATGGGTTTATGTGAAGATTGTTTCAAGTTCACTTAAATTAAAAGTTTTTTTTAAAGTCTAATAAATGTTAAAGTGATAGCTCTCAATTATACATAATGATGAATGGTTATATTCAATGGTTAAATATTAGGGGGGAAAATATAGACAGTTGGAATCAGTAATACTTGCCTTCAGTCATAAAAAAATGGCATTAAACAAATATTATAAATATATACGTTCTTTATTTGTATCTACATTGATTTGAATCATGAATGTGAAATTATTGCAATATAAAAGTATAATTAAAAACTTTCATGTCAGGTAGGATTAATCACAATTCATTTTAGGAAAAATGTGCGATTAATTAGCTATTTTTTTTTATTGATTGATACCACTGACATATATATATATATGTCAGACTGTTGTCAAATGATTTATATGCTATGATTTTATAGAATTTATTCATTATTCATTTAAATGCAAATATGTTGTGGTGGATTATTTTTACCTAGTAAATTATTTCATTTACTTTCAAATAGTTTGTTTTCATTTTTTTTGGATTCTGTGTCATTAAACCACAGGTTCCCATTGTGATGGATCGTGTGCATGCCCCACTATATTTTAAAGTGTATTAAATGCACTGTATCTTTTAAACAGATGTTCAATATTATAGACAGTGGTGAACACAGTGGTTGATGTGCTTGTTAGGTTCGGCCAGAGAGCGGCTGCCATACTAATGACCTCCTCTATTGAGGATCCAATGCAGTTGCCAGCAGACACTTCATCCCAAACACCAGACGCTGAGTTTAGGTCAGTCATTCATTCACCTAGGGCTCAACATTTTTTTTTCTACTGTGCAATAGCTCCGATTTTTGCTTTGACATTTTCACAGGTTCTACAACAAATAATGCATACATATTTTGAAACAGATACAGTGCCTTGCAAAAGTATTCATTCCCCTTTATTTTTTTTTTCACATTTTGCTACATTGCAGCCTTTTGTTAAACTGCTTTAAATTACTTTTCTGTCCACATCAGTCTACACTCCACACACCATAATGACAAAGCACAAAACAGGTAACAACTTTGCAAATGTATTAGAAATTCCATTGCATAAGTATTCATAATTGTGGCAAATCCACTTGAATGAGTATGATCTGGAAGGGCACACACCTGTGAGAAAAGGTCTAACAGCTGAAAATGCATATCTGAGCAAAAACCAAGCCCTGAGGTCAAAATAACTGCCTGCAGTTTAGAAATAGGCTCGCATCAAGGCACAGATCTGGAAAATCTGCTGCATTAAATGTTCATAGAAGCATGTAGCCTCCATTATCCATAATGGAATACGCTTGGAACAACTAGGACTCTTCCTAGAGCTGGCCTCCTGGCCAAACTGAGCAATTGGTGAAGAAGGAAGAAACTTACAGAAGGACAAACATCACTGCAACACTGGTGGTGTGGCCAAACTCAATTCTCTTCTTAGTGAAGACACTGACGAATCTCAATTCCAAGCATCATGTTTGAAGGAAACCAGGCACTGCTCATCACCTGCAGGGTAACATCCTAAACGTAAAGTGTGCTGGTAGCAGCCTCATGCTGTGGGGATTTTTTTCAATGGCAGCGACTGAGGAACTCATCAGAGTAGAAGAAAAGCTCAACGCACCAAAATATTGAGATAGCCTTAATGAAAACCCAGTCCAGAGCATTCAGAACCTCAGACTGGACAGAAAGTTCACCTTCTAACATGACAATGACCCTAAGCACACAGCAAGAGTGGCTTATCGATCAAATCTGTGAATTTCCTTGAGTGGCCCAGCCAGAGCCTGGGCTTGAACGAAAACAAATATTTCTGGAGAAACCTGAAAATGTCTGCCGGCCCCCATCCAAGCTGAGCTTGAGAGGTGCAGAGGTGAGGAGAAGAATGGCAGATAATTGCCAAATGCAGATATGCAAAGCTTGCCGCATCATACCCAAAAATACTTTTTTTTTTTTGCTTTGTCATTATGATGGAGTTTAAACTGATGTGGGGAAAAAGTAATGAAGGGGTGTGAGTACTTTCGCAAGGGACTGTAAGTAACTATATACATAATTTCTGCATGCACTGATTACTGCCTATATTGTCAACCCATTCTTGCTGATGCTTTCAAATTATCAAAACACATTCTCAAATTTAAACAAAACTTTAATTGTAAGATTGAATAAAAATGCAGCATGGGCCTAACCTAAAATTTCTGTTAACTGGCACAAAATATTTATTTATTTATTGTCTTTTTTACGCCATGCCAGCACCAGGGCTATCTTCACGGCGATTACAAAAATGTACAATAATAACAAAAATCCATTTACCAAAAAATTACAAAAGACATTTCAAATGAATACAAGATAAAAAACTTAAAATACAATCCGGTAAGACATTTTTAAATAAATTATGTAAACATGTTTCTGAGTAAAACCGTTGCCTATTTATATTATAACCAGTACAATCCAATAAAATATGCTTCACAGTCATTTGGGATTTACAAGTTAAACACACTGGTGGATCTTCACCTTTCAGTACATACTCATGAGTGAGTCTTGTGTAACTGGCACAAAACTCTTGCACTGTAATCTAATCTGATCTGTCATAACTGTATGATGTTTAAACACCATCTTTTAGGTTCGGAAGACATGCTGATGCCATCTTTACCAACAGTTACCGAAAAGTTCTCGGTCAAATATCTGCCAGAAAATTCCTTCAAACTGTTATGGGCAAAAGGCTTGGGTATGTTTTTTTATTATTATTATTAAATAATTCAGTTTTATGTACCCCCTCCACCTCTCTTTGTGTGTGTGTTCATTAGACTTCAGCTACTCAATTTAATAATGGAGTGTCTCGTAATATTTCAGCCTTTTTTTCTTTCCTCTGTCAACAGACCAGAAACTCAAAACTACGTAAAACGCCAATCTGGCATATATGGAGACACCTTCAAACAAGATGTGGATATGGATCTCACTGAGAGGAAACAAAGTTACAGAGAACCACAAAGACTTAAGTTCTCAGTAATTACACAATGATTAAACATTAAAACAACAACTGCGAACAGTCTTTATACTCACATTTGCCACATTGCACACTGGATTATTATCCATAAGCAGTATCCTGACAAATCCTACCTTAAGAACTCTTGCCCAATATTACTGAAATGTCATATTATTCAAAACTGCATCACCTCTTGATAATTGCATTATTTCTAAGTAGACCATTTACTCGTATGAACAATTGCAAATACTTTAGAAAGACTAGACAGAAATTACAAGCCCCAAATAGAAACAAAACAATAAAATAAAGTGCAAAGTGAATAACAATACAGTGAACTGACAAAGTAAAACAAAATAAATAACAAATAAAAACCATACTGAAAAATTACTTGATCTTGATTTATGTAGAGCAAATGTGGACCAATCAGGTACTCTTTTGCTGTTGACAGAACACTTTGTATGGGACAGTTTAAGCTTTTCTATTCTCCTAATTTAAGTATTTTATTTTTTCAAGATGAGAAAAGAGAGACAATTGCTTGTGTTTAAAGTTCAGTTAGATTGTGTTTTAAAACTGCATTCATACCCTGGAGCTCAAAACCAGTCTTAAGTAACACGGGTATATTTGTAGCAATAGCCAAAAGTACATTGTATGGGTCAAAAGGATCGATTTTTCATATATGCAAAAATTAGAAATTAGATGTTCAAATAGTTGCATCTAATGTTGTCCTATTCTATTCTAACAAACCATACATCAATGGAAGGCTTCTTTATTCAGCTGTCTGGTTTTCATATGTGGTCCAGGGTCACATATGTTTTACTATTTGCTAGCAGTAACAGTTACACTAATACACTCTTACACATGTCTAGTGTGACAAAATATACAAAATCAAATTCATTCTGTCAGTACAAAGTAAAAACAGTTTTAATGGATGAACAAGTTTCCAAAATACATGTGAAGCCCTTCAAAATGGCTTAAATAGCATAAAGCTTTCATTTGTTTAGCATGTTTTTTTTTTTTAAAGAATGACAAGGTGTGTTCAGACATTTGACTGGTGGTGTATATCAGTATTATATTAGCCACCCTGCTTTCTGAAAACCAGTTTTGGCCACTAAATAACAAAATGAGCATGTGTTTTCATTGTTTTATTTATTAAAAAAAACAAACCAAAAAAAAACAAAACATTGTGTTAGCTATTTGTGTGGAGATGACTGGAAGAATGATTCCACATTTCTGTTCATTTGATTACAAAGAAAACCTCAGACTCTGATGCAATGATAAAAAAAGGGGGGTGAACATGCTTCACTACTCATTACAAACATCTGGGAACAGGAATTTGTATCGAAAAACAATCAAACGAATCTCCCTCCAAAAAAAGAGGAAACAGCAGTAGAATATCACAAACTTTCATTTGCATTACCACCAAACACAATTCAATGTACAAGCAACAATCATATATCCTCAACGTATTCATCTTACAGTGATTTGTTGTCAGGAAAAAAAAAACTGCATGTTTCTTAATTGTCAAATTCAATCTGTATTTTTGAACATTTCGACCTGCACCTTTGTTTCTCTTTTAAACCGCCACCAATAGTTCTGTTCCCAAATTTCTTAAATAAAGAAAAAACATGAACATGAAACATCCATGGTCTTCTTGATTTTGCCAGCATCATTTTCCTTCAAGTCTGAAAGAGAGAACATCAAATGCTGATTAAAACTAGATGTGTAGGAAACAGCAATGCTTACAAGGTAGCAAACTAACTTTGGTTCTTCATATTCTGCAATACAACATTAATTTTGTTGTTGTCAATCACACTGCAGTTGATTAAACGGATGCAGGAAAAGGCCAATGACTAAACAGCATGCAAATATCCAGATTGCATCATCTGTTTATTATATTTCGCATTCTAAATTTTAAGTTAATGGAAGAGTGTTTGAGAAGCATAAATACAGTTCTGCATTGCAAGCAAGGTAATTACTAGAAAGATTGGACAATTGTGACTAATCCACTTAGTATTCAAAACTATTTTAGGAGGGGGAATTCACCAAGATTAAACTGCATGCATTGAGAATTGTTATTAGCATTCTTGGATTTCATTGAAATAAATGTTTATTAATAACTTCTGTTCTCATATACAGGTGCATCTCAAATTAGAATGTTGTGAAAAGATAATTTATTTCAGTAATTCAACTCAAATTGTGAAACTTGTGTATAAAAATAAATTCAATGCACACAGACTGAAGTAGTTTAAGTCTTAAGTCACTATCTCAACCAATAAAAAAAACATTTTTAGTGAATTGTTGGCCTTCTGGAAAGTATGATCATGTACTGTATATGTACTCAATACTTGGTAGGGGCTCCTTTTGCTTTAATTACTGCCTCAATTTGGCGTGGCATGGAGGTGATCAGTCTGTGGCACTGCGGAGATGGCATGGAAGCCCAGGTTTCTTTGACGGTGGCCTTCAGCTCATCTGCATTTTTTGGTCTCCTGTTTCTCATTTTCCTCTTGACAATAGCCCATAGATTCTCTGGGGTTCAGGTCTGGTGAGTTTGCTGGCCGGTCCAGCACACCAACCCCATAGTCATTTAACCAACTTTTGGTGCTTTTGGCAGTGTGGGCAGGTGCCAAATGCTGCTGGAAAATGAAATCTGTATCTTTAAAATGCTGGCCAGCAGAAGGAAGCATGAAGTGCTCTAAAATTCCTGGGTAAACGGGTGCAGTGACTTTGGTTTTCAAAAAACACAGTGGACCAACACCAGCAGATGACATTGCACTCCAAATCATCACAGACTGTGGAAACTTAACACTGGACTTCAAGCACTTTGGGCTATGAGCTTCTCCACCCTTCCTCCAGACTCTAGGACCTTGGTTTCCAAATGATATACAAAACTTGCTCTCATCTGAAAAGAGGAGTTTGGACCACTGTGCAACAGTCCAGTTCTTCTCCTTAGCCCAGGTAAGACGCCTCTGACGTTGTCTGTGGTTCAGGAGTGGCTTAACAAGAGGAATACGACAACTGCAGCCAAATGCCTCGACACGTCTTTGATGCCTTTACCCCAGCCTCAGTTCCTTCCTTGTGAAGTTGACCCAAATTCTTATATCGATTTTGCTTGACAAGCCTCTCGAGGTTGCAGTTCTCTCAGTTGGTTGTGCATCTTTTTCTTCCACTCAACTCTCTGTTAACATGCTTGGATACAGCACTCTGTGACCAGCAAGCTTCTTCTGGACAACTGTCAGATCAGCAGTCTTCCCCATGATTGTGTAGCCTAGTGAACCACACTGAGAGACCATTTTGAAGTTTCAGGAAACCTTTGCAGGTGTTTTGAGCAGATTAGCTGATTGGCATATCACCAGATTCTAATTTGTTGAGTGTTTTTTTTTGTTAAATGTGAGCCAAAATCATCACAATTAAAATTAAACTACTTCAGTCTGTGTGCATTGAATTTAATTCATGAGCTTCACAATTTGTGTTGAATTTATTGAGATGCACCTATTTTGTTAGAATTACATTTCATTTTTTTATATGTAACATGAAACCATTTAAGAACATTTGTACCAAAATAATAAAAAAAAAACTGTTAAAAAGGCAACGCTGCAAATTTATAGCGCTGCAATTTGTGAACCCCTATGATGCCCCTTGTTTGTACAAAGACACTGCCCTGAAAATAATAGTTTAATGAATTTGCTCCTTGAAGTTCATAGAGTAGTTGCTCAAGCAGAACTTTAATCAGGCAACTCTGCAACTGAGAAACTGACAAAAAGACTTTGGGGCAAAATAAATATAAGACTTCAGATCAAGCTATTTATCACATAGGGCCGAAACTGTAGTTCAGCAGTCTGTCACTGCGCACACTAATGAAGTGAAACACAAGCCAACAAAAACAAGTGATCACAACACTCTGATCAATAAAAAGCATGACATGAAATATATGGCTTGGCAGTCACAAATGACATTATATTTCAAAGGATGCTGTGAGCTTCACTCAACAAACACACCAACACAAAGGCATGCAGTAGGTGTTGCCATGGAAATGTTGATGTCATATTATGGGATGCACAGGTGGCAAGAACAAGCCTTACTTCAGCCTAAAGACTGGCCTTACTTTTTGTAAAACATTCAGGCATTTATCGCAGACTCCTATACTTTGCCAACCTACTACTTTGTTCCGCAGCAATCCTAAAGGAAGGGTAAAGAAAGAGAAGGAATGGAAAAACGTAGAAGGGTTAAAGAAACAAACACCAAGAAGAAAGCTAGAACCAGTGTGGGGGTAATGTGAGTTACGTAATCAGATTATTTTTTCCCCAAGTAACTACTGAAGAAGGACTGTTCGGGCTGATACACATTGGTGTCTTTTTAAAATGTGGCCCTGTCTTAGAATAAATGCTGTTTACTTTGCTTGCTATGTAAGTGCCTGGATGTGGATTATTTTAACTTTTCATTTTTGATACTTAAATATTAAGTTGGACTTAAGCACTACTTCCACGCAATTAAAGGGCATTACATACAAAATTAGTTGTTCCAATTTAGCAGTCTTTAAGTATACCAGTTTAGTATACCAAAATTGCATGGTGTTTTTATTAAGTACATAAATATGTAAATGTAAATATATATATATATATATATATATATATATGTGTGTGTGTGTGTGTGTGTGTTTTTTTGTATATAAATGTAATATGCTTAGCATGAAATAAATGTATTTCAGAAACATGTTAGTCTATTTTTTTTCACTAGGGATGTACTGGCAGTAAAAATAAGAATTGTAATTAATAACTTGATTACAGTATTTCATGGTAGCTGGATGAGCTCCACCAACTTCACTGGCATTGGTAGTTGCCGCTCATTTGCTTAAAGTTTCACTAACTGTCAATCATGACAGCAGAAATCACCAACTTCTCACTGACAATAATTTGGTTGCTTTGCTGTTGGAAAAGAGATGAAACTCAAGCAGAAGGCAAAACCTTGTAAAAATGCATTAAAGAAATTTATCTGTACAATTTATCTGAATTGTGCCTAGAAAAATTCAGGTTGAAACTGAACACTTATGTTCTCCCTAAGGACTTTCTGAAAGCACTACAGATTATCCATGTCATCATCCACGAAAGACTGTTAATTGACAGGGCATGCTCAGGATGGTTTTATTATAAAACCGTGGAATGAATCTAGTCCCAAAAGACAGAAAATGAAAAGAGGAAACCACTTCTGCGTAACCCATTAACACACTACAGAGCTTAGAGGCGGCAACACACCCACAAGTTCAGCAGAGTTCAGAGTGAAGACACAAAAGGGGACAATGTGCAATTAAAAGCTGCCTTTTTACCATGTCAGAAATGGGGCCAAATTATATCAAATATTTGCTAAATATTCATAACACTTTTAATGGCAATATATAATTTAGCAACATGTCACAAAGAACATATCACAGGGAACTTAAAGGAACACTCCATTTTTTTTGAAAATGGGCTCATTTTCTCCCCTGCAGTTAAACAGATGAGTTTTACCATTTTTGAATCCATTCAGCCGATCTCCGGGACTGCCGTTAGCACTTTTAGAATTAATCACTGAATCTGATTAGACCATTAGCACCTTGTTTTAAAAGGACCAAAGATTTTTTATATTTTTCCTATTTAAAACTTCTGTAATTACATTGTGTACAAAGATCGACAGAATATGAAAAGTTGTGATTTTCCAGGCTGATATGGATAGGAACTATACTCTCATTCTGGAGTAATAATACTGCCGTACCATGGTTGCAGCAGGCACAATGATATTACGCAGTGCCTGAAAACAGTCCCCAGCTATTTTACTATTACCTTAGTGCTGGACTATTTCCAGGCGCTGCGTAATATCATTGTGCCTGCTGCTCTCATGGTACGGCAGCAAAGTTCCTTGATTATTATGCCAGAACGAGAGTATAGTTCCTATCCTTATCAGCCTAGAATATCACATTCATTCACACTTTTCATTTTTCACTTTGTACACAATGTAACTACAGAAGAGTCAATGATTTATGCTAAAAGTGCTAACGGCAGACCCGGAGATCATCTAAATGGATTCAAAAACGGTAAAACGGTAAAAAAAGTGGAGTGTTCCTTTAAGTTTCCTATGTGTATAACGCTGCAGACAACAGGTAAATGCTGTTAGTGCCATTTTCCATGTTTGTGGAGTAAATATTCTCACATGGCTTTTTAAAAATGGTAGTTCCTGTAGCAGGGGCTAAAGGCAAACCCTAAGAAAATAATTGGCTTGTAACTGTGCCCAAAGTGTATGACTGCAGAAAAATATAAACGCTTGTCTTGAACATTTAGGAAGCAACAGATTGTGTGAAAAGAAATCATATAAGTGGTTTATTTTGTTTAAAAACCTTATAAATGTATGAGGTTAAAATAAAACGTATTTTAAAATACAGAAACAAAATCATTTTAAACGTAAAGATTCAGAAAGCATTAAAGGAGATCCTATAGTAATTTAATATAGATTTACTTTTAATTTTTTATATAAATGATTAATAGCATGTTTTTAAATTAAAAATTGCACGTGTATCTTGAAAAAACTGATGCTTTGGAAAGTGCCATCTTTTCTGCCATCTAGTGGTTTAGAGGAAAATAATATAAAAGGCGTCTTTAGTCCTATTGTACTCTTCCGTTTTAGACTGTACTCTAAAGTAGGAGCTAATTTAGCTCCCTGGAGTTTCTAGAACTAAAAACATTCCTTGCTCCTGTAGTGTGAACACACCAAAAACTTTATATCTTTATGTTTATATTTGAATAGGTTATATTCAAGGTTTCCATTAGCTAGTGTGCTTGAAAAACAATGGCAAAATTTGGAGCGGTTAAATGCACTCCAAAATTTTTTCACGACCACAGATTAATCATTTTAATTACATCCTTTCTGCATTTTAGCTTCTCATCAGGTTTTCTGTCTAATCTGAAGCATCCCACCCCCTACATGATAAAAAAAAAAAAAAAAAAGTAACTTGTTCACCGTTCACTCTATATGGTGAATAAATGAATACGCTTTCCATTTGGGTGCTTGCAGTATCAGTTTAAAACGGCTATTGTACCTTTTCACAGCTTTTTGTGCCAGCATGCGGTTCCCAGCCAGGAATGTGAGGCTGCCTATGATAGCCAGATATTTCAGAGTCTGGAACATGTTCAAATGAGTCCAGTACACGTACATCAGGCCCAACATAGCTGCAAATGAAGAGAATAAAAAAATAGCCTGAATAATCAATTCTCTCTCGGAAGCATGACACATTACTAATGTTCTTAGAGCAGTGAAAGGTGAAAAAAACAAAGGTAACATTATAATTGTGCATAGCTCCATACATGGATAACCGTTTATTTCAATTTAAGCAAGTATTGTTTAAAACATTTTCTATTCAATTGTACAATCATTTGCAGATTTAATGTGTAAATCTGGTTATGATAAATGTGAAAATCACTGAAAAACTCAAATAAGTTGTTATTTTTAACCAATTCATAGCCCATTTCAATGTTTGATTCAGAAAACATTCTTCCTGTAGTGTAGGATATCTTAACTTCAAGTCAAATATTTCATGCTAAAAAAAAAAAATCTATTTCTCCATGGAGAAAATGAGATTTACACTTCCTGAACCAAACTGTTGCACTCTATTAACTTTATTGATCACACTAGTATTGCCGAATACTGTGCAATAAGAGTCAGCCAACATACCTGCATGCCCTATGTGGAAGAGAATGGTGCTGGGTGACAGTGTGAAGTTTGAGATATTGGCTCCAAGTTTAAACCACTGTATAAGCATGAGGGAGAACAATGAGCATGACAGACAGAATAAATGATAACTGAATAATAACTGAATAATACTGAATAAATCTTTTTTTTTTTTTTACAATGTGACAGATAATCATATCATTCATTTGCATAAATTAATTTAATACTTAATAGCATTTAATTTTTATGTGTATCCATATAATAATGGGTCAGAAAACCATTACCAGTATGAGCAGGAGCAGAAGCGGAGAGAGGACCAAGGCAGTAAATGTGTTGGATACAACAGTAGGTGGCTTTTTCTCTGGCTCTCTGAATAGATGCTGTAGAAACAATAGTATTAATGAAACGAATAGAAACAAGGTAATGGATAGGACTAGCCATAATAATGGGGAAGAAACATGTTGATATTTTTAGCTTTTTACTATATATCTTGATCTTTATGCATGAGGAATCATCATTTCAACCAAACAATCAAATTCAAACTAAATCATGAAAGAGAATTTTCTCATGAGGAAAATGCACCTGTGGGAAGTTTTTTTGCGAGACGCAAATTACATACCAATAAGATTATATCACTGCATATCACAGCAAGCTGGCGATTGTGTTTTTATGAAACATGCATACTATCAGGTAGGTATAGGTGTAGTGCAGATGGTATGTTATTTTAAAGTGACAGAGCATGAAGTTATAGCGCCACTCAATGGCCATTTCAAGTCGTACAAAACCAACGTCTCATAAAAGGTGGTTGATACAGCTGTGGCCAGAATAAACTAAATTTTCTACCTATAAGATTGTGCTTTATTAATGTCTACAGCTAACCCTAAACCTACCACTTACAATAATGCAAAAACAGTAATTATTGTACAGTACATCTGTATACCATCTAGCCTGTACCATATGCAAGTTCATCTGTTCCAAGGAAAAAATTCCTGAAACAAACAAACACTCTTTTAGCAGCATCTCTGTTGGAAACTTCAGTGATAGCTACTTATTGGTACATATTTCACGTCTCACGAAAAGGTTTCCACAGTAGGGCTGTGATGGTGAGGAAATTTTCCTTACCTGGATTTCTGGTTTGGGTGCATACAAAGTTTTAGCCTGAATTGTTAAAGGTGCCTCTTCTTCCAAGAACTTCAGCACAACGTCAGCCTTTGAGAAAAAATAAGTTGAAATAAGACTAAATCCATGTCTTTGTGTAAGGACAATGACAATTCAACAATTCCAAACATGCCAGAAAAAAAAAAAACAAGACAAAAACAACACAGCTCTTCAAGATCCCAGAGTTCTCCAAATGAAAACAACAGCCTTACCACGTTCCACAAAATGGGGTTCTCCAGCGTAGCATCTCCCACCATCAAGTAAAGAGCATAGGTGCCAGACATGGAGTCAAACTCTGTCTTTCTCTCCGCTGTGTCCAGCTCAAACTTATACAAATTCTTACTGTCGGGTTCAGCCACAAACACAACCTCCTGACCAGTCTTCTGGTTGTGTAACCTCACAAAGGTCTGAAAGCAATTAATTGAATCGGATCATTCAAATGTTTTTAAACACTGCATTTAACCAGAGTTGCCACGGAATCAAAACCTCACAAAAAGGCCTTTGACAGTTATCATACATTAAGGCAAAAATATAAGACTACAAGGGCAGAATTTGCTTTATGCATAAAAAAGAAAACCATTTTGGATGGGATAATCACCTGGTGAGGGGTGAGTTCCACTCCTGTGGTCTCATCAACTAACTGGAACGTCATGGCAAAGTTTTGATGGCTGTCTGCCATAAAAGACGCTTTGGCTTTAGTTGGATATTCCACCCTGAAACACAGTTTGTCATGTATGTTGACTCAGTTTTGTAATAAAATGAAAATTAATCAAACAGATCTTGCTAAAAGCTAATCTTACCTGGTGGTTTTGGGGCCAATGCTCTGGTCCTTGTCCACAACAGACAAATCCATGTTGTTGATGGCAACTCGGGTAGAGACCTTTACTTTAAGCTGAGAAAGAAAAATCGAACAAGTTTGACACATTACAATAAAAATATTTCATCAAAATGGACATGCAGGAAGACAGAAAAAACTACAGCAATTACAATAATTGTCTTTTTTACTTTGTTCAGTGAAAGGGCACTGAATTCAGAAAACCTCCTCAGCAAATGTGACCTTGCTCTTGACCTTATAATTGCACACTGAACAGTCAGAGCAATTATTCTTTACATAACTACAATGTGAATGAACGCTATCTAGACCAATTAAACATGAATGTTGAGTGAATAAGGAAATGAATCACAGTTCATTGCAACAATTCAGAGTTAAACGCTGAGGTCAACTGAATGAGGTTGCGACAAGGCACGACACATACGATAAACAGATACAAACAAGTAAAATTTAGATTTTCCTAGCACATTTCAAAGATTTAGTTAAGTACCTCAACATGATTGGCAACAAATCGGCTGTCACCAGCAATGGCAACAGAGAACTGATAGTAGCCACTCGCTGGTTGGCTGTCCATGAAATTCAGCTCATAAATCTCACTGTGAAACAAGGGAAGGTGTTTTAAACACATGAAAGATTTCCAAATTCAATTATCATTGTTGTCAGATATATTGCGTTACTTATCCAGAGCCCAAAAGTACATGATTGACATGCAAAAAAACAAAAACATAATTGGTTCTTGCTGGTCAAGCATGCATATTCAATGTGCTCCATGTATGTGTGCTGATTAATATTTATATGTGACCCTGGATCACAAAACCAGTCGTAAGTTGTATAGTTATAGATTTTATTTTTATGCCAAAAACCATTAGGATGTTAAGTAAAGATCATGTTCCATGAAGATATTTTGTAAATTTCCTACCATAAATGTATAAAAACTTAATTTTTGATAAGTAATATGCATTGCTAAGAACTTAATTCGGACAACTTTAAAGACGATTTTCTCAATATTTAGATTTTTTCTGCACCTTCAGTTTCTAGATTTTTCGATACTTGTGTCTCGACCAAATATTGTCCTATCCTAACAAACCAAACATCAATGGAAAGTTTATTTATTCAGCTTTCAGATGATGTATAAATCTCAATTACGAAAAATTGACACTTATGACTGGTTTTGTGGTCCAGGGTCACATATATGAATAAAAGCCTAAATTAAGTCTGCTCATCATATAAAATGATTGTCTCTCTCTTCTGAAGAATTAGAATTAGATTAGGCACTTTCAAATCGATTTCTTTTACAATGTCTTTATGTACTTTTTGAAACTTGAAAACTGGTTTGAAAAAGCATGAGGGTGAGCAGATGACAGAAAATTCATTTTTGGTTGAACTAACTCTTTAAATTTTCTAATGAAGTATGTTCAGTTTCATGTGCTGTATTAATTTTATGCCATTATTTATTTTTTAAGTGTAATGCACATACTCTCTGAGGGTGAATGGTGCCTTGCTTAGGATGGCAGATTTCGAGGACACAGCAGTGGCCGACTCCACCAACACACTTGCTGAGCTGAGGGTCTGGCATAGGACATCAGTCACCTGAAGCTGCAGTAACAAAAGCCAGACATTACAGATTATTTCAGGGCTCTAAAAAAACAACTTTAAACAGACAACATACTCAAAACTGACGCCTACCCTGAGGAAGGGCTGGCTGTGGGATACGGCAGCAGGGCCCTGTGCGCTGACAATAACAGGCACATGGAAGCGATTTTTGGAAAGCGCTGCAGCCGCACTAGCCACACTGAATGCCTCTGAGAGAGAGTCCCAAGACTTCTTACTGAAGATGGAGTTCACAAGCTGGATTACCTGATCCTGTAATGGACAAGTGGAAGAGCCTTTTATTTTGAGACAGCACTTCAAACACAAAAAATATTTGCTGTACACAGTTACACATTTATTTTGAGTGGGACAAACTAACCTCTTTCAGAGGGGGCTCCATGTCCACATGATCGGACAGGGCATATGCAGCAGAAACAAACAGTGCTGTGGCCTCCAGCCCCTCCTCAAACTGAAGATATACTCCACCCAGATCATCTAAACGGGCAGCGAGATCCTACAACGAAGAAAAAAAAAACAAAAATCACAATAGAATAACATAAAACAATCAAATAAAAACTTGTTTCAGCTACACATAGTTAATGTAACAAAACAGTGCAAAATAGATAAGTTAGATAAGTTGTTTGTGGGCCTGTATTTTAGCACACATTACTTTTGCATTCACGTCTTTTTGTACAAATGCAAGTTGTAATTTTATGTTGTATATATCTGATTAATCCTAAATAGTGTTAAAGCACTTAGTTTACTGGTGTTTATTCACTCAGCCTCAGCTTAGGGCTGGGCGGGATTTAGAGTTTGTGCAATATATTGATATGTTTTTATAAATTATACGGTATGACACGAGTTAATATCGATACACGGCTGTTTGATAAGAGCGCATCTGAAAAATACAGGAGGACACAGTGTGAGCTGCATTATCCAGATTGTCTTAAACATGACATATGCTATATATCAGGGGTTTTAAAATAACTTGTAAGATATAGTTAACAGTCATATGCTCTCACAGATACAAGAGCTGCTACTTAGTTAGAGATGTGTTTTTTCTTTCTTAACTTACATTTCACAGGTAAATTCACAATATGGTAAATGTTAGAAGGTCATTTTTCAATATTTTTCTGTCAGGAGTGCAAGAGCCTCCTGCATGCAATTCTCTGCTAAATTTCACTTCAGTGAACGACTGCCACTGGACATGTGTGCCATATAGATGGAGCACAAGATTTCTGACTAAATTATACATTTTGCAAAAATATCTGTAGTTGGACAATAAATGTGCTATGTGTAGATTTTAAACCTACATGATAGCAGAAACTGTAAAATAAACATTCCAATGGGGTAATCAAAATATAATGCAATTAATATGTGCTTTTGTTTTTGATTCTTTTCATGTTTAGCTTAGTGAATTTAACTGCTTTAAAAAGCATTATTTTTTAGTTGCAACATTACAATGTTAGACTGTAATAGGTTTTTAGCCATTTTTTGCACACAATATACAGCATTGCCTATATGGTTACTTTCACTATATTTGTTTTCATTGCCTTATTCAATATAAACATTGTTTCGCTGAACAACATTGGACAGGATGTAAAAAAACCCCCAAAACATTACAGTGAGGAAAAAAATAATTTGATCCCCTGCTTAATTTGTATGTTGCCCACTGATAAAGAAACGATCAGTCTATAATTTTAATGGTAGGTTTATTTGAACAGTGAAAGACATGTTGCTAGAGACGAGCTTAATTGAATTTTGGAGTGGTAGAAACAGTAGTTTCCCCGGTAATGGCTGTACACAAAGCAGAGCTTCTCTCATGGACGCTACTTATAAACACAGATAAAATTAAAATGCTTAAAATGTTTTTATGAACAGAAAATAAGAGAACAGAAATAAATAAACTGCAGTATATATAACTGCAGTATATGGTCTATAGTCTTACAGCTGAATAATCTACAGGCATGGCTAATAAATCTGAAGTGAAGTACTAAACTCTTACCTCAATCTCCTCCAGGATATCTCCAAGTTCAGCTTGCTGGGAGAGACGAGATGCAGTCTGCAGTGCCAAAATGATTCTGTCAGGGTAAGGGAAAATCAAGAGTTAGATATCAACATTAAACTGATAAAAAGAAACCACAAAGCAAGTCCCAAGTTTACAAACAAAGCACTTTAATGTAAGAAAGTGTACATACGCCAAGACATTATCCTCTTTGGTGATGCGAGCTTTCAGGGCACTGACCACTTCCTGTGAGGCCAAAGATAACCCAAGAGAACTGAGAGCACTCACAGACTGATGGATCTGAGAGGCAGTGGAGTCCTCACTGACAGTTGCCAAAAGCAAATCACGTGTGTCATTTGACACAGGAATCTGTCAAAATACAGACACAATTTATGGATTTGCTAATAGAAATTACTGGGTGCAATGTAAAATATTATATGGAAGTGACTTTTTAGTCATCCAGCTAAACATCAGCTTAACCAGGGAGTTAAGCTTAAAAAGACTTATAACATTTAACACTCAAGGATAGAAAAAACATCTTTGTTTCCATATTTGCAAACTCCCAATAATGACTGAAACTGAACAGGATTGTATCAGTCTTTTTGCTTTCTTTTATAGCAAACCCCCGAGCTGCAACCCTCTAATCACATTCTTATGTACTTTTTTTTTTTTTTTTTTGTGATGACTTTTTTTGTTCATGAGTCCCTTGTTTGTCCTGAACAGTTAAACTGCCTGCTGTTCTTCAGAAAAATCCTTCAGGTCCCACAAATTCTTTGGTTTTTCAGCATTTTTGTGTATTTGAACCCTTTCCAACAATGACTGCATGATTTTGAGATCCACCTTTTCACACTGAGGACAACTGAGGGACTCATATGCAACTATTACAGAAGGTTCAAACACTCACTGAAACTTTTTGAATTTTTTTGAAGATCATGGTAAATGTAACTAATTTTGTCTTCTTGGAAACATGCAAGTATATTCTGTAGCTTCTGAAGGGCAGTACTAAATGAAAAAATATAATATTTAGGCAAAATAAGATAAATCCACACAGCTTCATTCAGTTCAAAAAGTTTTCACCCGCCGGCTCTTAATGCATGTTTTTTCCTTCTGGAGCATCAGTGAGTGTTTGAACCTTCTGTAATAGTTACATATTTGTCTCTCAGTTGTCCTCAGTGTGAAAAGATGGATCTCAAAAGCATACAGTCCTTGTTTGAAAGGGTTCAAATACACAAAAATGCTGGAAAACCAAAGAATTTGTGGGAGCTAAAGGATTTTTCTGAAGAACAGCAGACAGTTTAACTGGGATATGATTATGATGCAACCAGTGATCAAAACAAAAATGAGTGAGAAGTTGTATTTTACCTCACATCCAGACAGAGCCTGGCTGGCTTCTGCTGCATAAAACAGTGACTCCACGCTAGAGGGATCCAGGTTTGACTTGATAAACTTGCATTTCTCCTGAGGTAGACAAATAAGACAAAGTAAGACACAATTATGCGGACTTACTCATATTAATTATTTAAAAAATGGAAACTAATATGAAATATGTTTTTTTCTTACTTCTGCATCCGCAACAAAGATTTCCAATTTGCTAAGTCCAACAACAGAATAATAAGCAGACTTGAGGTCACTGAAGGGTTGGCTCAATACAGCCTGAAGTCTGGCCACATCAGTGGTGGTCAGATGATGGGATGGGGTCAGGGCCTGGGTCTCAAGAACCAGGGACAGAGCCAACAGGCTAAACAAACCTTGAAGTGAATACATGCACAAAGAATACAGTTTATATGACACATAAGTGTTTGAGGGAATTACACACAAGAGAAGCATCTGACTCCTACAGAAGCATAATATGCATTCCAAGGGTTCGAAATCAAGCGGAAACAATGAAAACTGGACTTTTTTTTCTTTTAATCATTTTACAGACAATGCACTTGCAAAGAGCAATTTCTTATGATTCAATATTTTACAGCTGAGCTTAACTTGAAAACTTAATATTCACTACAGAAATGTCCATCACTTTTCCAAGCCTAAAATCACAGCTGGAACATAAAATAAGCGTCCTTATTGAAAAAATAAAATAAACAATAATAATAATAAAAGGAAAAAATAACCTTTAAGGCCTCATGTAAGATTTAAATGCCAGAATTTGTTCGTCGCAAATGCTATAAAATACAGAAGCTATAAAATACTGCTAATATTACGACATAACAAACTATTAATTGCACCACAAAACGTTCTCCCGACACTTCATACACAGTACGCATAACACTACTAAAAATATATATATGATATCATGCTAATATCAGAATAAATGAAGGTACTGATTGACAGGCTACTGAAAGGTGCCTGCAAAAACAACTGTCCAGACGAAATGTGACAAACTGCATTTACAAAGTCAGCCTAAACATGTCAGAAACGCATCACTGTTTACTCTTTCAATGATTTTAATGAACAATAAATCTTAAACAATAGCATAAAACCATGCAGAAATAAACTTACAAAGATGAGCCATGTCGCCTAGTGCACCGTCACCAAAAGCTCAGAGAACTTCCGGGTCGTGCGGATGAAACTTATTTCACCAATGTAGGGTGACATGTGCGTTCATTTGATCTAATAACAGACATCAGACATTCAAACTTAATACCACAATGATATATATTTTATTTGACATATAAAATATGGATTTTTTTTAAACAAAACAATAGCAAATGTGTAAAATGTATGAAACAGCCATTGCTTTGAGGCAAACACCCCTACGGTCTACATGTGGTATGAGCCACGTCATGTAAAAATGAATGAAACGAGAGAAATGGCAATACGTGGACTTCAATACTACTTTTTATAATAGCGTACATTAAAAATGAATCCCGTTCTGAACGGATCACGACTGTACTGTTTGTGTAAGAAATAAAAAATCCTCACGCTCAGTAAAAGACGGAAATTGTGTTGTGCTTTGTGTCTGCTTGTGATTGGCCTTTTCCAGTCCTAACGCTCGTTTCAGCCAATCAGATTCAGCCGAGCTCATTTCATAACGCGACATGAAAAGTGATATACTTTATAAAAATAATCAGTGCGGATTTTTATTTCACCAACGAGATTTGTTCGCTCACTGACCCTTTTCATAATTAAGACCCATTATTACGTTTTAGGCTCCGTCAGGTAGCACACAATCTGAGAATATTCCTTCCCAGAACATCACTGGATGATGATGATGGCCAGCTGGATTATGTTCCATGCATGTATGGGTAGAATATGGAGGACGAGAAATGACTCAAGTATAAATAAATGAATATATACATAAATGCAGAAATAAATAAATGTAAAAATACATTAATTAATTAAGAAATAAATTAATAAACACATGTAGAAATATATATATTAACAAATAAATGAATATATAAAAAATTAAATAATTAAATGCTGAAATAAATGCATAAATGAATGAATAAACAAATAATTATGTCAAAAGTGTCACTTTTAATTGTGCCATGTTTGTACCATTTGTGTTATACATTTATTTCTGCATTTATGTATTTCTACATTTATTTATTTTTACATTTATGTATTTCTATGTCCGTATGTTAATAAGGTAGGCGGTCCTAACCTCTCAATGCAGGATTGGTTAAACAGGATCGCGATCGTTTATCTATCTATCTATCTATCTATCTATCAATCAAATAATATATTATATATATATATATATATATATATATATATATAAAGAATTATAATTTCTCATAAAAATTATATATATATAATTTCTTGTAAACTAAAACAATTCGTCACAGTAAATTTGATTAAAAAGAATCAACATGACGATGTCACACAAAAATTAAATTAGGTATACTCGGGAATTATTTACATGTCGACACTTCTTTTTTTACCTGAATACTCCAATTCATGCAATTTCTTTATTAAATTGTTAAAATGTTGACATTGTGACATTTCTGAATGTAAACAAAATGTGCATTAGTGAATACTTAAGGTATATTTGTGCTGATCTTTCTTGTGATTTTCACAATCTGCCCATTCTCCACTATGAAAACTGATATTGACCTTATTCAGTTGTGTGTATGTATGTATATATGTATATATATATATATATATATATATATATATATATATATATATATATATATATATATATATATATATATATATATATATATATATATATATATATATATATATATATATAAACCCCCTGCAAATTCCAGTTCTCAGTGCTTAGCAGTGCTCTACTTTTGCTGTGAACGGAAAGTTGTTGTCTGGCTGTTAGAGTTTTTGTCTAAATGGTCTTCATGTGATAAAAACAGAAGGTTAAACATTAGAATACAGCAACAGCAAAATTAATTCCTTGGAAAATTTCAATATTTTTGATCAGAGAGGAAAAAAAAAAAAAAGATCGTTATTCCAACAATCTGTGAAACGATCTCTTCAAGGACAAACCAGAAGAGAACCTTGTTAAAGATAAACCAATAAAATACAAACTGGAAGAAATAATGAAAAGGTACTAAAATTTAATCATCTTAAAAGCCAGATCATCTTTTGACAGAAAAACACAAGAGGAAATAGTTGGTTTAGTACAATATATTTCAGTCTCAATAGACATAGAAATTGATCGTTCGTCCCTCCCCCCCATTTTTTACACTATAAAAGGCCCGTTTACTTGTGAAACAGTCTTTATGAAACAGAATGGCATTAGAATATGATATATGAGCTAGGAAAACCAAGTGACTGAATACAAAATAACGTCACATTGGGACTGGGGGGGCGGGGAAGCAGTACTTTCTGATGAACGCGTCCATAGTTGTCAGCAAAACATCTATATACATTGTTTGTCATTTATAGACATTTACACATTGTATCAAGAATGGAAGTACAACTTATGAGAGGAAACAACTGAACTTCATTTACAACATCTACACTTAAAGATGCTCATGCTGTCTGCTGATATTGAACGCTGTCATCCTTCATGTCTTCGAACACGCTGCATTGCGCAAATGAATACTGTTAACTCTGATTTCTCATCCTGCTTCTTCAACAGGTGATGAGGCCATTGAAAAGCACAGAGTTCAAGAGTTTATGGGAAAAGAAAAAAAAAAGTTTAAAAACAAATTTGTGCTGAAATTTCAGTGATTTTCTCCTCCCTGACAGTGCAGGTCTTGAAGTTTCTGAAGAGATGCATCCATGGGTTTCAGAGGAAGATAAAGGATTTTAAGTATTGCCACCAGATTTTCAGTGTGAAGGAAAATGAAAAGTAAGTGAAGAATCCCACGGTATTATATCCTAAGATTCACATGGTAATAAAAGTAATTGAAAAACATGTCTGTTACGGAGGCTAATTTTCACTATTATGTTGAAATGAGGTTTAATTTCTTCATCAGCCACACGGTCAGTGACATAAAAAGTCTGGAAGGTCAGGGAAATGTTGAGCTGTTCTCAGTTCTACTGAAATTGCTTCTGGGAAATTGAGTTTTTCCTCAAATTTTTCTGCCAACATAAAGGGGAAATAAAAAGAGTTGTGACTGCCGTTTCCTGTTTGCCATGTCCGGTGCTGCTTTGAGTCAGTCAGTCAGCTGTTCCATTGAATCACTCACTGAGGATGGGAATGCTGGCATGATCCAAACAAGCTAACAGTTCTTCATTACAGCATTCTACAGAAAAAAAAAGCAATAAAAACAAACTCATATTAAAGTGCATTTACTACATGACACAACACACTGCCACAGCAGTTAACGACTACAGATGGAACAAGCACTGCCCTCTAGTGGACATGTTTGATCAGTTAATTTACTGATGAATTTTATTGAAATTGCACAAGCAACAGGGTTCCCACTCTAAGCCAAATGTCAAATTCCCTGACTTTTCCCTGACTTTTAATGACTAAAAAGCTGAATTTCCATGACCTATAATGAACGGATCCATCCACTTGCAAGCTTTATTTACTTGTTTACAGACGTTTTTAGTACAAAACTATGGAAGCCCGTTTTTGCCACTAAATAAAAAAAGATAAAGATAAAATTCTGACTTTTTTTTCTTGCAATTGCAAGTTTGTATCTTGCAATTTTGACTTTTTTTTTCTCAGAATTGTAACACATAAATTCATTTCTGAGGAGAAAAAAATACTGATATGTTCACATAATTGCGAGTTCATATCACACAATTCTGCCTTAACTCTCAATTGCCAGTTTATATCATGCAATTCTGACTTTATATTAGCAATTGCGACTTCTCACAATTCTGACTTTTTTTCCGCAACTGCTAGTTCATATCTCACAATTCAGAGAAACAAAAGTCAGAATTGCGAGTTTGTATCACGCTATTGTGAGAAAATAAGTCAGAATTGTGAGATAAGTCGCAATAACCTTCTTTTTATTTTTTATTTAGTGCCGGAAACAGGCTTTTTCTGTAATATTTCTACAGAAATTAATTTATGTTTATAACAATCTGAAGGATTTTTGTAAGGGTTTGGGGTTTGTAAGGATTTGTAATCAAGTTCATCATTCAGGTTTTTGCACTTTTAGGTTTTGCTTTTCTATGATCTACTTTTCATACCCAGTCTTTGAAGTGGTCATTTTGTAGCCAAAGCTCTTGAAATAATTTTTTTTTTCTGGCATGTTTGCCTTAGTTATCTAAGCTGGTGACTGCATTTGACACCAGTGATTGCCAGTTGACATGCGGGAAGGGAATAAAATGGCACTGAAAAATAGCCCAACCATAAAAATAGGCAAATAAATAAAAATGGTACAGAAAAGTTCCGTTTGATAAACAGAAACTAAAATTTAAATCAACAAAAAAATCAGGCACTGCAATAAAACTCTTATTAAATGTATATATTGACATCACCATAGGTTAGAAGATTTTTCAGCAATATGTTTGTTTTGTGGCTTGAACAATGAATCCATGCTCCATAAAGAGAAATATCATATTATAGATCACACTTACACTTTCCATTTGTGCCACTTTTTAAAACACCAATCTTCAAACTCATCGCTGCCACTTTTATTCATTCTTAAAGTGAACTTTTGCCTGAGTACATGGAGATTACATTTACTGTTTGGACTGCCACTATCCAGTGGGTGACACTAGGGAGCAGCGGGTAAAATAGTAATAATAAGTTTATTAAATAACACTGACCAATTAAAACAGTAGCTGTTCTTCTGCATAAATCACTGCCTCAAAGTTACTGAGGTGGTGCTGTCAGATATTCTCAGAATAAAATCAACAACAGCCAATTAAATGAAAAGACAGGGAATGTAATTTGTTTAAAATAATTACATTATGATATAATAAATATGTATAAATATTTATTTTATACATTAATACCCATTAACCAATGAGTAAATGTTTGTCATTACATTAATAAATGAGAAGAGACCTTAGACATAAGTTATGATAGAGTTTTATTACAGAATCCTAAAAAAAAAAAATAATAATAATAATAAAAAAAAAACACTATTGGCCGTAAAAATCCTGTTTGGAGCATCTGTAGTATTTTGGTTTTAATTTCAAGTGATTTTTACTTATTGTGATGATTATTGTATCATCAGGCCAACTTTACAGTCTCAATTTCTGAATACTGGCCAAATGATTTGACCCGAGCAATATATCAGTCTATGAAAAATAATGTAGTTTGGGAGAATAAATGAATTTTGGATGATATAACCGTGACATGATTACAGACCTGGATCAGAGCTGCTGCTGGCTCTACAGGAGGATACAATTGGATTTCTTTTTTGCTTTCTTCTTTTCCACTGGTGTTTTCCTGTTAATTTGTCTGACCAAGTCATAGAAGATCTGCAATGTGCAAAAAGATGATCTTGAAGCAGAAGTTTTTCCTGGAAACCCTCCTAACTTGCACATTTTGTATGTCTCCCTCATCTAACACACCGGATTCAATTCAGCTCATTAGTAGACACTGGGTGAATTCCAAATGGGTTTTTTGCGCCCTTCAAGGGCACTTCGGGAAGGGGACGCAACGAAAGTGAGCAACTGAATCCCTTCATGAAGGGCACTTCCAGAAGTCCGTTAATGAAGAGAACATGCGATGGTCACTTCACGGAAGTGATTTCCGTTTGTGATCATGTGATCTTCAGTAAGGAGCTCTTGCGATGCCCTTTAAAGCAAATTTGGGGTTGATTTCGACTTTACATACAAATGTAAGCAGAATAGGCTGATTAAATTTGTCTTTATTTTAATGTAATACAAAATATTTTTTTCAGTGACAGAAATGTGTTTTAAAACAGTGTACGCAGGTTTAAACACATTTAGTTTGAAAAAGTTTAATAGCAAATAAGACAATATTTAAATAAAATAATAATAATAATAATAATAATAATAATAATAATAATAATAATAATAATAATAATAATAATAATAATAATAATATTATTATTATTATATGTTTATTTGCAACAACTGATGAATCGCACTCAGCATTGTCAAGGTAACATTTGGTCAGTCATTCCCTTCACTAAGGGAGTTCCAAATGCTGAGACAGAAATGCCCTACTCCCTTCAAAGAACACACTTCAAAAGGTTCTGCCCTTCGAAGGGCAAGGGTGTAACTTTGGTTTGAAAAGTGGGGGGGGGACAGACATTTGGGGAAAATGTTTTTGAATCCAATTTCCTGCATTTACATGGAATTCATTTTTTATGTTTAGGGACTTTTTGACAATGTTGAGAACGTTATTGCTATTAAAAACGAAAATAAATAAAAAATAAACGGAATTTTCAGATCTTTTGCAAACAAAACAAGATAAAGATCGCCAACTCTAAACTGCAACCTATGTTATTAGCTTTCTAAAATGTCAAATTAAGTGGAAGAGACAAGCCTCACTCATAAAATCTCTCAGAGACTCATGTACTTCGTTAGCATCTCGCAGTGATCATTTCCATACCACGGATGCTAAAATTTTTGCAAACTGTCTAAACTGAAATATACATGTCATGCAGAAACTTATATGAGGAGTTTAACAGTAAAAGTCTTTCAGAGAACAAATTAGCTGGCTACGGGCCTGGCCTGATCACACAGATCTGATCATCATGAAAATGTGCGGTTAAAAGTGAACTCGTTTTCATGGTACACAGAAGGTTCTAATCTGCATTAAACATTAAGCTAACAGTCTTAAGTTATAGCAAGTGTTTGTTAACGTCAGCTCAGTCAACGACAACGGCTGACATCAACAGGTGTAGACAAATTCTGTCTGAATAAATATGATCATCCTGACCTGAGCTAATTTACTGAATCAACCAACTCGCATCTCCTTTTTGTCTTTTTACCCACGATGACATTAAAGTCGTCTGTTGCTGCTTTTGGCGTTTCATCGCCGACAGTGCCGCTGCCGCAGCTGAGATGCCTGCTCATAGATTAGTGTGCTGCAGTGTGGATGCGACGCGCGCATCGACACAGGTAGACTCAAAAGTCACTTTAAGACTAAGAGTATTCTATAGTCTTTGGTAGACTCTTTCCTGCTGCTCAGTGGTAATGACAACGTGAGGTTTAAAAATTATAACAAGACTTTGAAAGTGGGGGGGGGGACACGAACAGGATTTTTAAAAGTCCCCAGTGGAAGTTATACCCCTGGGCATAGGGATGCTCACTGCCTTAGTAGAGAAGACCTGAACTGGGAGACATACAAAACAGCAGTGCAGTGCTGGAGGGCCTCCAGGGCAGGTTTGAAAATCCCTGATTTAAAGTACTCAATGTAAACATGAAACTACTGGAATATGTTCTGAATGGGGGAAATGTCAAGTGAATAAATGTTACATGCTCACATCAAGGACGTTGATCTTCGATTTGGCGGAGGACTCTAGAAAGGCACAGTTGTTCCACTGCCGGGCCAGATTTTGCCCCTGTTCTTTTCCGACTACCCTCTCATCCTCCAGATCACATTTATTACCCACCAGGATCATTGGCACCTACAGTCAGAGTGGAGAAAAAGAAACAACACAAATGTGGGTATATCATTTTGCCATGGAAACTAAAACCATCATGTCATTTGTGACATTTTCAGTGTTTATTAGACCAGCGAAGATGAGGGATGCCGAATGTTATTTTCAATTTTATACCTGAAGCTGGCACCACACCACATGTCAGACATGGCCTACATGTGCACAATCATACCAGCCACAGCTGGACTGGGGTTAAAATTTGGCCCTGGACAAATCCAGCCCATCCGGCCCACGAGTTCCCCCATGAATGTTTTGCTGGTTTTATGGCTTTCCATTGGAGTAAATAAATAAACAATGATAGATATTACTGAATTCACAGCAATTGCAAATATTTGCAAAATTTTTGTAAATGCCCTTGACAGTATTGATTTTGAGCTAGAATGCAGGAAACTTATTGCTAATACATTGTCATAATTTCCTCGCCCTCATGTCGTTCCAAACCTGTATGACTTGCTTTCTTCTGTAGAACACCAAAAGATATTTTGCAGAATGTTACCAAACCATTTTGTTTACCTTTGATTTTTACTGTATGGACAAAAGAAATAAATGTTCTTCTTTTATGTTCCACAAAAAAATAAATTGGAATGACAGGATGTTGAGTAAATTATGAGAGTTTTCATTTTTGGGTGAACTATCCCTTTAAGAACTTTAATATTTGTAAATAAACACCTAATTTATATGACATTTTACTTTAATCAACATTTCAATTCAATTAAAATTAATTAGAAACATCTAAAGAGTAAGAAGTTCTTGCTATAGAATTCAGAGTTTAAGTAGTCCTATTAGTAAGATTGTGGTCACAAGAAGTAAAACCATGGCTATATGGTTTTTGAAATAAGTTATAGTAAATAAAAAAAAAATAATAATAAAATAAATCAAATAAAATGAATAAAAAGTAAATTATTGCCCAATATATTATAATAAAAATATTTAATAAAAAAAAATACTTTTCTGCCAAAACACCATAGGCTATTTGTACAGTGTTAATAAGTTAAATTACTATTATGCTGAATGATTTTTGCATTTTCCAATTTACTTCGTCATGAAGTTTACATTGTCGTCGCTCTTTTCAGCCAGCATCACTACAGAACCTTTAATGGTATAATAACACACGACTATATAACAGTTCTGTGTGACATCTGAATGGATCAAGCAACTTGCGCTGTTTATCACTTTGTGGTGCAGTGCACATTCATCAGCGTTGTGCGCAGCTGGCCGATGCATTGCGTATAGGAATATGCACACTTTTGGAATATTTGGTTTTTGCCGTTTCACATGCACTGTAACTTAAAAACAGAGTGAGACTCCCTCACTTTGGCGATCGACCCACTACTAGACTGGCCCATCAGGAATGTCCTGATACTCCCAATGGCCAGTACATCCCTGGCCACAGCTAAAAATCAAGCCTAGAACTGTAAACAAGTCATTTTCAGCTTTATCACACACATTGTTTTTAACAAGTAACCAATAATCGGAACAACGACGGAGTGTTTTAAAGCCACCTAGAAAGATGCAGTCAGTTTTCCCATTTCCTTCTGTGGCTTTAAAACTGGAAATCACAGAGCGCCCCTCTCAGTAGACTCTTCTTCAAGCACCAGAAGCCTGCCATGTTTGGACTGGCCAGATGGAAAAGGTTTAAAATCTAAACAAACCATGAAGAGGTGGTGGTCGGGGCAGAGACTTCAGCACAAGCCTCTGTAGAAAAACAGAACTAGGAATGTCAAGCTTAGAACTAAATGGTACCACAGCAGGCTGGGGACGAGGACACAGAACCATCTGAGAGTAACAGCATTGAAGCTATAACAACCAACCCACACTCACACTTAAAGAAACGGTTCACCCAGAATAAAAATTCTGTGATGGCTTAGTTAACCTCACATCATCTCAAACTGTGTGACTATCGTCATGTTCACACAGCAGCAGAATACTGTTGTCAGTCCTGTGTTTGACACTCTAATACAGTTCGGTTATACACCATTTCATGTATGACTGAATCTACAGCACCCAGAAGAAGAAATTATGTTTTAGCAGAGCTCAAGTGAATATGACAAAACTGTAGCCAAAAAAAAAGATGTCAACTTTTTATCATTTTGTCCTTGCTAGTTGCATCTTACAACAAACTGTTATTAATGATTAATTATGGGGGCTTCCTTAAAAGTAATCATAGAATCATTAGTAAACCAACTATAATTCTTACTAGAGGAACTCAAACGTATTACTGATGTACTGCCATTAGTGGCCCATTCATGCTTTCCAGCCTCAATAGATTTGAACCTTTGCTGTCCATCAGGACTTGTAGCATGGTCCAAACCGCAGAAGCAGCATGATGAGAGAGACAGAAGGAGACGGTGTAAGGCCAATCAAAACACATTCCAGAGATGTTAACTGCTCATGTCTATGATCCCCCGGGCCAGTGCTTCATACTACACACACGCGCACACACAAACAGTGTTCTTTCCACACATGTCCAAAAAAGGGCATCCCATGACTGACACAGAACAGAGGCAAGCCAGAAGACTTGGGCTGAGAATGGGCTGCTGCAGAGATGGTGTGGAGACCCATAGGATGATATAATCATTTGATTAGCATTCTTGCTTTACTTAGGGTTGGGAATTACACAGAATATTCACCAAAAAAAAAAAAAAAAAAAAAAAGAGAAAAATGTACACATTTCCATTCTGTTCAAAATTTTTCACCCCCGGCTCTTAATGCATGTTTTTTCCTTCTGGAGCATCAGTGAGTGTTTGAACCTTCTGTAATAGTTGCATATGAGTCCCTCAGTTGTCCTCAGTGTGAAAAGATGGATCTCAAAATCATACAGTCATTGTTGGAAAGGGTTCAAATACACAGAAATGTTGAAAAACCAAAGAATTTGTGGGACCTGAAGGATTTTTCTGATGAACAGCAGACAGTTCAACTGTTCAGGACAAACAAGGGACTCATGAACAACTATCACTAAACAAAAAAAAACAAAAAAAAAAACAACAACAGCTGTGGGTCATTCAGGTAACAACACAGTATTAAGAATCAAGGTATGTAAACTTTTGAACAGGGTCATTTTATAAATTCAACTATTGTTCTCTCTTGTGGACTATATGTAAATGTCTTTTACGTAAAATATCTTATTCAGGTCAGTACTAATTAAAGAAATAACATGCATTTTGTATGATTCCTCTTATTTTGCAGATTCTGAAAGGGGTACGTAAACTTTTGAGCACAACTGTGTACGCTTATTTGTGCATGCATCCAAAACATCATCCACTCAACAGGAAGGTTACACACTTACATCTTCTGTGTCCTTTACTCGTAGAATCTGTTCTCTTAAATCCTGCAGGTCATTGAATGTGGACTGTGCTGTGATTGAGTACACAAGAGCAAAGCCCTGACCATTCTTCATGTACAGGTCCCTCATAGCTGTAAACTGCTCCTGAAAGAGATAGAGGAAAACATACACAATGAAGAAAAAAAAAAAAGCACAGAATAAAGTCGTGATTTTTAAGCTACATTTACAAGTTCAGTGGAGGGACAAAAATGTCTCAGAATTTGTAATGTATTCGAGAAGATCTGAATTCTTAATTCTTTAAATTGTCAATTTTCTATTTTTAGTTTTGAGATGAACAATGTCATCATTCCCAGTCATCCCACACTTCTGTGTGTAATATGGGATTCTGGTGTAAGTAGTGGTAGTAGTTTCTTTTATTGCCATGTCATCATCTAAGGCCATCTTCAAGGCTAAAACTGAGTTGGAAAAATACAAGAATACAGTTGACATACAGTTAAATGGGAGGCCAAAAGGACTTACTGTTCCCGCTGTGTCCAGGATCTCCAACATGCACTGCTGGCCATCAACTTCCACTTGCTGCATGAGGAAAAAAGGAGAAGAAAATTGACAGAGATAAGCTTCTATTGTCCACTGGAGTATTAAACCAAAAACAGGAGAAGCTACTAAGCTTGCTACCTTTCTATAGGAGTCTTCTATTGTAGGGTCATATTTCTCCACAAAAATTCCCTGGACAAACTGGACCGTCTGCAAGAGGCAGAGATATTAAATTGGAGCCAGAGAATGGTTTCACACAAACCTGTAAAAAAAAGTCAATAGAGGGGAAAAAAACACAACTGCCATATATTCTCAGTTATGCAGTAATTATGTTTGACCAACAGAAGATTCTCAAGTTCTCACAGCACAACCTCTTATTTGAATTAAAAGAAAACAAGCACTAAAGACTTGGTTAACATTATTGTAAGATTTTACATATTGGATGTATTATTTTTTACACTAAATTTATTGGAACGCATTTATTTATTTGAAAGTTTAGGACTTTCAGATATGTACATAATACAGTATGTCCATACATAAACCTATACAAATCTCAAAACAATGCATCTCAGATTTTTTAAAATCAAACCGTAAAAATTAAGCTGCAAAACAAAGAAACTGCAAGTTTAAAGGCATGGTATGTTATTGCGCTAAAGGGTGCATATTCAAAACAAGCAAAGAAACAAAGGCGTTGTCTGATGAAGCTGTGATTGAATGTGGAATCATAGAAGTTGTCATCTTCATGCCTACAGAAATTGTGTTCATTGATCAGTTATTTTAATGCTGCATATATACAAGACACATATTAGAAAAAAAAAAAAAAAAAGTAAAATATTGAGAAAATCGCCTTTAAAGTTGTCCAAAGTAAGCAATGCATATTACTAATCAAAAATTAAGTTGATACATTCACGATAGGAAATTTACAAAATATCTTAATGGAACATGAATATCCTAATATCCTAATGATTTTGGGATAAAATTTTTTTTTGATAATTTTGACCCATACAATGTATTTTTGGCTATTGCTACAAATATACCCCAGCGACTTAAGACTGGTTTTGTGGTCCAGGGTCACATATATGAGTTTCCGTATGTGTAGTAAACGAAATGGCTACTAACTGCATTATTGCAAATGAAAGTGTTGCAAATGCTAAGCTGCATAATTGTAAAAAAAAAAAAAAAAAAAAAAAAAGTCATTTTTCAGTTGTGGTTGACCCAGTAAAAATACAATTTATAATATAAAAATTGTCTACAATGTTTATTAGTTGATATGGCAAAATGTTTCTAAATTTTGCATTTCAATGGTCATCAGTATCATAAATTGAAAAGTCGAAAGTTTTTTTATACTTTGATTTTTATTTTTATTTTTTTTAAATCTATGAACATTAATTATACTTTGTATTATATCACGTATGCTTCATATTTATGCAAGCGTCTATGGGGGAGACTAAATTTGCCAACATTCTCTCTTCTGATTGCCTTTATCAGTCTCTCTCAATTTTTTTCCTCTTTTTGAAAGTTGTGAACACACTATTGTGGAGTTTTTCTTTTGCTATTTGAGCTAATCGAAATGCAAAAAAATACATATTTATGGTACTCTCCCATTAACTGCTCTCAAAGTTTACCCAACCATGACTACTTCCACTGCCAAGAAACCTGGAACTGTGAAAAAGGTCCATATTTGTTAATAGGCTTTTATTATGTTGGCAATTGGATAAATTACATCAGTGTAAAGCTAAACTTCCCCTGTAATGACTTGCAATGAGAAGCATTTCTAAACCTGTTGTCTAACAAAAGAGAACAATACTTCCTGTCACAAAATGAGGCAGAAAATGTGTTCTATACTCTAAAAAAGCCACTGTTTTTTTTACTGACTGTTCACCTTCCTTTAATCATGTCGCAACTTTCTTAGTTAGCATAGCTGTTTTCATGCATTGTCAGGGCCCAACGCTAAAAATGTTTCTACTAGAGGTTCAAATTTTCACTTGCTCTAACAATATTTTCACTGGCCCTGCAATGAATTAAAAAAACAAAACAAAAAAAAAAACAAAAAGTGTTCTCTTTTTTGACCCATGTTATCTTTATTTTGTAAGTTTATGACACCAACATTTTAGATGCCATTTACATTTTACAACTGATAAATTCCAAATTCAATATCACAGCAAAAACTGCTAGCCTAAGAAATTTAAAGATCAAACTAGAGCTGCACGATTAATCGCTAAAAGATTGGGATCGATTCAAACCCACCAGAATCTCATTTTTTTTTAAATGACGATTTGCCTATTAAACCTTTAAAAAAAAAAATCATACTGGAACAGTTATATCTGCATTCACACTGCCATTGACACAGTTACCATGTTTGGGTAAGAAACAGTCTTCTGAACTACACAGTACCATTTCTGTCTTACAGTTATTCATATCACAGAAATATTGGGATCAACGTTTATAGTTCAGATAAAAACATTGAGGTTTATTGTAGCAGTCAAAATAGAGCTAACCCCCTTTTGAACATAACAGATATATTAAATTGTGTCGATTACATTGTGACTTAAATGTATTTGCCACTGAATCATTAATTTAAGAGATTCATTCAAAAACGCAGATTTATCCAGAAATAAAACAGTGCAGTACTCATAAGTGAGTTATAAAATCATTCATTCAAACAAAAAACAACAACAACGTGATTCTCAATTTATCCAGAATCATGCAGCTCTAGTTGAAACATTAAAGACAAGTGAACAGTCAGTAAATAAAATTAAGAATATATAGATCAAAAACACAAATGAAATGATGTTTAAAAAAAAAAAAAAAAAAAAAAAAAAAAAAACACAGCAAATGCAAATTCATTCTCTAAGAGCAGGTAGCGCTTATGGAACAGCCACAATACAGTGTTTCCTTGGTTTCCATTAGGCATATTTTTAATTTGCAATTTCAATTTGCGCAATTTGAAGGGTAATGAAAACACAGCTACTGTTTGGCCGAGCACTGGAGTCTAGCTGCTCTGAGGTTTGGTAAAGATGACATGATATACTGTACTTACCAGGGCTGACTTGCCCACACCGCCAGAGCCCAACACCACAAGCTTGTATTCACGCATGGCAGGGTCTCTACACCAGGCTCCTCAGTGCTCTAAAAACAAGATAAGATAATCAGTAGGTCTCTACATATCAATGTGTGTTAATTTGTGTGCGCAGAGTAAAGAGCATCCTGGATCGTAGCCCAGGTGGGGGATATTGCAAGCATGACCTCCTAAACAAAAAGCAGCTGTGGGTTCTGGATGGAAGTGCACAGTCTAGAGCCAGGAGAGAGGCCTGCTAAGCCTCTGGGCCTACATGGATCTAACCCATATCATTAGGCCCACACTGAACTGGACACCGCAAATCTACGAGGAAAGAGGATGGTGGAGGACGAAATCCACTTTATGACAGAAAAACTCATTACTGTGTGGAAAAAGTTAAACAAGATAACAGTTAACCACCATTGGCTTTTAAAGCAAATAAACCAGAGTTGTGGTCTGCACAGCCCTATGTACAAAGAAGGCCACGTACATTGATCAGCAAAAAAAAACATTTACTCCACCCGTCCTTGAACAAACACATTCTTCAAATCAACAACTTAAACACTTCTCCAATTGCTGGTACAAGCATGTGGGATCTGTTCAGAATGAATAATACATACAGGACAATCCCTTTTGTGTAAAAAGGTGTCACAGGGAAAACATTCTGCTGGCTATCATATAGTAAACACACATGCAGCCAAACCCAGGTCTTCTGAAGTTACGCCTCTATAGTGAGGGGTCGAATCCAAACATTGGCCAGGCTGTGCGCACTCAAGGAACACTAATCTCATCCAGTGTTATTTGGGGCGGTTCATAGGTGCTGTTGCTCGAATGCTTCAGTCCATTTCTGCTTTTGCAGGATTGGACGGCATGCAGAGAGGAGAATTTTCTTCCTTTAATGGTAACGGCAGCATAGAAAAGGCGATGGGATGCCAAGCTGAGGCCACCGAGAGGGAAAATGACCAGAGGTAATGTAGAACTAAAACTCAGATGTGATTAGGAGCATTTCAGAAGCAAATGACTTCCAGCAATGAGTCTCTTATGATGTCCAAAAAAAAAAAAAAAAAAAACCTTGCACGCAAACACATGGAGAGATACAGCATAGGACCACTCCTCTTGGCTCACAAAAACAGCCGCAACTCCAAATAATTCAAATTATGTTCAGAAACAAGCAAATTCATACAGACAGTCGTCAAAAGATAGTGAAACACTTTTCTTCTTTCTCTGGACACAAATAGACACTCAAACAACAACAAGAAGAACATTTACCTTGCCCAAACAAGTGTTACAGAATTCACTCACTGAGATATTCTTTCCATTTAAGGATGAATTGGATAAGCGGTTACCTCTACACAGCATGAACAAAGCTAAACCTCCCTGATCTTCAAAGGCAGTATGAACAATCTGTGGACCATAACAGCTGCTCTGATGAAATTGTGGGTTAATATTTTGACTAAGACTGCATTTAAGCGTAAAGGTCCAGTAAGAGGCTAAGGCCCATGGAGGCTGGGTGTGCTGAAAGAAAAACAAACAACAAGTAATACTTTGGCCAGCTCAAACTCAACCTGACAGAAAAACAGTTTGTTTAACCCACATATTAAACTAGTAGGGGTGGGAATCTTTCGGTACTTCACAATTTGATTCAGATCGATTCGTGTGGTCACAATTCAATTAAAAACGATTTTTTAATTAAACTTTCTCATTAAAATGTTTGTGCACACTGGACATCAAACACATCAGTATTTTAATAGAAAAACACACCACTATACTGTATTAAAAAAAAAAAGTTGCAGGCCTCAGGGAGCCTTTATAAATATGTGGGGCATTGAAACCGCTTTTGAATGCGAGGTTGTGTTTCACGTTTTGCCTTCATTTTCGAGATATGCGATTACACTGAGCAACAGTAGGCCTACTTACCACATTTTACAAGATTAAATGTTTGTCAGTGGTGTTCAGGATCTGCAAATGATTCGCCATTGTCCTCAGTCATCACTCTTTACTCGGTTTGTGTGGTAAGTGAAATATATATTATGTACTATAATGTAACCAGCTATCGATAGCAAATGGCTAACCACGTTAGGGCTGGACGATGTATATCGATCGATAAATTCATGCGCATCTCGTCAGTAAAGCGGTTTCTTTGATTAGCGGTAAATCTCCATCACCTGTTTTCAAATGGAGCACCAGTTAATACACTGGTAGGAGCTGTAAAACCTTTCTTCATTTCAGCTGAGGCAACTCAGAAGGGTTTATACCCTGGATATCCAGGGCGTGGCCAGCAATGCAAATTCTGCACACCCAATTTCATTGGCCTTTTCTCACAGATATCAGAGGTGTTTGGGCAGCAGCATTTACTACTGATCACACAGCCGCTGTACTTCAATGACAAGCTGCGCGTAACAGCTTTCTTAATCGCGAACCGATTTCATAATCGCGCTAAGCGATATAATAACCAAATTTTGATTATTTGTGCAGCCCTAATGCAAACATACTGTTGTGCTGATACAATCATTCGTAATAATTTTTTCTAATAATGTTACAATCAATATTATTATTATGATTTTTTTTATTCTGTGATCAGAAATAAAGGGCTCTTTCGAAGTCATGGCATTTACTGAAAGGCATCATGCTAACCAGACAAACAATGACCTCGTCTAGAACAGAACCCTGCCAACACATGTTGAGTGCAAACACTATGTTATCAGGTGAGATAAATTAAAAGCACAAAGTTTGAACAGAAAGAATGTGTCATAGCCACCTGCCTGATGCCACTTAACCACTGATCTGTTCCCACTGTGCTCTGCTCACATGCTCTGATAATAATAGCCTAGGACTACAATGATATGTGCATGCAGGTGATCACGCTGGACATGGTGACGGAAGTTAGCCTATTTTCAGGCTCTGCATTATATCATTGCGCCTGTTGCACTCATGGTGCGGCAGAAAAGTTCTTTAATTATCACGCTAGAATGAGAGTATGGATTCTAGCCATATCAGCCTAGAAAACTGCAACTTTTCATTTTCCGTTGGTCTTAGTACAAAATGTAACTACAGAACAGTCAAGTTTTAATAGAAAAAAATATCACAACTCTTTGGTCATTTTTGAGTGAGATGCTAATGGTCTAATCAGATTCAATGATTTATGCTAAGCTATGCTAAAAGTGCAACCGCCAGACCCGGAGATCAGCTGAATGGATTTGAAAACCATAAAACTCAACTGTTTAACTCTAGGGGAGTTGGAAAATGAGCCTATTCTCAAAAATAGCTGTGTGTTCCTTTAAGGCTAATGCAAGGGTGTTTCTAATGCAGCATCTATGGGAGCGATGATAAATTTGACATTGCTGCCGTTATCTCCCTCAATTTTTTTTTCTCTTTTTGAAAGCCGTGAAAACACTGTTGTGAAGTTTTTCTTTTGCTATTTGCGCAAATGGGAATGCAAAAATATATTAGTGGTACTCTCCCATTCACTGCTCTCAAAATTAACCCAACTATAATGACTTCCATTGCTGAGAAACCCAGAAATCTGAAAATGGTACATTAGTTTGTTGCTCTTAACAGTCACTTTAACCACCTTTTTATAAAATTTAGTCAACTGACTACTCTGATGATGACTAAGAGCACACCTTCAGTGTGACACCTCAGAGAGACGATAACTACAGTCAGGACAGAAAGTCAAACTCATTGGGTAATGTGACAATGACTTTTCTTAATCACACTAATATTTAAACAAAACTACCAAAACCATAACTTAAACTAAATGAATGAAAGTGACCATTGTGCAAGGTGATCTATGAGAGTTATTATAACAATACTTAAAACTAAAGTCACAGAAAACTAAATTCAAAAGTGATCAAAGAATATGCAAGAAAAACAAGAAACCACCCCAGTTCAAATTCTCATCAGTTGAAATATCCAGCTCATTGGCAACATGATGAGACCACATCCTTTGTTTTCGGAGGGAAGATGAAACCTGATTATAAATTCACCAATCTTAACTACTGCCACCTCTGGACAGCACTGCTTCAAGTTTAACCTGTGTAGGTCATGTTGAAACACGATGAGTCAGTATGTGAAACCGTTAACCTTGCATTTCTCCATCCTCCTCTTCTCAAAACTTAAAAGGCAAAATCATATCTGGAAATGTGGTCGAACTTCCGTTTTTCAAGCTGAAGAGGTGATGCTGGCCTCATGTGAATATGACAAACTACAACATGAAAGATTACAGCAGTGGCTTGCCTGTAATATTCTTTTAAATGACTACAAAATGCAGACAAAAATAATGAAATAAGCATTATCCTAGTCTTAAGGCAAATTAAATAAATCAGGTGGAAGTCAAAAGAGCTCATGATCACATAACAAATAAGAGATCTAAACAGATCAATTGATAACTGGTTTTTTACCAATATCACTGCTCAACAGAAATAGTGTTCACAGGTAATCTAAATTATTTTATGAAATATTCACAGTAATATCACATCATGTGCGTAACAGCAAATGCATGCAGCTATGAACAAAGCCACTTGTGGAAAATAAAATAATTGAGTACAGTTTACATTTTTGCTGTCAATCTTTACCCATCTAATTACTACACAACAACAAATGCTGCTGGACTGACTGCAGACGTGTTGCTCAATGTAAAAACTGTTTATACTAATACTAGAAGAATTAAAAATACTAATAATTAGGCACCTACTCTAAATATAACTGTACTGCTGCACTAAAAATTATATCAAATTTCTACAACAGCAGTGTGTGTGTATATATATATATATATATATATATATATATATATATATATATATATATATTATATTATATTATATTATATATTATATATAAACATTTTTTTTTTTTTTTTTTACAAATGCAAACAAGCAAGTCAAAGGCAATAATAACAACTGTTAGAAACACTTGGGAAAGTCAATGAAAATCCCAGGCAAGGTCTGACACATCTCACACAACTTCTGGGGCCAACAACAGAGATGACTGGTTTCACGCGACACAAAAGAACTGTACCTGGTCAAAACAGGTAAAAATGAGAAACTTAAGCTTTAAGGACATCCATTTCAACAGGTGTAACCAACATGAAGTTACTATTTAAAGTACGACAAAAGCATAATAAAGGTCCGTTTCGTAAAATAATAAACAATTTTAAAAAAAGAAAGAAAAAGGAAGTCTCCCGCAGACATTTCACAGCAAAACCAGCAAAGAGAACTGAAAACTGCTTTGCTAAACATTGGTGTCAGAAAAAAAAACCCAATACAAATTTACGTATAATCAGCGAAAACTAGCTGATTCGTTCTAATCATGTAGGGATTCTAAACTTAACTCTAGAATAGAAGCAAGTTATTAAACAATGTGGGAATAAAAAAAAAAAATCAGCTCGAATTTGGATATCTCACAAGATATGCAATAGGATTAACACCTACTGAACCTGTAAGAGAGGGATGTAAGAAGCATTTGTAAAACACCAATGTTTATAGAGTGTGTTATAACAACAGAAATCGTTTATTTTGGTCAGTTTCTGACGGGGTGAAATTCAGTCCGTGAGACGTGCGCTAATATGCTAAGACTGCTTCATAAAACCACTCAATATCACTTTAGATTTATTTATTTAAGGAACAAAACATTACTGGTACAGTTATAGACAACAAGTGGATAAAACGTCCCACATCACACAACACATTTCATTTAATATCTGATTTTTTTGAAGTGAATTAACGGTCCTTATCAATAGTTTCTGTTAGCGCGATCGTTTAGCCGCCTACCTTCACACACCCGCCGGAAGAAAGCCGACAAACTTTAGCGTGTTCAGCTGCAGTCAACCTCAATCCCTGTTCTCCTCAGCAGACTGGGTCATTCCACGAAACAGCACCTGTGGCTGACACGAAACGAGCTTTAGGATAGAAAAAAAAACACGGCCGCGCTGCCCTCAATGCGACCTCACCAGCCGCTCACGTAACGCGCCTGTCACTCACCTACTCAGCTCTCCAGCTCGAGCTAGCGCCTCGATTTTAGCGCAGGGTCTCATGACAGCTTCCGGTGTCGGACTGAATCATGGGCCGCCACTCGACAAAATAAAAGGTCGCGATGAGACTTGTGTAATAAGGTTAAACTCTGATCTATATTATTAATAATATATAATATATAATATTGATACACTATGTACATTTTGTGACCTACATACCGAAACGTTTATTTTTATTTTATTTATTTTTTTTGGAGTTGTCCTTATTCGTTGAATTTTTGGTCAGATTTCTGCTCCTTTGATCATATCATACCCAGCTTTCAACTTTGTTTTGAAAATATTTTGTTTGGTTTTTTCAATTACGACATGTCTTTCCATAAGGAATGTTATTTGATTAATTTGTTACTTTTGCTGGCAAAGTTTAGTATACATAAAAGCAAGTTTAACAATAATAAACCATTGTTTCTCATTCTAAATTCAGAAAAAGCAATACCTAAAATCTATTTACAATCTTTTAAACAAGAAAGCTGTTAAGTGTATTAATGTATGTAAACATTTCTGTGTTTTTATATAAGTTTTTATTTATTTTCAATTTCATTGTAACTTTTTTTTGTGTATGTGTGTTCACCCCCTGGCTACTGTTTAATGTTGAATTTGAACAATTCAATAATAATAATAATAATAATAATAATAATAATAATAATAAAAACTCTGATCTAACCCTATTCTTAACCCTAGCATCAGTCTTAATATCGAAATCTTAATAAATAAATATATTTATACATCCTACAGACTAACACAAACATGACACAATTCATTTTGTATGAATTCTGTTGTTTATGCGTTTTATTGAAAATAACCTTCTGACAAGGCACAGCCAAAGTTAAGACCACTGCATACATCTGCCTGCATTCAGTACGTAAAGCCAATTTTTCAGAAAATACTTCAACAAGGTCATTCTGATGTTCTCATGTCCCCCATATTTCTTGTATTTATATGGTACATAATAAAGACATGCTCTAACGTTCCCAAGGTTAGGGTTAGGCAAACATAGGGACAGGGTAAGATACTGAAACAGATGTCTTGATTAAAATATTACAAATGTTATATAGCATTCAGATAATGGCATTAGGTTTGAATTTTTTATGGTTAGCAGCTCATGTGCGAGTAAAAGGAAACATAGATGTAGAAAGAAAAATATATGCAAAATAAAAACAAAAGTTAAATACAGGAAGACTGAAACAGAGAATATAATTAAACAACAAAAAAGGGGAGAAACAATGTGAGGGGGATAGAACAGGTATGTAATTTTACGACATTAAAATAAATGTAGGATTACGTAGAGAAACAGGAAGATAGAAATAAATAGAAGATAGAAAGAAATAACAGTCTTAAAATGTATGTTCAAATTAGTGGTGTTAATTGATAAAAAAAAACATTTTTCCTGTTTTTAAATATACTTTTATAGTATTGCAGAACTGTATGTCACATTCATGCTTCAAATTAATGTAGAAACAACATAAAGAATGTACATTTTATATTATATACAACGTATATTTGTTTAATGCCATCTTTTTTATGACTGAAGGCAAGTATCACTGATACCAACTGATCTCTCTAAATATTTTTCCTAATATTTAACCACTGAATTCAAAATTACAGTATAACTGGGAGATATCACTTTAACATTTATTAGACTTTAAGAAAATAACTTCTAATTTCAGTGAACTTGAAACAATCTTTACATTATAATAAATATCATATAGGTTACCTGTGCCCTTCAGCAAGAAAATATAGCCTAAAGTTATCAAACATTAAATTATATAAAATTCTGAATTATATAAAGATAAAGCTTAAAACTACAGAAGTTACTGATTTCCACTTTTTAATGTTGTTCTTTGATTAACAGACATCACAGCAGCTGGTTATTAGTATATTTTGGCTGCTGTTACTTTAAAAGCTGCCGCTGCTGAACTTGATGCGTATTGGCATTGCTTTAAATGTGACCTATAAATAATAAATACTTAGTACATGCGCAGTTTTAAGGCTGCTTTAATCGCTTTTTTTTGTAAATTAATGTATCAACTGAGACATAACTACGACCAAGTACATACTCGCAGTTTCATTTAGGATTGTATATGATACAGCGCTTTGTCTAAAAACTCTCCTGTTTGATATATGCGCGTAAAGAGTTCGGCGTCTAATTAAAGGCAGTACTTTAGCAGTTGTGAGTGGGGTTGGCAAACCTAGCCCGGTCCATGCGTTAATAGCATTACATATTTTTAATCGCGTTAAAAAAAAAAAAATTATAATAATAATATTTTAGCTCTTAATAATACACTGCACTGAATAGTTAAATATGACACAGGGGGCAAAGGGACAGTAAAACATGTGATGATCAACGGTCCCAAATGACAATGAAAGGAAGAAATGAAAATGAAAGGAAATTATAAGACTAATGTTTTTAATTTTTTTAGTTTGTTTTCTTTTTTGTTTTACAATAATTGATTATATATTTGTTTAAAATACAATAAAAAATGATTAAAACCTGATCCACACTACTTACCAGTTGGATGGCGGTAATGCACTTTAAAAGTGTTGCCAATTTAGCAATTTTATTGCTAGGTTTAGCAGCTTACTACTGTAGCAGCTTTTGAAAAGTTCGCCAGACAAGCAGCACATCAGCCTGGAGAGAGACATTTATTATAGGCTAACAGGTTTTACTGCATCATTATTATAATTCTTGTCAATAGCTATAAGCAGATAATTATTTTCATGCCATGGTTGATAGTCGCTAAAATGTGCAACATAAAAAGTATTTAAATATTTCGGAATGTAAAAGTATTTGTCTGATTATTTAAAAAAAAAAAAAAACACTACAATTAAAATAAACTATTTTAAATGATACAAGTGAATTTTGGCACGACAATATACATATAAAAAATAGATATTTAATGACGATTGACTTTTACATTGCTGTAGAATTGTCAGTGTTTTTAAAGTTACTGCAATTGTATTCTAAATTTACAGACAAAGGAAATTACCATGCGTACCAGTTATATACAGTATATTTAATTAAATCAATAAATCAACAAATCTTTAATAATAGCAATTTAACGATAAGTCTGTTACCATATTATGTGCACCCTATATATATTAAACTTTCGTTGTTGACTGACATAAGCGTTAATTAATGGAAATTTCAAAAGAATATGATCGTTGTGATAACAGTATTTTTTTTCAGTACTTATCCATTTTATCCTCAGAAATATATAAAGCTTTCAATTTAATGCAGGTATTGATGTTAATGGTTTAGTGTTAGACTGAAAAGTATATCGTTTTCTATTCTATTCTATTCTATTCTATTCTATTCTATTCTATTCTATTCTGCTTATGAATGGGACTTTTACTGTAAAATATAACTGTAACTCTAAGCTTTGCTGCGTCGTTCACGTTGTGTAGCAGTTTGCAAAACAATCGCAGTAAGATGGCGCTGTCTGGAGGGGCGGAAAGAGGATCCCACAGCATGGATAAGAGCATTACACTCCCCCCAGATGAAATTTTCCGCAATTTAGAGAACGCCAAGAGGTTCGCTATAGATATAGGTATTATCACATGGAAACTTGTACCCTTGTTCTTTTTTCGAACGTAGTAGAGTCACTTGTGGAGTTTGAACGTGTCAGAGTTTGTTGGGCAGCGGTGCGCTTAAACCTGTTAGCGCGTGCTGCTAATCTGACAGTTTATTCAATGCATTTGAGAAATAACATCACTGACATTATTTATGAAGACGCTGAGACTGCAAATATCAACTGTTCATTATAGAAATAGAGCGGAACGAGGACAGGTTCATTTGTACTTTTGGACTGCAAGGGCAAACGTCATGTTTTAATGGACCCAAAACAACCTGATGTAATGTTATAATGTTAATGTTAATAATTGAATAATAATGGTATAAGAGAAGGTTAAATGTATATGAACATAGCATAAAGAAACAAATTGACCTCATCTTATTTGACAGGTGGCTCTTTGACAAAACTGGCGTATTACTCCACTGTCCAGCACAAAGTTGCCAAAGTCAGGTCATTTGATCATTCAGCAAAGGTAAGATTTCAGGTAAGACGTTTTTATTTAACCCGATGATTACACACAACAGTAGGGGCCTTTTGTTTTGGAGGGAGGCAGCGTCAGAAAAAAATAGAAATTAGTTTCAAAATGTAAAACAAAACAAATAATACTTATTGTTAGATTTAAAGGGGTCCTATTGCACTTTTTTTACATTGTGCATTGTACATTACAACTTTAGTGCACTATGTTCCTGTCTGTATATGAATAAGATCTGCAACATTACAAAGCACAAAGTCCAGTCCAAAGGCAGTTCTGGGCCTGTCCCAGTCGCCACACTTGAGGTCTTCCACTTGAAAGCACGTGCACGTGACCGCAAGAAAATTTGCAAGACTGACCCAGGTCTGAAAAATGCACTTAAAAGAGTAGTTCCCTTCCAGAACGAATATTTACAGATAATGTACTCACCCCCTTGTCATTCAAGATGTTAATGCCTTTCTTTCTTCAGCCATAAAGAAATTATGTTTTTTTAAATAAACATCAAGGGATTTCTCTCCATATAATGGACTTTTATGGTGCCCCCGAGTTGTTTCACTAGATAAGACGCTTCTTCCTCGGTAAGGATTTAAATGGAATTTTTTGGAAATTCAAACTTAATGGACTTCTAAGGTGCCACCATAGAAGTCCATTATATGGAGAGAAATCCTGAGATGTTTTCGTCAAAAAACAAAAAGACATTAACATCTTGGATGACAAGGGGGTGAGTACAATATCTGTAAATGCTTGTTCTGGAAGTGAACTATTCCTTTAATTCATACTAAATCCACACTTTCTCTAACACTACTTCAGAATGGTATCCCATCATTTATCGTGTTCAGGAACTCACATACCCCGAAATCGTGAGATGTTGAGTAAAACTTACAGACAAATACAGATATGATCTGGGGACATCTCTGGGGAGACCAAAGACTTTATTGATTACTATAACACAATTTCTTTTTTCTGGCACTGAGCTGAGAACTCGGATAGTAAATATGCAGCATGTTTTTCAATGTTTGACATGCAAACTTTCAAAAAAAGAAAATGACATACATAATGACATATATATAAAATGACATACATATATACAAATTAGGTTCACCAGTATAAATCAGTTGTGTTTGTTTTTATTAAGTATTTCTCAGCTGAAAAGTTTAAACATTAAAAGAGCATCATGGTTAAAGATGTGTATCCAATGTTTCCAATGTTTTGGTAGATGTCCTGGTGTCTGTGATTATTTTTCATGCCTTTATCTTTACTCTCCGTCATGTAGTAACGGTCAACTTGACGTCATTCACCATACTATGGGTTCGTTGACCATCGGCTGTGCAGGATTGTGTCATCTTCAAATATTTATTGATTACTATGTTAACTGATGTCAAGTTGACCATTACAGTATGGTGGATGGCTTACGTTTAGCGCTTATAGAAACAGTTGCTAATGAGGCATCTATGTGTTCTACTGTCTGATTTGGTGGTCAAGGAAATACAGCTGGGCCTTTGTCTGAAAAGTCCTATTATCATCTCCAGTGTTTTGAGTGTGTTCAGCTCCAGGTTGTTTTGACTGCACAAGATAGCCAGCATTGTGAATGAGTTCAGATCCTGCATGATGGTTTACAAATAGGAACCTGGCATACAATCACAGTCTATCTTGGTGTTGCCGGATGTAGTGCAGTCCCTTTTTGACTGCACAGCATTCTCATGGTCATGAATTCCTTGTCATTTTAAAGTTTAAAAGCAATTCCTTAGAGGAAATATTTTGGGTTTCCCAAAGATCTATTCATTGAGTTCTTAATACCAAAAAAAAATTTTTCCCCATGTTAAGAACAGTTCATATAATGTAATAAAATTGATCTGTCTGTTGTTATTAGAGTACAGTTTGCTTTAGAATTCCTTCCGTCTCAAAACATTTTTTTTAATCAGTTTATCTAAAACCATTAAAACCTTTTTACTTTATTTTACAACTAATTTTTACATAGTTGTAAATTACAATAAATGACACCTAAATGTTTTACATTAACATGAGATAAAATAACCGTTTTATAGTTCTAATTGTATACTTTTTCATTTTACTTGTTTCTAGGAAACAGATGGTGACCCTCTTTATGAGATATCCGTACAGGAAGAGATCACTGCCCGTCTTCACTTTATCAAGTTTGAGAATGCTTACATTGAAACCTGCCTGGATTTTATTAAGGACCACCTGGTCAACACTGAAACCAAAGTCATCAAAGCAACTGGTGGAGGGGCGTACAAGTTCAAGGACCTGATAGAGAAAAAGTTAAAGCTAAAGCAAGTGGAAAATTTAGAGCTTACTGAGAATGCTGAAGGATTTAAATGATTTATTGTAAATTGTTGTAATGGTAATTATATTGTGTTGTTTTTCTCTTAGAGTGGACAAAGAGGATGAAATGACTTGTCTGATTAAGGGTTGCAACTTTGTTCTGAAGAATATCCCCCACGAGGCTTTTGTGTACGCCAAACATGCTGATTCTGAATTCCGGTTCCAGAATACACATCCGGACATCTTCCCCTACCTGCTTATAAATATTGGCTCTGGAGTCTCTATAGTAAAGGTATATCTGTACTGCACTGGATCTACATGACTCTGTGACATTGTGCACACAAAACAAAAATCCTGAGTTTGCAGACTTTCTAAAAGGAGTGCCCATGTGCTTTTTTTTTTTTTTAAGGTTGAAGCAGAGGACAAGTTTGAGCGTATTGGTGGCAGTTCTATAGGTGGTGGCACTTTTTGGGGTCTTGGAGCTTTACTTACAAAAACCAAGGTGCTTCATTTTGTGAATTATTACAAGAGTGTCTACATTTTTTTATTCACTTATTTTTTTTGAATATCCCTTCCCATTGTCTGTCTTAGAGGTTTGATGAGCTTTTGCAGTTAGCATCCAAAGGACAGCACACAAATGTGGATATGCTTGTTAAAGACATATATGGAGGTGCTTACGGGTCCCTGGGTTTAACTGGCGACCTCATTGCAAGTAGTTTTGGGAAATCAGCCACCACTGACAAAGGTAAAGCAGAAGAATAAATGTTTAAAGTGGTTTAATTGTAACATGAGGTTTGATTGTTGTGTGGCTTGTTTTCCTCACACAGCAAGAGCCATTTAACACAGTACCCTTCACACAGTGTTGCATTGTTATTAATGTGAAATGAAGCCAAAGGTCCTCACAAAGGCGTACATGAGGAAAGTGTAACGGAGAGATCTGCAGTGTTCTTTTTAATGTCTAAATTAACATTTCTAGGACGTTACGCACTCTTGAGTTTGAAAGAATAGTTTACATGGCAGATTTCACTTACTTGGGCATTATGTTGTACATTGTTGTACAGAGTTCTCCAAAGAAGACATGGCAAAGAGTCTACTTCACATGATAAGCAATGACATTGGACAGCTTGCCTGCCTCTACGCCAAACTGCATAACCTTACTAGAGTCTATTTCGGAGGATTTTTCATTCGAGGGCATCCTGTTACCATGCACACCATCACCTATAGCATCAATTTCTTCACTAAGGTTTACAATCTTTTTTCCTTAGTCATAATTTGTGTAATCCTGTATCTATAATGATTACATGAGTGATTGACACAATGAGTAATATTGTTTTTTTTTTTTTTTTTTTTTTTTTATCAATTTCCTATCAGCTAATTATTTTTCTTCTTGTTTAACATTGACAATAAGTTGTCTCTTGTTTACATTTACATTTATTTGCAGGGGGAAGTCCAGGCTTTATTTTTAAGGCATGAAGGATATCTTGGTGCTATTGGGGCCTTTTTGAAGGGGGCAGAAGAAGACAGTAAGTTGTTGTCATATACACAGTCAAACTCTTTAGTATTTGCTGCAGTCTGTGAGTGTAGTTGGTTTTACCTACTTGTTTCTTTGTGTTAGATCCTAACCAGTACAGCTGGGGAGAGAACTATGCTGGCAGCTCTGGTCTCATGAGTGTGTCTCCAGAGCTGAATCCTGTGCAGCGGGCTCGCAGCGGAACGGTAAGTTTACACAAAGAAAGAGGCCCACAGTGAATCTGCTGTTGCTGTGTTTTATTTGCATATTTATTTTTTTTGGAAAGAGAAAGTAGATACTTAGATTTGTATTTAAAATAAAATGCACTATAAAATGAAGTGCACTATTTTTATGGATTCAGCCAACTGAGATGCATGCTACTTATCTTTCATAACCTATTTTGTGTTCTCCGTAATGTTCTTGTTTCATCTCTTCTTTTCCATTCATCTGTCCATCTTCTCTCTCTATTCCCTAATATTTTCCCCTCAGTTTCCAGTAAGTACATTTCCATCCAGGCTTTTCTTGTGGTTTTCTCTGCATGCTCATTGCTTTCAAAAAATGTCATCATTAGTAGCAGTTTCAGAAGTTTTTTTTTTTTTTTTTTTTTATCAAAATGAATGCATTTAGTGTTGCCATGGATATTCAGTGTGATGCACTTGGTTTTTATGAGTGTAAACACTTACCTAGTTGCAGATGAGAACTCACTGTCTTGTATGTCAGTTAAATTTATTTGTCATAAAGGTGGCATTTTGATTGCACTGCTAGGGACCGTTTACATAGAACATGTTTTTGTGTTCCACTGCGCTGCTTTTTATTTGTTTTCCAGTGCAACCATGTGCTAAACAGAAGCCTTTGACTATTGCACCGCTTGTCACTGTTTTTTCTGTGTCTCACACATTAGCACCATATTAAGACGCAGTCAAATTAACTTTTTGAGAACACTGCCTTTTTTTCAATTTAGCAGCTCTGTAGTTCTATAGCTAGATACTGTTATGTGGCGCCTGTGTGAATTTCCCTCCTATAGCCACAAATGATGGTTGGTTTGGCTAGTAAATAGAGTGCTGCAGAGATTACTCTTTTCGTAAGGTCAAAACCCAGAAACAGGTTAGCATTTTAGGACTTCTGGTTTCATGGTCTCAAAGTAAATGGGTTTTTTGAAAGGATGTTTGGTTAAATGTGTGAATTATGGTCTGTAATTAACACAAGCTCAAGATCAAGTTTGTTTTCTGTAATGAATTTCTACAATGAAATCCTATGGTCTACACAGTCACTTCTTGGGCTTGACTGAGACCTGTATTAATCCCTTCTGCTTTCTTTAACAACTCTTTATGTCATAACCCGTCAGGTTGGGAGGGGCGAGGGTATCACTGGAAATACTCAACTCACCCTTCTCTGTACAATAATAATTATTTTGAATTTCATGCTGTCACTGTATCAACTTCTGTATAGACTCCATATTGTAGTAATTTATCGCCCTGTAGGTCAATTAGGCACCTTTTTAAGAGGATCTGGATGTGTCACTGTCCTCATTCCCTAAAGACAGCAGCCCACTTGTATGTAGTCTTTGCTGATTTTCCATCCACCTGGAGAAGCCTTAGGCTGCAGACTTCCACTCTCTCATAGCCTCATTTAATCTTCAGTGGCTGACCATCACAGGAACTCAAAAATCAGGCAACCAGCTCAACCTCATGTACACATGCAGCGGTATCATAGAAAATGTTTTGGTTCTGATCATTTCTTTCTTACTTTTAATTTCAACGTATTTCTTGTGTGCCACCAACCCTCTGCCAGTTGCATTCAGATTAAACCTACGCCGTCTGTTTCCCTCCCACTTTTCCTCTGTTGTGTCATCTTCTCTTCCCTCTCCCACCCAATTCTTACCACTGTACAGGCACATGGTTTCTCGTACCATTGCTGTGCACTATTTTAGCACTAAGCTGCACAAATCTGCCTGTTGGACATCTCTGCATAGATGAAGAACACCACATCCAGCTCAACCTGGCAAAGATAAAAATAGGTTCATCAACAATAAACCCATCAAGCTCATACAGAAATCTTTGATGACAAGCTGACCTGCAAAGACCACATTGCAGATACAGCACGATCATGCAGGTTGCCACTGCACAACATCAGGAAGACCAGGTCCTTCCTAATTGACCAACTTCTCGTCCGGGCCCTTGTCATTTCTAGGCTTGACTCTGGTAATGCTCTTCTGGCTGGACTTCCAAAATAATCAGACCTCTACAAATGATGGCTGGTCTTCAGTGAGCCCATGTCACAGCCTCTCATCTCTCTGCACTGACTACCGGTTGCAGCTTGCATCAAATTCAAGACAATGATGCTCGCGTTCATAACAGCCACGAGTTCTGCACCCTCCTACTTTCACTCAAGTCTGTGGTAGGTAAGTAAACAAAAGCTCGTTGTACCATTGCAATGAGAAATAAAACCACTTTAAAAAGAAAAAAAAATGAGTTCACTGTTTCTTGCTGATGGAATGATCTTCCCACCCCCATCTCTGGAATCCTTGGAGACTGACAACTTATTTCTTTTCTTCCGTCAGCACTTTTTCTTAATTCCTCTCTGATCAGGCTTGTATTTTCTGAACAACTTTGGAGTCCTTGTATTACTAGCACTTCCTGTATTTATTGCCTCGTAATGATTAATCGCTTATTGCATTCCTTATTAGTAACTTTCAATAGAAGCATGTACAAAATGAATTGAATTTATGTAAATGTCTAGGGTTTTTGTGAAGGGAACCAGGGTGATGCTAACTTCTGGGTTGGCCTTCAAAATTTTGTCATCACTCCAGCACTCTAAATAATCAATATTTATATTATATCATCAGTGAATCCTTAGTTAGATGTGTTTGCCTGTTTTATTGTTAAAACCTCTTTCCTGTGCAGTTGAATGCACAAATTGCCGTTCAGTGCATTTTGGGTATTTTGGGAATAAACTCCTGTTTATTCATTGTCTCCAGTTTGACATGTTGGAAATGGACCGTTTGGAGAGGCAGCTAGTGAACCTCCCCCTGCTGCAGGACCCGACCTCTTATATTCCAGACACAGTGGACCTGACTGAGGATGCTTTGGCACGAGAGTACTGGCTCTACTGCTTCGAGGAGGCATTGGACGGGGTGAGGCCTCCAGGCTCTTTTTTTTTTTTTTTTTTTTTTGTCCTACTATTTTGAGACTTTGATTATTAATTTGCTATGATGTCTTATTAGAAAATAAACGTTGGAAAGATACCAAGTAAGCACAGGGGTATAAATATTAACAAAAGTAGTTCAAATAGACTATGGGTGTTGATACTTAAACAATCTGGTGCAGTTGTTGAACTATTTTGATGTAACTGGCAAGAAACGGACATGCCAAAACAATGTCCTCTCCAGCAGCTTAAATGTGTTGCCTTGCCAACTCTAAACCACCATCAGTACTATATTTCATAGTGTAAAAATGTTTTTGCATCTTTCAAAGATCAAGCAATCTTTACGTACACCTAATTAATCATATTATAACAATCATATAGTCCACATCTTCTGAGTTGGTGGAAAAAAAAGTTTATTTCAAGGGAAATTTCAGTTTTGTGACTGGTGTTTAATTACACATTTACATAAAATAAAATAGAATTCTGTTCATCAGAACATACTGTATGATGTTGCAGTTACTTTGCCAGTAAATCACCAAAGTATAAACCAAAGTACCACCATGTCAAGTCAAGTCACCTTTATTTATATAGTGCTTTTTACAATACAGATTGTGTCAAAGCTTTGCAGCTTTACAGTATCAAATAGGAAGGTAGTGTATCAGTAATGCAAAAGGAAATGTTTTTTCAGTTAAAGAGAGTTAATCGTTGAATTCAGTGATGCTATCATCCCGCTCAGTTCAATTAGAATACAGTATCGGTGGAAAATAAGTGTCCCCAACTGAGCCAGCCAGAGGCGACGGCGGCAAAGAACCAAAACTCCATTGGTGACAGACATGGAGAAAAAAAAAACCTTGGGAGAAACCAGGCTCAGTCGGGGGGTCAGTTCTCCTCTGACCAACAATCAAACAAACAATTTGTAACTGTAGAGGTCGTCTATAGGTGCTGATCCACCATCCGCATATGGACTGGATCAGGGAATTGCAGTGACCATCTGATCAGGATACAGACTGGATCTGAGTGGCAACGATGACCTCGGAATAAGCAAACACTTGATGCAGCCGTTGTCATGTTGTGTTGTGAGGCTACAGTTAGAAGCTGTCAACAATGGACTTGACAAAGTGACTGTTGCAAGTCCAATTTGTTCTTTATGTGAAAAGTAGCGCAAGCTCCTGAAGTTCGTTACAAATAGAATGGGGCATCAGTTTACTACAGGGATGTGTTTGTCACAATACACAACATCCAGACTGAATCACTGATTATCATGGGTTCTGTTGTCTTTGTCATGTTGCACTGCTAACGTCTAGTGTAAACTCTTGAGTATTACGAATATAAAACTTAACTAGAATGTTCTTGGTTGTCTTAGAACCTTAAGACTTCATACTGACGATATTCTAAGATTGTCATTTGATTGTAATGACATGCAACATTCTTTTTTACGTTGAACCCTGGGGCCATAGAAACAAGTCATTTTTGTAAACTAACAGCATTTAAAATAATCGGCATTAGAGGTTGACCAATTATGGATTTTGCCAAAACCAATAGCTAAGGTGAATAATCAGGCTGGTAACTAAATTGGCAAACAGTTGTGAATAATATTATGAATTTAAACTTTCCACTCAGTGCAAAATGCTGAAAGTTGTTACAAAATAGACCATGATAATAACAAAGAAATGAATGAATTAATTTTCTTTTTTTTTTCAACAGGTGGTGAAGCGAGCTATAGCTAGCCAGAAAGACCAACCAGAGGCTGCAGAAAGGGCAGAGAAGTTTCGTCAGAAATACCGCCATAAACTTCAGACACTTCGACACCAGCCTTTGTAAGGACCATGATCCTTCAGCCTCTGCCAGAGTTCATCAAGAATTCATTCTTAAGCTTGGACTGATATATCTATAGCTTAATATTCACCAAGATCTTAGTAGAAATGTTTTATGAGTTACAGTCTTTGTAGTGTGTGTGTGAGCTTGAGTGTTTCTCTCTGCTAATGTAGCTTGCCTTTCCTCTCATCTCTAGTGCTTATGGATCCCTCACCGTCAGAAGTCTTTTAGACACAAGAGAACACTGTTTAAACGAGTTCAACTTTCCTGACCCCTACTCTAAGGTTTACATTGAATCATCCTTCACCTTGCCTGTGGTGTTTCAAATTACATCTATTCCCCACAGTCTCTTATTTAAAATCTGTTACATACTGTAAACATATTTTTCTTTTAATTAGATTTTTTTCAGTCTGTATCTCTATGCATCTGTGTGTCTATTTTTCAGTGGTTGACGCATGATTAAGTGCAGGGATAGGCAACGTTGGTCCTGGAGTGCTGATGTACTGCAAAGTTTAAAGTTTTTTCCAACCCTGAAAAAAAACCTCACCTTGTAGCCCTAGTAATTGTGAAGACCTTAATTAGCTTGTTCAGGTGTGTTTGATTAGGGTTGGAGCTAAACTCTGCAGGACAGCGACATCCTAGGACCGAAGTTGGCTATCCCTGATTTAGTTTAGTAGTGGCTGATTGAGTTCAGACCCAGTCTTCTTTGTTTGCCTGCAGATTAAGCAGAAGGAGAATGACATGGCTCTGAAATACTATCTGAAGGTGGTGAAGTCGGTCGAGGAGCTGAGCTGGGAACAGAGACAGTACACTTTGGTCAAAGGCCTCCTGGCTGGCAATGTTTTCGACTGGGGAGCTAAAGCCGTGTCAGAGTACGTGTACAGAGAACTTTGTATTTTTTTTTTTCTTCACATGCATTGGGTATATTGTTACTTTGTTTTTCAGTGTGCTTGAATCTGATCCAGAGTTTGGGTTTGAACAAGCAAAACAACAATTACAAGGTATGAAAACTTATTTTAAACTGTGGAAAATTATATAATAAATATATTATTAATAATAAAAATAATATAATATTGTTTTGTTTCTCTATATCTATACTTTTTTCTTTTTTAATTCCCAGAGAGGCCATGGCTTGTGGATGCCTACAACCATTGGATTGACAGACTAAAGGTCAGATTTTAAATCGACAATGACTTTTAACAGACCTCTCAAATGATCAGGGATGTGCAGAGAATTCCTTAAATGTAAAAAAAAAGAGTCATCCATATACATAGTAATTCCAGTTAAATACTTACTATAGTACAATTATATTTCTGGCGTGTTCTTGAACTTAAACTGCTTACACTTCACATAATAGGTCTGTCGGTGGCATGTGGGCTTCATTTAACAACCAACAATAGTTTCATCAAACAGTAAATGGTATATCAATGTGCATTATTTAAATAAGAGTAAATTAAACACAGACATTTACAATTGAGGCAATGTCATCCATTTTAGCCATTAAACATTTGTTTTAAAAAAAAGAACCAAACAAAAAACAAAAAAGACAGTAGCTACGTAGTTTTCAAACGATTTATGAACAAGACTGTTCCACTTTGCATTGTCCAATGAAATTTGAGGTTAAGTCGCATATAATCTATAGTAACGCAATGGCTACAATGACTCATACTGTCAGATATAAGTCAAAAGTAACAGGTATTTTCAGTTTTGAGTCGTTGTACACATTATCATAATTTTGAGAGAGGGCTTTTGGTTAATTTGAGAAAATGACCAGGGGTGTGAGCCCCCAAAGCACTGGAAATGTTGTATTAAACTTTTTAATAAGCTGCGCAAATAAACTCTGTCCTAACCAGGTGTGATATGATATCACTTTCTTTTTAATAAGCACTTTTGTTTGTAAAACTTTGGGTCTCATTCACACAGTTGTGTGTACTGTAAAATCTGCAAAGAAACCCTGTGCCCTAGAAACATTTTTAAATTAAAAGTAATTCTTAAAATAATCTACATTAAAGTTTGACCGGTTATACATTTTGTTAATACCAATAGCCAACGTGAGAAAACATTTCTGTTACGAATGGTAACTCTTGTTCCCTAAAGGAAGGGAACGGAGACATTGTACAACATCGCACGACATGTACGGCACTGAGGGTCGCTCTTGAGAGCCCAAACACCTCTGATATCTTGAGAAAAGGCCAATGAAATTGGGTGTGCAGATTTTGCATAGCTGGCCACTCCCCTGGACATTCAGGTATAAAAAGAGTCGAGAAGCGCCTCAACCTCACTGAAAGGCAGTCCGGAGTTGTGGCCCGAGGACACAGCGTCTCTGGTTCTTCCATCAGGGAACGAGGGTTACCATACATAACTGAGACATTATGAATATTAATATTATGAATTCAAACTTTCCACGTAGTGTAAAAATGCTAAAAGTTGTTATAAAATAAATGACTTGATAATAACAGTAATGATACTTTTGATCTTTGAAAAATAAATGAAATGCTTCTAATCAACATGAGAGCGGATTTTGTGCAAGATCCTGTTCTGCACGCATAAATATGTGAATTATACATTATTAGTAAAAAGGTCAATTTGTGGGTCATATATTTGTTATGCCTGTGTTTTGTATAGATTGACTTGTGCACTATATTTACTTTGAATGTCGACACAAAAATTGCTTGTTTAAAACTGCAGTGACAGTTTGTAAGGTTTTAAATGCATGTTGCATCTAATAATTACCCTGGCCGGTTTTTAACCATTACAAAGAACATATATATTTTGTATTTGTTTCAAGATGTTGCACATACTATGAATTGAATAGTTTGTCTAAAAGCATGTTAAAAAAATCGATGAAGTCTTCCTGACTTTGATTGAACACCATACCTGCTGGCTTTCTTTTACAGGGTCCTCCTCATAAATGTGCATTATTTTTCGTAGATAATAGTGGAATAGACATTATTCTCGGGGTTTTCCCTTTCGTTAGGGAACTTCTCATCAGAGGCACAGAGGTAAGTCAACCACAATACATAATTATTAAAAATGTAATTACTCTTTAATTAATTAACTGTAATTAGTCTTTTCGATGTGTTCAAGTTGTAGTTAAAAATGCGAGCATGTTGCCTTCTAGGTTGTGCTTGCCAGTAACTCAGGCCCTGCCCTCAATGACGTCACTAACAGTGAGCTGCAGATCCTAACGGAGAGAATAGCTGCCATGGACCCTGTCATTCAGTAAGTGCACTTCCTTTTTACAAGAGGTGAAATAAAATGGTATAATCTCTCACATATGTAGAGTGTAAATATGAGTATAGATAATGTCACATGAGAACTACAGTCTTTGTGCACATCAGTAGAAAGAAAGAAATGAATTTGAAAGAATGTGAAGCTGAACCCTGGTGTATTACAGTAATCTTTGACAGTGACAACATAGCTATTTGTAACACTTTTCCAATAAATTATTCATATAATATAATTAGTGCTGTCAAACGATTAATTGCATCCAAAATAAACGTTTGTTGAAATACTATATATTTGTGTACTGTGTATATTTATTATGTATATATAAATACACACAGATGCATGTATATATTAAGGAAAATATTTTAGATTTATATCTATCTAAATTTTGTACAGGTGTGTGTGTGTGTGTGTGTATATATATATATATGACATAGTGACATATATTATGTAAACAAAACTGATATTTTGGATGCGATTAATCATTTGACAGCCCTAAATATAATGTATGGTAACATAAATTGTAAAAAACCCTATAAAAAATATTTCAATAAATTATTACAATTTAATTATGTTGGTTTTCCATTTTAATTGTTTTAAAATATGAAGTGTTCCTGTGACACATTCCTTTAGTGTCACATGGTCCTTTAGAAATCTTTCCAATATACTGATTGATTATTAATGTTGTAATGTTGTGCTGCTTGATATATTTTGGAAACTATGATAGATTTCTCAGGATTTTTTGATGAGAAAAAAGTAAAAAAAAATCTTCTCTAACAGTATAATGTGTTACTATCACTTTTTAGCTATTTTAAAATGTCCTGGCTTAATAAAAGTCTAAATTTCTTAAAAAAAAAAAAAAATCTGTTATTAAGCATTTCTTTTTTCCCTTTTTCAGCACTGCGCTCAAAGAAGACAGACTTGCTTTGGTGCAGAATGGTTCTAGTTCTCCTTGTTTAGACCTGAGGTAGAATGTTTTCCCTTCATATTTGTATTTTTATTTGTTGTGGTGAAAAAGAAAACCAACGCTATTTGAGTTTCCTCTGGCTTAAACCAAGGTTTCTTTGTTCTTCAGTCGCCTAGACAAAGTCCTGGCCACAGTCGTCAGGGAGCGCGGCACAGATCTGGTGATTATCGAAGGAATGGGTCGGGCCATCCACACAAACTACTACGCCATGCTCAGCTGCGAGAGCCTTAAACTAGCCGTCATAAAGAACTCCTGGCTGGCTGAGCGTCTTGGAGGGAAGATCTTCAGTGTAGTCTTCAAATACGAGGTCCCTTCTAAAGCCCAAGGGCAACATTAGGAAAATTTAAAATGGTTTTAGTAGTAAAATTGCTAGCTCTAAAAGGAAATAGCACTACCCAAGGGTCCTCTGTGCTTTTTCCAAAGATTGACACATGATTGTATTCGGAGGGTTCTTGCTTTAGCTTTTTTTTTTTTTTTATCAAAATCAATAATAATGGGGCAGTCGTGTGTGCCTACTCTGAAATTGAATGTGCACGTCTGCTGTAGCCTCCCTCATAACAATTGGATGACAGCTGTAGGGGCTTTTTCTTTTGATGAGATTGAATTTTATTGTTCTCAGACCAGAATCTGTCTCTGATGGATATTCTGCTGGATTCAGGATGGATTGCAATGACATATAACTCTTACAAACAGTTTTGCATTGAATTAGGCCTAATAATGAGGTCTTACACTTTTTTTCTGCTGGATCTAACAATATATTTAAATGTGTAAACCTCTGTTTATTAAATTTGGGTCTTTATTTTGAAACATTGAAAATGTTGGCAGATTTTTTTTTTTTTCATTGCAGTCTCATTTAGAAGTTTTTATAAATGAGCATTTTTTTGTGCATTTCCATTTTTTTTGATGAGCAGTCTGCTTTCAAATGAAACTGGTATGTTTCTAATTTAACTCTCTGCATTTGTTACTGCCATATTGAATCATATCTCATCAAGCTGGCATTGTCTTTTAATGACTAGTATCTCTGTTCCCATGACAACATTTTGTAGTGACAAAGATTTTGTGTTCTTTTAATTCATTAGCAATGGTGACCCAACCGAAGTGACTAACAAAAGCTTCTTGCACAAAATAGAATGCTTGGCCTCTGCAAAAATCAGATGTGATTGCAAAAGTAGTTGAACTACTGGGAAAAGCTAAAATATTATAAAACAAAAGACAATTCTTAAAATGGGTTGTTCATCCATTAACACTAGATGTCAGTATTGTATTATAATTAGTCCAATACATTTCTTGATAGAGGCAGATGGCAATGTGATAGACGTTTATTTTTTTTTATTTGAACAGCAGGAACAGATTGTGCAGTGCCTGCTTCAGATATTGCACCATTATAATGTAATGCATTTGTCCTCAAGTCTGATGCAGCTCTCACTTTCTACCATCTATGGAAATCTTTGTAATCTAAAATCCATTTCAGGGTTCTGCAGCAAAGCATTGCCTCACTATCACAGCTCTTTCTGTTTGATAGAGAAAAAGACGTTAGTGTATGTGTGAAAGAGAAAAATTCATTCATGTTTAAGATAATGTATAAAACAGTCATTCGTTTGTGGCCACTAAACGTTAAAGCACAGTATTTCAGGGCTCTGTTATAGAGTAAGAAGCACATTGATGTTTTTTTGTTTTTTTATTTCATTATGATTGATTGATTGGTTGGTTCTGTCCATGTATCTTGTGTATTTATGTATTAAGTACATGTGTATGTGTGGTCCAGAAAAAAAGAGCATACAGTGTGACAGGATATTAGGTATTTTCAGTATTTTAATGCGGTGTGTTCAACATCATTCTGATGGTCTGGAAGGTTACATCTTCAGAAGTTCAAATGTGTGGTAGATTTGAAACATGCTCATCACATCTCTCTCAGATTAAAGATGATTGTACAGTCCTCATTATCATTTGGCCAAACTTACTTTACTAATGCTTTAACTTTTTTTTGTGAATTTTTGTAAAATCAAGTGTAAATATAACATAAACTTGTACATACAGTGTACTGTTTATTTGCATATTCTGATGGATTCTCGAGATTTTAGACAAAAATATGCTCACTTGACAATCGTATATAATTCTATGTCAAATATATTTTACACTGTCTTCACTCTGCTCGGTTGTCTGTTATTTTAACATTTGTAGAGCTTTTGAAAAGTGACCAAGGTCTATAACACAGCTTGTAGTAATCAACATTAAAGACTACATATAATCAACATAAGGTGAGGTATTTCTAAATGACACTGATATTCTATGAGGAAAATCTAGGGAGGATTGTATGTGTCGTTCGTGGCAGGTGATTGTGGAAAAGGTTGTTTCAAAGGCAGAGCACTGGAGAAACATCTATGCTGTAAGGACGTATACTTGATTTATATGTTAGCAGCAAAGCATTTATCTCATCAGAAGCCAAAAATATGTCAATATGGTGTAATTACAACATCTACCGACAGGGGCTTGTTAGACTAAGCTAACCAGCAAATACCCTGTAAATAAGTACAGAAGCATTGACTTTTTTTTTGGTCCTCCTGGAAGAAGAATCGTTACTGAGATGCAGTCTTTTGTAAAGCTTTTATTTAGTATTATATAATTATAGTATATATATAATTATTATATATTGATAATGCAAAGCCGCAGGCACAGGGTCCTCCTCAGACCCTTTGTGTTTCAAAAGCACATGCTTCATTAGATAATTATTTGCCTGATGACTTATGTTTTTAAGCAATTGGGTTCCACCAACACAATAAAGTTATTTCTACCTACACACACACACACACACATATACTATATATATATATATATATATATATTTTTTTTTTTACATTTTTACATTTACATTTAGTCATTTGGCAGACGCTTTTATCCAAAGCGACTTACAATAGAAGCAATCAGAGCAACAAGAGAGCGACAGTGTATAAGTGCTGAGGCAAATTTCAGTTAGATAAACATGATAAGTCTTGCATTTTTCCTGAAATTAATCGCAATTAAGTTTTTAATTATACTTTTATATTGCAATAATTTCACGCTTTGGTTCATGCTTCAAATTAATGTAGAAACAACATAAAGAACATATATTTTAATATTTGTTTAATGACATCTTTTTTTTTATGACTGAAGGCAAGTATCAGTGATACCAATGTCTGTTTTCCTAATATTTAATCATAATATAACCATTCAACATTACAGTATAACTGGGAGCTATCACTTTAACATTTATTAGACTTAACTAACTTCTATAACTTATAATTTAAGCGAACTTGAAACAAACTTTACTTTGTAATAAATATTATATAGGCTAGCTACCTGTGCCCTTCAGGAAGAAAATATAGCCTGAAGCTTAAAACTACAGAAGTTTCCTCTTTTTAATGTTGTTCTTTGATTAACAGACATCACAGCAGCTGGTTATTAGAATATTTTGGCTGCTGTTACTTTAAAAGCTGCCACTGCTGAGCTTGATGCATATCTGGCACTGCTTTAAATGTGACCTATAAATAATAAATACTTACACGCACAGTTTTAAGGCTGCTTTAATTGCTTTTTTTTTTTTTTTTTTTTTTTTTTGTAAATTCCTGAAAGTCCTGTAGACAAAGAGAATCCAATCAAAAAAGTGAGAGAAAAATATTTTCTTTGTCATATTCACTTATATGCTTGCTAAAGATCATTTGGACAAGCCAGAGGACTATTGGAGAGAGGTTCAATGGATGGATGAAAATAAAATTGAACTTATTGGTTTAAATGAGAAGCTATTATGTTCGGAGAAAAGAACACACTGCATTCCAGCTTAAGAATCTTATCCCATCTGTGAAACATGGTCTCAAGAGAACGAGGGTCATGCAGCAAGACAAGCCCAAGCACACAAGTCATTCTACCAAAGAATGTTTAAAAATGAACAAAGTTAATGTTTTGGAATGGCTGAGTCAAAGCCCAGACCTTAATCTAATTAAAATGTTGTGGAAGAACCTAAGCAAGCAGTTCATAGGTGGAAACCCACCAATATCACAGAGTTTAAGAAATGGGCTAAAACTCCTACATGTTATTGTGCAGGACTGATCAGCATTTACAAGAAACTTTACCTTCAGTTACTGCAGCAAAAGGGGGTCACACCATGTAACACTGGATCATTTTTCTCAATAAATAAATGACAAAGAAAATATTTTTCTATTACTTGTTTGATTGGGCTCTCTGTCTACTTTCAGGACTTATTTGAAAATCTGATGATGTTTTGGGTCATATTTATGCGCACAGTCCCTTGCGAAAGTATGTATGTTGCAGCCTTAAGTTAATCTGCTTTAAATTACTTTTTTCCCCACATAAATCTACACTCCATACACCATAATGACAAAGCACAAAATAGATTTGTGTCAACTTTGCACATTTATTAAAAATAAAACACATAAGTATAATACTTAAGTATTCACTCAGTACTTAGTTGAAGCACCTTTACTGCCTTTACTGCCTTACTGTCTTTTTGGGTATAATGTTACATGCTTTGCACATTTGCATTTGGCAATTGTGCAAAGCATGTAACACCTCTGCACCTCTCAAGCTCTGTCAGCTTGGATGGGGGCTGGCAGACATTTTCAGCTTTTGCCCAAAATGCTTGATTGCCATGATCATGGAGCTCAACTAGAGTTCCCATTAGCTTTTTGGTCACCAGTCTAACCAAGGCCCTTCTCCGTCAATTGCTCAGTTTGCCTGGGAGGCCAGCTCTGGGAAGAGTCCTGGTTGCTCCAAGCTTCTTCTATTATAAATAATGGAGACTACATGCTGTTTTGAACCTTCAATGCAGCAGAATTTTTTTCGAACTCTTCCCAAGATCTGTTCCATGTCACAATCCTGTCACTGAGCTCTACAGGCAGTGCTTTTGACCTCATGGCTTGGTTTTTGCACCAATATGCATATTCAGCTTGTGCCTTTCCAAATTCTACTCATTGAAATGAATTTGCCACAGGTTAACTTCACTCAAAGTGTAGTAACATCTACAAGCAAAATGAATGCTCCTGAGCTAAATTTCAAGTGTCCCAGAAAAGGTTATGAATACTTACGCAATGTAATCGTTTCAGCTTTTTATTTCTAATAAATCTGTAAAGTTGTTACAAACCTATTGAAAAGTAATTTAAAGCAGTTTAATATAAGGCTGCAACACATTTTCAAAAAAACGGGGGGAAACGAAGGGGAGTGAATACTTTTACAAGGTGCTGTATATATAGGCCACTAGTATTTTCACCAACAAGTCTGTTATTTCTAGGGTGTCAGTAGGAAATATCAGTCATATATCATCCAGTGTCTGGAATGACATGAAGAAACAGAAAAACTGTGGAAACATCTCCAAGATGGTTCAAGAAATGGTCTTCAACGTTTTTCAGGGTAAGGACCCCAATACAAAATCTGTCAAGCAGAGCTACATATTAAGCATACAGCCTGTTATTAGAAACGAACCATATTATGATTAAGAATAAATTCTATTGTTATACTGTATGTATAAGACAGTAGTTCAGAACTATGCACATTATTATTGTTGCACATGCATCACTGCCTGTATATTACATTTTATAGTTAAAACTGAGCTTATGCATCATTAAAAAAAAACAGTAGTTCATTAGTTGTTTGCAGTTGTTGTTTATTATTTTAATGGATTTGCAGAGTCACACATATTAATTTTACTAGTCATATGGGCATTTACATTTACCTGAACTTCAGCTGTAAGTATATTAAACATTCACATTTTAATTTTACTGTCAGATAGATAAATAAATATTTACTTAAACGTAAGCTTATTAAAACTTAGCACTTTATTTTTTTACTGTGAGATGGAGCAGCGGCTCCTTGACAAGAATAGCAATGCACATTTAAGAGTATTAACAAGGCATTAGTTTTACAAATAATCAGCATGGAATTAAAAATACATTAAAACAAATATTTTAAGTAATCTTATTAGTCTGCATTTAGATCTATTTTGACATGCTATATTTTTGTCCCATGCTAGTATCACTATATTGCACCTTTTCAGCATGAAAAAACAATACTTTTATTCAACAGATAGCTGTATATAGCCGTGTCACAACTAGGACGAGGCAGACAGAGGTAAGTTCACAATAATCTTCTTTAATCGAAAGCCAACAGAAAGGAATCCCAATGGGAAAACACAAATCACAGCTCATTCAGAGAAGTTCATAAGAGGTTCAAGACAATAGTTGTTATCTTGTGTTTTTTTATCTGTGGCTGGTGAGGTGGGTGTAGCAGATGATTCCGTGACACCAAGAAAGTGCGACAGACCGCTTTACATACTTTACAACCAGAGCTCGGTAGATTACTTACAAATTGTAATCAGTTACTGATTCCAGATTACGTGACAAAAATTGTAGTCAGTAATGTAATCAGTTACATTAAATATTTTAGGTAGTCTAATCAGATTACTTTCAGATTACTTTTAGATTACTTTTGACAACTCATTTATCACATTGATTTAAATAGGATTATCTTGTAGCATAATGCTATAAAAAATGCAAAGAGTGTATGCAAAGAATGTAATTTACAACATAAAGTGCATTAAACATTTTATTACATCAAGGTTTCCCAAACTAGGGTTCGATCAGGAACTGCAGAGGGTTTGTGGGTTTAATGAAAAGCTAACAATTAAATCGTAAAAAATGAAAAATAAAATAAATCATTTTAAAACAAAGTCCTTTTCAAGGATTGTCTCTTCACTTGGTGGCCATATTTGCAACACCTCCGGGCAGCTCGTATAAGAGTCCTATCTTAATGAATAGGGGAATCCTGAAATCTCAAAAACTGTTTGCTAAACTCACAATTAAATTACATGTCATATCAGCAATAACAATCTTAAATTAACATCCTATTTATTTATTTATTTATTTATTTATTCAGTTATTTATTTATTGATATACACATATGTATGTAATGCTTTGCTTGTATTGTCTTTTCTTTACACAGTATGTTATGTTGTATACATGTATGTTAACTCTGTATACATGTGTTTTTGATACCTTGGTAATAATAATAATAATAATAATAATAATAATAATAATAATAATAATAAAATGAACCAGTGTGCTGTTTGCTAAATCAGTTTTTCCAATAATATTATATCATTACAATATCAACTGGGGTGCTTATATTTAAAATTAAATTTTTGATGTTTTATTTATTTATTTTTTTCACATTTTTAATTTTTTAAATAATATTTTTTGTAACAAAAGCTTTAACTACCTAATTACTTAACCAACTCTGCATTTTTTGTTTTGTTTAGTAACAGTTGCATTAGTTAAGATATTACCTTTCACTGAATTATTAATGCCTATTCAGTTAGTTTACAAAGTTATAATCAAACATAAACAAACACAAACGTTCCCTGTTTGTGAGGGCTGTTGTGTCCTTTAAAGGTTTACTTCTGAGCAGATGTGTGAGAATGCCTGTTTGTTTAATTTTGTGGACAATTGTGTGGCAAAATTGTTTGGTGATTCTCTCATCATCACTGACATCAGCCCTCGCAGCGGCGCGCTTTCGGGGAGCGCGCTCGACCGTCAGAGCCCGAGACAGTTCATCTCTGATCAGCTTCTTCACTCGCCTCCTTCTCAACGGATTAATACAAGGTGAGAGACCTGCTGTTACACTCATTCTTATGCTTTAAAGAATATGTTATATCGTGTTTGTTTGAACAAATCTTTTGATGGAAACAATATGAAGCTTTTTTGCACAGTTCGCTCGCGGGGTTTCAGTTATTATTGACTATTATAGCAGTATCAACAACTTTTGCTTCTTCTTCCCTTCCTATCTTTTTAACCTTTTACGTATGTTTTTCATTTGCATTCTTTTAAAATCTCAAAATGATGTATGTTTCTTAAAATTTGCATGGACAGAATTCTTTTAAAACTTAACCATTAAGATGAGAATCGTCGCGTTTGTCTATGCCGGCAACACGCCGTAAGCAATCGCCATCTCTTCTTAATATAGCTACTTAATTGATTCATAAACAAATTCATGTTTCCTAAATGTTTCATATTATTTTATAAAGACACGGAATAGAAAATGTGAGCGAGCGCGCCTGAGCGCTTGCACCTGTGAGTGCACACGCTTGATCATATCTTTATGTTCATAATTGTGTGTCTTGAATTGAGTGGGCAGCTGAGTTTGAAAGCATGCAATTACATATGAATTTTAATCAGACTCCAAAGAAGGTTCGTTCTTTTTCTGCACACATCATTTTACATCCACTTGGTCCATCTGTGTGACTTTAAATGATGGGTGAGATGCCTCTGGTTAGTCTGATGTAGAGACATCAATAGCAGTAGGTTATTTTTTTTCAAAGGTTCAAATATGAATGACATTTTAATTTATTGAGAAAATGTATATTATTAATGATTAACTGTATAATTTATCATTTCAGATTTTAATAGTTTAAATAGGTAGGTATATTAACATTATATAATTTAATGAGTGCAGCATATACAGTGACCAAATGCTATCCAGTAAAACTTGTAACAACATCACTTTGTATTTTTTATGTAATGTTCTGGCAACCACAGCCAGCTTACATTTTTTAAGCACAGACTGCAGTTTTCTAAATGTAGCAAAATTATTATTATTATTTTTTTTTTTTTACAGTGCGGGGCAAAACTGCGATTCTGTGACTTCAGAAGATTTTTTTTTTTCAGGCACCAATAAATGCTTGAATCTCATGTAGCCTGTATTGTTATACTGAGCCGCACAACTCATGAATGGTGCTGAAAAGTCTATATTTCTTCTTGGTTGTTTGGTTCCTTTGTATGGTATACTATTTTTAACTTAATTGGCCGATGCTTGGTGATGCTTGGTAATTGTATTTCAAAATGTGTGTTCTAATTACAGACCCACACTCTTAAAGATTAAAAAAAAAAATACAAGATACAAATATTGATCACAGCATACAGTTGCATCAAGACATTGACTGCACAGTGCTGAATGAATGTCAAAGAAGTCATCGATAATCACGTTTGAATGACCCTCTGCTGATTCTTGCTAGAGGGTGATTGTTAAAAGAGAGCAGACGCTCCAAATGTAGACCATCCCTAAAACACTTCCAATCGTTTCGCCTATTAAGAGACCCCAAAGCAGATCAATAAAGACCTTTGTGTGATTTGTTCTCCAGCCCCAATCTCCTGCTGGCTAACTGGGAATCAGTCTTTGTGGAACACTGGAGACAGCTGGTCTATTGCTTAACAAATGAGACACTGTCTTTCTCTCCCGCTTATCTTGTATGGAGACTGCTTTGACTCAACAGAGACATTTCCGTGTGGACTAGTTTTATGGTTGATGTCATATGGTTCCTTTCTTTTTGTTGTCTTTACGCCTCACAATATGCCTATAAAGACTGCGCTCCTGCTCAGGAGTGTGTGCGCTTGTGTGTCTGACTGTTTTTGGGACAGGATGAAGGAGGTTTCCCTGCTGTGAGGATGAGGAGCATTCTGCCAGGATGCTCAGCTAGAAGATAAGGGGACACGTTGCAAGGAGCCAGTTGTGATACAGCGAAACAAAAGTGATATTTGATGGAGCCCCACGTGTTGTAAGCAGTCGCATTAGAGACGGGATCTCTCTCTATCTTTTCCTCAGCTCTCTTGGCACCAGATGGATCCTCCTTATGGCAGTTTTAACACTTAGCCTGTTGTTACGCGTTTTGTGTCCTTGACACTTTTAGAGCTGCCAAAACGAACAATGTGAGGTGTGAAATTGCTGAAACTGTTTGTCGAGAGATGGCTCCTCTCATTTGTGTAGATGGGTTTACTTCCCTCTTTTGAAGCATTCTTTTGTTTGATTTGTGTAATTTTAGACGGCTGCCTGTGAAATCTTAATGTTTCAGCCAACCTTATCTCAGATTGTCAGTGTAAGATTGGAACAGTGCAATTTGCAAAGCCAAGCACTTGTTTTTTCCCCCTCTGATTGATCTTAGTCACATATAATGTGCTTATGCAGACCGACACACCAGCAGTGCAATATCTGACTTCCATTAAAAAGAAATTATGTGACAAAGCAATACTCTTTTCCTGAATGGAGTATGAAATTGTACTTAAGATATTCATATTACAGTGATATTATTGGTGTGATTATAGTCTGGTTTTGTCTTTCCACTTTTAATCTAGAGATTATGGTTGGCTGCCAACATTTTGGTTTTGGTACAACCTTGGAACCCCAGTATTAATAAAAAATAAATACCTCAATACAAAACAGCAGTTGGGTAGTAGGGGTGCAACGGTTCAACTTACGGTTTGGTTTGTATTATGGTTTTAGAGTCGGTATGTGCTTTGTTTAGGGGGGAAAAACTACATTGTTGAATAAAAATAAAGAAATAAGAATATAATACAAGCAACAGCATAAATAAATATAATAGAGGAAAGGTGCAAATAAAATAAACAGTGATTTTCAGGGTTTTTTAGGTAGGTTTAAACATTAGTTTTTAGGTACAAAAATAATGAATAAAGTAATAAATGTAAAATAGCATTGCATATTTTACAGTATAAATTAAAGATTAATCTTCATTAATGTTACAATCAAGAGAAACGATTGATTTCCTTGCTGTTGGTTTGATTAATATTAAGAAAGTGCTGTCACTTTAAGAGAATGCACTGATCCAGTATGTTCAGCCGGCTATGTCTGCTAGGATACTCACCAAGTACGGCATTTTTGCATAATTTTTGTCTAAATTTGTCTATTCAAACACGATACTTTAAAGAGAGCTTAAAACCTGCGCGGGTTTGCACAGAACTGCGTTTTTATAAACTGTCGACCCCAAAAAACGAACGTTTAAGGGCACAAATAGTTGTAGATGTCATGGGAATTTCATGATGGGCCATTCATTTGGATCATTTCTCCAACAAACGTAAGGTAAGGAAAAGGAGAACTGACACAGAACAATAAAATTTAGTTTCTCAATATGTCTCCTCCTTTCAGGTTTAAATAGGGTGGTGAAATAATCCTTTGACATGGTTAAAAATAATGAACGTTAACTGTCGCCGATTAAGTTTCCCACCAGTGGGCGCAGTTCTCTAGTATTATGACACGTTGCGCTCTACTTTTGTGTCTCTAAACGCTCGTCGACAGCTTATAAAAACATAGTTCTGTGTTTTTTAGCTTGTTTACTGTGCACCTTGTCACATAGCAGCTTTTACACATTGTTCAGTTTTTTAAATAAGTAAGAACTGACAAGGAGGCAACTTCCCGCAATACAAAGTCAATGGAAAGCGTTGGATTTTCAGTGGGCGTGGTTTTCAGATTATGACGCGTGTCGCTCTGTAACCCCGCCTCTAAACCTACCCCTCACTGAGGTCTCGGCAAATCATACAAAATCGTATGAATTTGTACGAATTAGCCACCTCCTAAAATACGCCTGAATTCCCATGAAATAGCATTGCATATTCCAGCATACAGCACTCACATTGAATAAAGACTGGTTTGTCCTCGTTTTATTCATCAGTGTTGTTGTAATGTATTGGGAAGCCATAATGTGAAATCAGCAGAAACATACATTAGCCGAACCCTGTTTATTTTATGTGTTGTTATTTATAACAAACCATATTAAATCAGATGCGTTGTCAGATTTAAGTTGAACCTCGGTCCTAGCCGAACCGTGTGTGGAGAACCGTACGGTTTGATTTTTTGCCGAGAACGGTTACACCCCTAGTAGGTAGACCATATACATGATTATGGAAACATTTGCAAAACAAATGATTTAAATGCGTCAAGTATAGGCAGACAAAGGTCATCTTTAAATCAGGGTCATAGAACGAACAACTAATGACCTTAAAGGCCAATACCTAATCAATAAATCAGTAATAAAAGAAGCTATTATCAATTTAGAATTAAATGATTGGCCACCATCAGGATGTTGAGGTTCATCTCAGCACACTGTCAAGCAGAACTTAAAATAAATTGTAACTGAAGAGAAAACAATTTGATCAAATGCACCAAACTCTTTACTTTAAACAGTGTCTTTTTCCTATAACTCTGGCATGCTTAGCAAATTGTGTCGTCATTGTGGCACATCAGGTATTATTAAAAAAAGATAATACATTAGTACATTCTATTTGTACACCTCACCAACATTAACTTTGCTGAATCGTGCTAAATATAATAGAGGCATGTTTTTAGCAACATGCTAACATGAAATCAAATGTAAGTCAAGTCTCTTATGTTCTTTGTAAGGAGCACTCTTTGTAAGACTTTTGCAGGTAGTAGACTGCAAGGCAGCTAGGTTTTGCAGCTCAATATCTTTGAGGCTTCAGTAGTGCCTCCCTTTCTTGATGGCTATGGCTGTCTTTATGGTCTGGCAGATTTGGCGGGTGTGAAATATTGTGGGTGTGAATATGCCATCCCTTCATATTATTTGGACTGCAGCCAATTGCTTCTACATACCAAACATGACCCGATCCTAAACACTAACTCTAGCAAACTCTATTTAAGGTAGACCTACATATAATTCCCAGAATAGAAACTAATTAGAGTTAGCTGGTATTGACTGAGAGAATGTTTTTGTGTCCTGTATGTGGTCTATACTCACCTCATTCATCGCCAGAAAACTCTCACAAAAACGTAACCTGCTTAGATCTTCCAGTTGAGAAAGTATGTATAGAGAAAAGGCGTCAAGCTTTCATCACGCTGAAAAGCTTTTTTTATTTTTTTATCTGGAGGTAGCAGGGGTGCAACAGATGGCTTATGAAGCCCCAGATCTCAGCAGGAGGAGATGTTGAAGACCTCACAGTGGAAGCTCTCCCTCCTCTTGAGATGTCAGTGAGTTCATTAGTGAGCTCCACATTCCTTTCAAACTTTCGCACAATATTATCCAAGTCGCTCGTGGAGGCTTTTATCAGTTATTCACACAGTAGTAGGATCTGAAGTTTCTGAACACCATGTTGTGCTCACACATAGCCTCTGTGGCAACTTCACCGCCTCGCTGTTTTCTTTCTGTTTTTGTTTTTTTTTCATTCTTTTTCTGGGTCTGGATCTCGTTGTCTTTTGCTGAATTTCTAAGGCCAATACTGAGCTCCATGCTGTGACCCTTTGCTGAATATCTTATACCATCTAAACTTGCCTGCTGTTACTTTACAAACAGCAGAAGTACTACCGCATGTATCCCCTGAGATCTCTGTTTGTTGTTGTATAGCTATACTTCTACGTCTTGTATCTCATATGTATGTGTCGAGAGTCTGAATAGATAGAGCTAGTTTTAGAGGGTCAAGTTAATATTATTTTTTAATAATTAATAATTAAAAAAAGAAAACAAGTATAATAGAAAAAGAATAGAGAATGCTAGTGTTAGAGGGATACGTTAATGTGTTCATATTTTACTGAGCACTGAGGCAGGGATTCCCAAACAATTATATATTTTAAATTGACATTTTTAAGAACTCACACATCTCTATTATTATTAAGCATTATTATTGCTCACACTTAGGGTGATTTGAACATGTAACTATCAACTTAATAATCAAATTAAGAATTACGCTACTACTAACTACTTAGTAATAACTGCTAAATTGGACATGATATCTCAAATATATTTTGTGATACAATCTGGGAAAACACAAGACATGATGAAATTTTACCTTTTTTAATAATGTACCTTGTAGTTGTAGTTTACATGTAGAAACGTGAGCGCAGCACAACTGTTCACACACTGTTTATATAACAGACTGTCATCGGACGCCTCCTCTTTAGTAACGTCAATGTCCAATCCTTCATCTGTGGATGTGAAATAGTCCAATATAACATCATTTAGGGCAGTGACATTACCAGGATTGAGCAGATTGAGGCAAGTTAGATCGTTTGAGTGAGCAGCTTCTTTAGACTGCATTCTTCTTCTCGCACTCCGCCATCTCACGATATCAAAAAATAAATAAATACAACTTTGCGTGCCATAGTTTACACAGGACTGGTGGGAAATGTGCATTGATACAGCTTTATTAAATATGTTACGTGGTTTATTTTGATAGGTTAACTGTTTTTCTGGTGTTAAGAGATCCTCTGCAGCATGTTCTGAACATTACAGAAAGACACTTTCATTTCTGCTTGCTGCAATAAATTGCAATTTTACTGCACTAAACAAGTGAATTTTGCAAAGATATTTTCAGAGATGATAGACAAGACGTTATAGAATAATAATTTAATGAAAACCTAATTTTGACAAAAAAAAAAAAAAAAAAAAAATTGACATTCAACCTATTTTTCGAATTTCCTGAAAAAGTCTGGTGGGTTTTCCCAGATCACATCACATATATCCTTTTAAATTTAAATTTTGTGGTAATAAACAAATTTGTTTCCACAAATTCTATTAAAATTATGACATATGTGTTGACTCCCGTTGATTTGGACCATCAACATTGTAGCAACCACCCTGAACAACCACATTACAACATGATAAGAAACACTCAAAACACCTAACCATGATAGCATTATACACAAAAGCACAGGGGTTTTGCATAAATAGTCACCACTCAGATGTTCTGAGTAAAATATAAAGCATTCTCCTGAAAAGGTGAAAATCAGCAGTAATTATTAGTACTAAGATATTTCAAAAAATGTATATTTACTCTCGTTTTGATTAAGGCCTACTTTTCAAAATGTAGAAATCCATTTTGATAAACAGCCATGTATATAGAACAAATAGGCAACATTTTAGCCAATGGCTGTGTTATTGATTTTGCACAGCCCAGCGTCTTTATAAATCGTGCATTGGATACATAAGGTCCCCCACCCCCCTCAACATCTCTCTTTCTTGTCATCTCACGGTCAGCATCTCACCCTAAGGCTGAGCCCTGGGCCTTTGCCATCTCATGCCAGATGTTGTTATCCATGGCTCCTATTTAATTGGTGTGTGGCCTTTGTGGGTGAGGTCCTACCAAGCCCAGCAGGGTGCATGGCCCCCACATCTCAAGACTTTATTTCATCCCTGCATCCCTCAAAGGGTCACCTGTTAGTCACATGACAGTAAGCAGTTTAGACATTTTTGTTTGTTCGATTATTGTTTACCCAGTTTTGTGTGTTTGTGTGTGTTGGATGAGAGACTAATGAACTGCTAACAAACACACTTGTCACATGAACAAAGTCTACGGGGGAGTGCTCATACTGAATAGAGACCAGCAACTGTGTGAAGACTAAAGCTCAGCAGTCACGCTAATCTCTCCCGTTGTGAAAAGCGCACAGTGCATACAACTAACTTGATAATGCCAAATGAAGCACCTGCAATCTTGATACAAATTTTCTCTGGCAGCAGTTTTGCTATCCAGCCTCATATGCAATTTCCTTCACTTAGTCCTTGTAAACAGGTTCTTAAATAGCCCACAATAAAGTCCCATGGCTAGCAACCCTTCACAACGATCTCTGCAGGGTGTGAGGTGCATTTGTGCGTCTGTGGCTGATAAGGCTGGTCCAACTATCGACCCACTCGAGCTCAATACCCCATCCCCATTGATTTATCATACGCCGCTGTCTTCACAGAGCAGAATGCCTGCCTGAGCGGGTTGCCAGGTTGATGAACTACCACCGCCCACATTAAAGAAAGTCTCAGAGAGACCAAAATACGCTAATGCTGACACCAACACAACGTAAGCACACCCTAAGGCAATAAGAATGTGGGCAATAACTCAATACAAACACTAATTGATACTAATGCTAATGGTAGCACACACAACGCTAAAACCTGCACTGCTATTAACAACACAGTTTAACACTACCACTGCCAATGTGCACATACTTCCAAATAAATGCTATTAAAATCTTTGCATATACAGTCAAGTCACCTTCATTTATATGGTACTTTATACAATACTGATTGTGTCAAAGAATAAAAAATAGGAAAATAACAGAATCAGTGATGCAAACTTCAAATTCTGCTGTGAGCTCTAAAAAGTGTCATAGTAAACACTATAAAAAAAAAAACATTTAAAAAAACTGTAAAAAGTCTGGCAGCAGGGCTTCCAGAGATATTCCATTAGATTACAGAAAATAACCATTTCACAAAAATACAAGCAAAAACTGTAAAAATACAGAACAGACTTTACAGTCAAAACTCATTAAATTACAGTATATTACTTTTGATATTATATTTTTAGTCTATGGAAAAACGATGTGGATAAATGATGTCAAATTACATAGAAAAACAACCAACTTTCAGGTTAATCACGATAAATTTAAGGTTTTAATTAATTATTTTATTAAACTACTCTGTCCATCTACAGTAATTTACTTTTAAAGTACAGTTTTCCCCACGTACAATAACTAAAAAATAATTACACATTTTTTTTTTAAAGGATTAATCCTTCTTTTAGACAAAATCTTACAATCTCTGAAAATGAAAAGGTATTTAGAAGTTATTTTATGTCTACCTGAAATAACTGTGTTAAAATACAGATATTATTAACTACAATAACCAAGAAATGTTGTATAAAAACGTTGTAAATGTGTAATACAAAGACAATAATATGCAAATATACATTTGAATCATTTATTTTCCAGAAATATCACAGTTTAAAATATTTGGACAGTAGAGAAAAGAGCATAGTACTCAGAAATACATAAAAACAATGGCAACATTTCCTGCCAATTTCTGTAAAATTAACAACGTATTCACAGTCACAGTATTAGTCACTGTACAGAAGCATTGTATGTCAAGTTAAAAAATACCTACATTAAAAAGCAATTGCTGTATACCTTTATGCATTTACAATGATATTTTATCCAAAGCAACATACAGTTAGTATAACATAGTAGAGTTTTTTTTTTTTTTTTTTTACAGTAAGAGCATTTTATGTTATTATTTTATTGAAATTCTTGTTTTATTTTTGTGTAAAGCGCTTTGAGATGTACCTTTAAAGGCGCTATAGAAAATAAAGTTTATTATTATTATTATTATTATTAAAGGGATAGTTCACCCAAAAATGAAAATGGCCCCATGATATACTCTTCCTCAAGCAATCCTCGCTGTATGTGACTTTCTTTTTTCAGATGAACACAATCCAAGTTGTCCCGCGGTTTAAGAGTTTGAAAAACTGGCAGGTACTTCCAAATAAACAAAGACTTCATATACACTCAAATGAACTTTGATATGAATAAAAATATTATTAAGGCTTGTTTTGAGTCTTTTGATCTTTAATACAAGCTGAAAAAATGATTTAGAAATGCTAATTTTAGCTTCAAAACTACACTTTAAACATAAAGCATAATTTATAGTATATGTAGGCTACTGTATGCACAAATACTACTTTTTGAACTCAAAAATCTCACTGTAACCCTCACATGATTAACATTCTTCAGTGGTAGGCTAATAAAACACTGAATGATTTGTGGTTCAATCAGCCCCTTATTTTTACAGTAATATATTTAAAATAACATTTTATGTTAAATTACACATTACTCTGTGAAAATACAGAAAATTACCATTTAAAAACAGAAAATCGTTGCAATATCAAAATACAAAAAAATATTTGTCAATTAAATGGTGGAATTTTAAAATACAGATATCTGTAAAATATCTGTAAAACATCAGGTATTCGTTGTATAATAAAAAAAATCAGGAATATTCTGTAAAAATATACAGACAATTAACTGTAAAATTACATGTTTTTTTAAACAGTGAGTGTTGATTCAAGTTCAGAAGTTATAAAACAAGTTCAATTTAGCTATACTCAACTCTAAAGACAATAGTGTTGTTATTCAGTTCACATCAGTTCAATGTTGATTAAATTTAGTTTGATAATAGTGTCAGTGCTGCAAAGTTATTAGATTCAGCTGTAGAGCCGATCTACAGAAGACAATATTGTCATCATATAGTTCAATTTAGGGGACAGTTCTCTTCTGGCATAAATGCACAAACATGGTGCGATTTTGTGGACTGATAAAATTCAAGCATTTTGCATACAGCTTTTGCTTGAAGATCAGGATATGTCATGCCATCATTAGTTGGTCAAAAGTTGTAGTCTGTCCACATTGAAACTTAAAGATAGAGCTACCTTTTAGCCAGTAGGACACAACTGGCTTATTAATGGCTGTAAGCAGGAAGATTGTGCTTCTTGTTAAATCTGCGTTGCGGTCTTAGCTGGTCCTGGCATGAAGCAATCATAGGGGAATGGCCATAGGGGAAAGGATTGTGCTGGGTTGCAGCTGTATTCTGAATTTGATGTTTATATGCATTGGAATATGTTTATGTGTATATAGTTGCATGGAATGCCATACTCCATGTGACAATTCTCCGGGAGATGCTGGCTATACAGTATGCTAAGTTATTATTAGTATTTTTTTTTCACAATAATCTAAAACAAACTCTAACACTTCTGAATTTAAAAATGCAAGACAATCATCACAACAGTGGAGTAAATCTAAACATGCAAGATTCAACGTAATATCGTTTTGCTGATTTTTTTTCAATAAGCCTGTGTGTATTTTGTAGATATGTTACATTTGATAAATGACTTATTAAGATATACTTTGAATTTATGGCGCAATACAGGGTTCTAGTGTAGCTGTATTCAGTGTAGCTCCTATTTCAGTTATCTCTGGATGAGACTGCATAGCAAAGATTGGTGGTAGAAAGTTGCCCTAAACGCCGCTGTGTGTGCATGCCAGACATTTTTTAATCTGATTGCGCAAGTGAAAGATAAATATATATGAATATAAATCATGGTATATCAAGCTCTCCTCATTACCGCCCGGTTGTCCCACACCCTTCCCATTAAATTCTGCTTTATTTCATTGAGCTTGATTCATTACCTAAATCACAACACTGAGATACCAATTAAAAGGCAATAATGGTGAGAGATGGAGCTGCAGTTTTGCCTTCTTAATGCGCTCTCCAGTTGCAAAGGCAATGAAGAGTAATGGTCTCCTCTGATAATTTAACATGCCTCTTAAAGGTGGCAATAACATTGTAAAACTTTTAAAAAATATAAAAATTGTACAACTGATGCACACTCACATTGAGCAATCTACTGACAGAGGTACTACTTCTAATTATAATAAATACTTTTTATACACACAGAGTGACTGCATCTAACAAATATTTTTTCATTCTTTGAACTTTGTTATTCATTATCTGTGCCTTTCTGAATAAGAGCTTCGGGTACACATCTAGTCAATATCTTTTAATTTTTACATTTGATGCATGAGTTGAATTGGGCCAAACAGTCTTGCTATCTGCAAGGAAACTTTAATGATTTTGGTTTTGAATAAAATCAGGCAGTTTTATATTTTTTGCTCTCTTTTTTACTTGCCAATAACATTTATAGGAAGTGCATTCACAGTTCATGCACTCAATCAAAACACATTCTGTAAAAACTGGTAGCTGTGGTTGGCAGAATTTATCGTAAAAAAAATCGGTAGCAACAATCCCTTCATTAAACTTTTCTCCAATAGTCATCTGGCTTGTCCACATGATCTTTAGCAAGCAATTTTCTTTTTGGAGAACAGTGGCTTTCTTCTTGCAACTTTGCCTGCACACCATTGGTTGCTCAGTGTTCTCCTGATGGTGGCAATGGCATTGGCAATTTTATTTTTTATAGCACTATTTCCTACAACCAGAGTTGACCAATGTGCTTTACAAGCAATAACACAATAAAAGCAAAACCACGAGAAAGGAACGTCACAACATGCAACAAAAAAACAAAGGACAAGGATAAAAAGTGCTTTAACCAGAATTAAAGGCCTTGTCAAACAGATAGGTTTTTAAATTAGCCACATACAAAGCCATTTTATTAAAAGTGGGAAGATCATTCCAGAGTCTTGGGGCAATTGTAGCAAAAGCGCAATCACCACTACACTTCCGCTTTGTCTTGGGAATAAACAAAAGTCGGTTGGAGGACTGGAGGGATCTGGTTACCCTGTGCTCAATCAATAATTCAGAAATGACATGTAGTGGTGGGCTCTTGAACATTAACATTAGCCAATGTGAGAAAGATCTTTAGTTGCTAAAAAGTTACTTAGAAGTTACCCTTGGAACTTTTGCAACCTTGCAGACTATTACACATTCTGGTATGGAGTGACCTTTGTTGGTCGACCACTTCTCAGGAAGGTAACAGTGATCTGTCTGACCATGGATTTGTGGAGTCCAAACTCTTAAGAGATAATTTTGTAACCTTTTCTAGCCTGATGAGCAACATCAACTCTTTTTCTGAGGTCCTCAGTAATCCCATTTGTTCATGACGTGATTCACTTCCACAAACATGATCAGACTTTGGATCGCAACGCACAGATTTGTAAAACTGGATCATTTTTCTCAATAAATAAATGACAAAGAAAATACTTTTCTCTCACTTGTTTGATTGGGTTCTTTTTGTCTACTTTCAGGACTTAAATGAAAATCTGATGATGTTTTGGGTCATATTTATGTAGAAATATAGAAAATTGTGAAGAGTTCACAAACTTTGAAGCGGCACTGTACATACTCTTAACTTCACTTCCAAAAACGGTATATTACTGTAAAATTATATGTAATGTCCAATACATTTTTCCACTGTAGATAGGGAAACTTACGGTTAACCAATTAATAGGCTAATGACTAATCAGCAGAAATGTAAAGAAATCTTAAATGTTAAGTTTGCATGTTTGTATCAGTACTACTATTGCCTTAAATGCAAGGATGGATGCCTGCTGTTTGAGGTAACGTGAGCAGCTTTCAGGGACAAAAGACAGAGTAAAGGGGCCAGATTTACTAAGGGGAGCATCTGAGGATGAGAGGAGACCTCGGATGATCAAAGTACGACCCATGTCACTGATTTGCATGGTGAGATGCATGGTGAGAATCTCCTCATAAGCTTGACTTTGATATGCCACCTGAGGAAAGATTCTTCTTTTGGATGCTCTTATTCTTGGCCTATGGGAATCCAAACCTGATATTTAGTCTGGCAAGTTTTCTCAACACATTTAGGCTGCCTTTGAGCTCTTGTTTATTTCATGTCAAAGCAAAGCAAAGCCATTATTTAAATATGAAAGTGTATTTGTGGGTGTAACATGATGCTCTGGTTTGAAATGTCCTGATTTCAAATTCGAAAGTTTCCTTAAAATTCTTTGAAAGTCTTCTCATATATATTTATTTTTCAGATTTATTTCATTTACAGTTTGCAGGAACCAGACCTCGCTGCCGACTTTATTTCAGTGTTTCCAACTGAAACAGAATATTGAAAAGAGGGCTGGGTTTATTTTAGCGCTCATCCTCTCCATCTCTCACTCATAGCAAAGTAGCAGTCGAAGGAGCATTGTTAAGGATATTCAGCCCAAGCCATCAAACCGACGTCATCAAAAAAGGAATGCCATTCCATTGCGGAAGCAAATGTTTAGATTTTAATTAAAGATTAACAAGAAAAACAATGGATTCATTTAAATGGATTAAATCAGTCGATTAATTGTTCAAGACTAACAACAAACAAGTAAATAGAGTATATTTTGATTTCATGAGGACTTTAAGCTAACTAAGCTAAGTTCTAAAGTTATAAACATTATCAGGGCATGGTCAAACTGTGATATGCAGATTGGATGTTAAAAATGATCTGTCTGTCTAAAAAATGAAAAATGTAATTTGAAAAAAGTTTAATAAGTGTTTCTCAAAATAATAATTAAGAGGTGTGCAGTTACATGTATTCAATGTGCAAAAGTCTACTGTTTCTGAACTGACCTGATCTTGCCCTAAATGACAGGTGGCACTGTGTTTGAAGATGGTGGCTCCCAGCTTGTGTCTTCTCTTCGGTCTGCTCCTCATCACACTGTCCCACACCTCATACAGCTCTCAAATCCCTTCTGAAAATAGCAAACGGAGCCTGACCCGGTCTTCCACTTCTGACTCCAAGCAAGACCATGACATGGGACTTCTAAGCGGCAGTCAACGACGGAGACACTGGTCACGTAAAGACAGGGATAGCGCTGGGCTTCACTCTCAAAGGCAACTGGATCAACCGGAGGATGATGGGACAAGTCTGGAGGGCCTGAGCCCTGTAAGGCTGGAGATGGGGCCTGAGGACAGCATGAGGATGGAGGTTCATGATGAAGTCAGGCGACCTGCTCATATGCGGCGGGGAAATCATCCACTGGATGGAGAGTTTAATCGTAAAGGCAGGAGACATGGACATGGGCATCTGGCTGAGCACAGAAAGCAGGGAGGCAAAAGAGATAAAGGTCGAACTAAAGGTACTAGAGATTTGCAGAAGTTTTACTTAGTTAATATATGTCATGTATTATGATGTTTCATAAGGAAACAGTGGTCATAGTTGCTTTTTAAAGGGTTAGTTCACCCAAAAATAAAAATTATGTCATTAATGACTCACCCTGATGTTGTTCCAAACCCGTAAGACCTCGTTCATCTTTGGAAAACACAGTTTAAGATATTTTAGATTTAGTCTGAGAGCTTTCTGACCCTCCATTGAAAATGTATATGCGGTATACTGTCCATGTCCAGAAAGGTAATAAAAACATCACCAAAGTAGTCCATGTGACATCAGTGGGTCAGTTAGAATTTTTTGAAGCATCAAGAATACTTTTTGTACGCAAAGAAAACAAAAATGACGACTTTAGTCAACAATTCGTCTTCTCTATGTCACCGTAGCGCCATTTTGGAGAGTATCCACTGGACGTAAACAACGTACGCTGTTCTGTATCAGCCACAATACACGGATACGTTTTCTATGTGTATTTACGCTATTATTCGAACGAAAACAGCGCATCCGTTGTTTACGTCCAGTGGATACTTTCCAAAATGGTGCTATGGTGACATAGAGGAGACGAATTGTTGAGTCATTTTTGTTTTCTTTGCGTACAAAAAGTATTCTTGATGCTTCAAAAAATTCTAACTGACCCACTGATGTCACATGGACTACTTTGGTGATGTTTTTATTACCTTTCTGGACATGGAAAGTATACCGTACATACATTTTCAATGGAGGGTCAGAAAGCTCTCGGACTAAATCTAAAATATCTTAAACTGTGTTCCGAAGATGAACGGAGGTCTTACGGGTTTGGAACAACATCATGGTGAGTCATTAATGACATAATTTTCATTTTTGGGTAACTAACCCTTTAAGGGTTCAATCTTTACAAGAACCAACTAAGATCTCTTTCGTTTTTCACAAAAAATTGCTAATTACAAATAATTTTTTCTTTAACAAAAGTCTCTTCTAGAAGTTGAACCTGTAAGCTTTAATTTTGGCAAAAAGTCTTTAGTTTAGACAACAGGTTTGTAAACACTTCTCGCTAGTAATCTGACAACATGCTAAAATGTACGTTTTTACTTTTTTTTTTTTAGCAATTATGCAAATGTAGATTAACACAGTGCCTCTTCACTCTGAAAAAAGCACTGCATTAGACTAAATCGCAGCCATTCAATTATAATCACCCTTAAGCCATATCGCATTTTACATTTTATTTCAATTAGTTGTACAGGCCTATTTTTCAATCTTTGCTTTTTTCCCCCCATACATTAAAAGTTGTATGGGGAGTAAGCAATGATTGTCAGTTAGTCAATGCTTGCACACGACATTTAAAGTCAGCTGAAGCTGTGAGAGAATGGGCACTTAAAACTACTTTCATGATGCTTTTTGCCTTTTTTGGAGTTTGGCAGCACCTTTTCACAATATTACATTACTGTTTAAAGAGCAAAGATTCTGTCTCATTTGTGTTCCATGAAAGTAAGAAAATCATACACCACAAAGAAGTAAATAATGACAGAATAGTTTTTTTTTTCAGGTGAAGTTTATACATCTATATTAGATATGAAAAAAAAATCTTGCTAATTCAAATTTATCCAGCTAAGCATACCTTTAGATTCAAGCCACATTCAAAGAACAATGACTATATACACTTAGTACTATACACTACTAGTAGACTACCAGAAATCGTCTGGTAGTCATATTTTCTGATGTGGTGCTCAGTTATTAATAGTTGTTGCTATTATTGTTCTTTTTATTAAACTACAGGATGAGTAGAAAGTTCAGAAGAACAGCATTTATTGGAAATAGAAGTACAACATTGTAACATAATAAATGTTTAATTGGTTGCTATCTACAACTGTTTTGTCAAGTTAATAATTACTATAATCTGCATATTATGATTTTTGAAGGGTTATCAATTTGAATTATATGTTACATTTATTTGACAACAGTTGTAATAAATTGTAATATTATTGCTTTTACAGTGTTTTGATCAAATAAATGCAACCTTTATTGGCAAACATAAGAGACTTCTTTAAAAACCTGCAAATTTGTAATATTCCAAAATTGTGTATTTAACAAGGACCTGAGATGTTTAGTAGTAATAGTTCCTTTGGTATGTGTTTATAAGCTATTTTATTACAGACCAACCACAGTTTGTATTTCTTTTTCTCCTAGGGGATCTCTATGACCCTGAACCAGAATTAGGCTCCTTGTTGAAGGATATGAATGCATTTGAGGATGGTTTTTACACCTCCCCGCCCAATCACGACAATGCCCCACTCACTGAAGCTCCCTCCCTTCTCTTCCCCATTTTGGTAACCACGGCAATCAACGAGCATCCCCCAACACTGTCCCCAGCCTCCACCAAACCCCAGGTACCCTGGCAAGCATAACGTCCTTGAATATGAAGGTCTGTTGTGTTGTTCAGAGTGTTTCGTTTTCTAAGAAGCTGCTATTTCTTTCTCAGAGGACTGTGTGTACAATGTGCTAAAGCATTTTCGTCGTTGTTCAGGGAAAAACACAGAGCAGTTTGCCTGGATTCTTTTTTTTTTCCAGCATCCTGATTTTAATGTTAGAAATACTTAGTCAGTGGCATTACTCTTAGGATGTTTTGCTGCTTTCAGCCTTTGTTAAACTGCCTTGAGTCTTCTTCCACTCTGTCATTTTGTTGTTAGATCCCAAAATGAACATCTTCATTTGAACCGCACACTGTGGCAGATATAGATACTGAAATGCCATTTGGAGCCAGTATGGAGGTACTTGTCATCCTTGTGGTGTGCGGTGCTTCATCACACAGATTTATTTACCTGTGCTTCTGTGCCGTGCTTATTACTGAGTGCCGCCCGGGGCTGGATCAAACACGAGTAAAATTACCCAGCTCGCTTTGCACTAGGGAGGAGGTGGAGGAGGGGAGCTGTCACCAGAGCGAGTGAGGGGTGAGATGTCGCTCGCCCATCCTCCTGCTCCTCTTTTTCACAGCCATCTGTTCTGCTCCATTCCCTTCCTAGATATCTTTTTAACACTCACTGTATATATTCAGATTCTCTTGAGAGGCATCACTAGGCCTGGATACTAATATTAATAAAAAATAGATTTGCATTTCCTCAAGGAGGGATATATATATATACACACACACACACACACACACACACACACACACACACACACAGTTGAAGACAAAATTATTAGCCCCCCCTGTGAAATTGTACATTTTTTTACAATATTTCCCAAGTGATGTTTAACAGAGCAAGAGAATGTTTTCACATTATTTCCTATTATTTTTTTCTTCTAAAGAAAGTCTGATTTCTTATAGTTGCTTGAATAAAAGATTAAAAAATAAATAAATAAAAAAACTTCTAAGGTCAATATTATTAGCCCCCTTAAGACAATATTAGCTATAGAACAAACAAACAAAAACCAAGGGGCTAATAATTTTGTCTTTAGCTGTGTGTGTGTATATATATATATATATATATATAAAATATTCACCAGTTCAGTCTTATTATTTGCGTCTAATATGTTAAAATAGAGAAGTGCTTTTTGTTTTATCACGTTCAGTTGTGTATTACATGAATCACAGCCTATATGTTCTAATCGAAACTGCAGCTTTTGACAGAAAAGTCAAGTATTTTGCATAGCTGGATATTACTATTGGTTGTGAACAGTTTATCCGTTTCTAATGTCTATGGGGCCTGTAGCCCTTGATGGTACAAATTTACGTATCAGTTCACCTAGTCATGGTAAAGTAACAGAGGTAGGATAGATGCTATTTTTGTATTTATAAACAATGTAAGTGCAAAAAACAGTAAATTCTGTCAAACCTTTTGGTGATTCTGGCTGTGCGTAGCACCTGCCGCTTTCCACATTATTTTAAAGGCAATGGCATGTCATTTTGTCATATTTATCATGTTATCATTTATTCAGAAATATTTGTTTTTCATTAAGTCAAATGGCTGGTGCTGGTAAAACTGGGGATTCACCAGCCAATTTTTACAACCTCAATTCCAAAAATGTTGTGACGTTTCGTGAAATGCCATAAAATCAAGAACATGTTTTCTGTTCATTCTCTTGAACCTTTATTTAATTGACTAAAGTCAAAGAGAACATTTCTAATGATTTCAGTGACCAACTTTTAATGTTATTTTGTAAATATAACCATGGCTGCAACACCCTCAAAAAAAGTTACTAATACTTCAAGCTTTGCAAGCAAAATTGTTGTCCAGTCTGGTTTTTAAAAAACTTCAGCAGTCTGTGATTGTCGTTGTCTGATTCTCCTTTTCATGACTGGTCAAACATTTTCAGTAGGAGACAGATCTGGACTTGCGGGCTGGCCAGTCTAGCACATTCAGTCTGTGTGTATGAAACCACATTTAGAATGAGACCTGCCTGGCTTTGTCTTGAAGTAATAACCATGGACTTCCCATGAAAGATGTCATCTTAATGGCAGAATATCTGTCTGTACAATCCCAGTACAAGCCTCCATTACAATGGTACCTTTGCACATATTCCAGTCACCAATTCTGTTTGCTCTGCTGCATCCCCATATCATGATAGTTGTTTATGTTTGCTTCTGTCGCTGATGAAAGTCTGGATGGTCCCTTTGGTCTTTTGGTACTGAGAACTCGACGTCCATTTTTCTCAGAAACAAGCTGGAACGTGGGCTCGCCTGACCACAGCACACATTTCCATCAGAGATGAGCTCTGGCCCAGAGAAACCCGTGGCATCACTGCATAAAATTGATGTAGCAGAAATTCAAGTTGCATTTATTGAGGCAGCTGCAGCTTTATTCAAAGTACTCCTGAGCCTATGTGGCTGTATCTAACACCGCAGCATGACCGTTTCTCATGCATTGCCATCTGAGGGCTCAAAGGTCATGCGCAATCACCTGAGGTGTCTTGCCTTACACACTCTGGATTCCCTGAATCTTTTTACAATAGCTATGTCTGCCTTCGGAGGCAGCATTCCAAGGCAGGAAGGCATCGAGGCACGTCAGAATCCAAATTCTGCTTCACTTCCTGTCTCCGAAGGTACCTTCTTCTGATCCAATTTGAGGGCAGCATAGATGTATCCTTCACTGCCTTTGATATCCCACAATTATTCTGTGATGGTTGAGTTAATAAAAAATAAAGATGGCGTCTGAAAGTTGCAGTTTTTGTGTAAATGTACATTTCTGACTAACTTTTTGATGTTATTTCTAGTGAAAAATCTGAATTATAGTAATCAAATATTCGTTCTGTTATCAGCAAAACTCTTTCTATTTTGTTGTAGATCATTAAACCGTTATGCTGCATCAGAAGGCTGTCTGAAATTAGTTTCATGAGGTGCCTTCGTGCAAAAACGCTGCCTGTGAAGTCATTACCTGATAAGACATCGAGGCTGCAAGTCAGCTGCCTAGGTTTTCGGACACAGCCAATATTATGTGTAGTAGTTTGTGAAAGATCTAAATTCTTTGTGATAAGAAATGTGATTTTTGATTTGTTTGACACTTCAGTCATGAAGTTTGGTACAAAGTGATCCAACAAGGTAGACTGAAATCCTCCTTTTATACCAAAACATGCAAAACATGTTTCTAAGGAGTTAAATCTGGGTATTCTATAACCTTTTCACTTTTATTTGGCCTCTTTTTGGAGTGTGCTATGGCCATGAAAATCAATATTTAGTTATATTTACAAAATAAAATTAAAAGTAGGGCACTAAAAAAAACAGATTTTTTTTCTTTGTACTTTAGTCAATTAAATAAAGGTTAAAGAGAATGAACAGATAACATATTCTTGATTTCATGGCATTTCACGAAATGTCACACCATTTTTATGGAATTGGGGTTGAATTATTATTATTATAAAATTATTATTTATTTTTAAAGCAGTCCAGGCTGAATTAATTGCAGACAATGATGTAGAAGAAAAAAGAAGAAATGTTTTGCATTACAAGCACTATAATGCCAAATGGTATGCACGCATGTGTTAGTGTTATGGCTACACAAACAGCGTGTGTCTTTGGAGTTGAGTTGAGAGTGTAACACGCAAATCCCCAGCTGGTACTCAAGTGCTGTGAATCACCGTTCAGTGACTTAAAGTACTGTAAACAGTTCTAATTAGGCTTCAATCACCAACAGCCTTAACTAAAGAAATACAAAAACAGATCTTCAGTTTGCACTTAATCCTTAAATTCCTGTAGTAGATCAGCTGTAGTCTTCAGAGACAAAGATATCCATCTATCTATGCTACTCCATATAGTTAAATTCTAAGGTATATTTTCATCAGGAATAAAGTTTATATTAGGGAAACTGAGAGAATATGGTATCTTGATGGCATGTATTTAATGATCTAGTTTTCAAATGTAACACAAAGGCAATTAATTTGAATAGCACACACACAAACCCACTGAGCAGCAAAAGTCAGTCATTACTCTGGGTAGATTCTCTCTGTCCTTCTCCTTTCCAGTCATTCGACTCCCAGAGGAGCACCGTCCTTAGTGCTGTTGACTTGTACTACGTCAGTGCCGCTGCTGCTTCAGCCCCTGGCAAAGACAGAGACTCTACAGGAGCTCACACACATATCAGCCTGTGATGGCAGAAGCTTTAGAATGCAGACTTACATCTAGGAGCCAGATTTACTAACAACATGCACCAGCACAAACAAAACTACTTTCAGGATTTACTAAAAGAATTTAGTAAAAAATTAGCGACGAAAGGGCATGGTCAGACATATGCAGTTGTAGAAAAAATTGATAGGAGGAGAGTATGCAAATCAAGTATGTATAGTGATTTACTCAAATTTGTGGTAGTCAGTTTAATGGTTTTTAGATTCTGTTGGTCATTATGGAAAACGTAGTCTGTGCAGTTATGTTTTAGAACACAAAAGGATAAATTTTGAATGTTCATTCTCTTTTTAGAGTTTCAAAGGACATGGAAAATCCAAGGGAATTTAAGGAATTTTAGAATTAAGATTTGCAGTCATGATTATTATCTGTGAAACTGTCAATCCAGGTCTACTTTTATTACATTTACATTAATTTTGTAGTGTTTTCTTTCTTTCTTTCTTCTTTTTTGAACTTGGGAGTCATTTTTCTTCATGTTATATTGGAAAAATATTTTTTAATTGACATGAGGGAGAATAAATACTTTTTTCCCTCTTTTTTTGTGTTTTTCACAACAGTTTTAAAGCAGCTTCACAACAAATGCATGTTTAAATTTTAAGTATTTTTTTTTTATTTGTCATTCTAACTAAAAGAAACAGACGTAAAAAATTTTGAGGAGTTTGAAAAATACACTTTTTTTCTGTTTTGTTCTTTTTTGTTTTTCCTGTTACTTTAATACACTGTAAAAAAAAAAGCACAATTTTTTGAGTCAACTTAAAATGATTTGCTACCTTACTGCCTTAAAATTTTAAGTTGAATCAACTCAGATATCTAAGTTTTCACTTAGTACAACTTAACATTTCAATTTGACTAAACATCTTTGAGTTGACTGAACTTAAAATTTAAAATTTTAATTTTTAAAATATTTTTACAGTGACTGTTTGAGATATCCAAAAGCTGTTCACACTTTAGGTTCCTCAGTTCTTTCTTCTTTTTTTGAACTTGGGAGTCATTTTTCTTCATGTTATATTGGAAAAATATTTTTTAATTCACATGAGGGAGAATAAATACTTTTTTCCCTCTTTTTTTGTGTTTTTCACAACACAGTTTTAAAGCAGCTTCACGACAAATGCATGTTTAAATTTTAAGTATTTTTTTTGTATAGGATTTAATAAATAGAGAACAGCATTACATCTCCTTTAATCTCTGTAGGACTTGTATTACAGTTCTAATATTATGTTAAAATTGAACCTGAAATGGATATTTAACACAATTAACCATAAATTACACTATAAAGTAGTTATATAAAACTATCTTGACAGTACAGTACATATCAATTGATTTTATGTATTTATTTGTCATTCTAACTGAAAGAAACAAACTTAAAAAGTTTTGAGGAGTTTGAAAAATTCCTTTTTTTTTCTGTTTTTTTACTTGTTTTTCCTGTTACTTTAATATACTGTGTAAAAAAAAAAAAAGCACAGTTTTTTGAGTCAACTTAAAATAATTTGTTACCCTACTGCCTTAAAGTTGGATCAATTCAGATATCTAAGTTGTCACTTAGTACAACTTAACATTTCAATTTGACTAAACTTCTTTGAGTTGACTGAACTTAAAATTTTAAGGCAGCCAGGTAACAAATTATTTTAAGTTAACTCAACAAATTGTTTTTTACAGTGACTGTTTGAGATATTCCAAAAGCTGTTTGCACTTTAGGTTCTTCAGTGTTTTGCCATAATTTAGACAAAGTTTGGTGTGAATCCTATGATAACAAGTGGAGGAGTATATAAGAGAATATTAAAGTTTGGAGCATTGCCATAGCATCAGTATGTCAAGAAGTCTTTTATAGTTTTACATCTTTATCGTCTCTACTCACTCGTGGTATTGAGGGTGGAAGAGAATGCTGTCACTCCCCCCACCTACAATTTGAGCATGTTAAGGGCCACAAAATGCCCAGACAGACCACTTTTTTAACAAAATCTTTAGAAAAACAATAAGTCCCTGCACCTTTTGGTAGCTTTGGCCCTAAAAAGAAGGTTTAATTAAACTATGCTATCCTTCAGTGCATAAAGTGATGATTAAATGATTATGGTATGTGGAAAATATTTGTCTGTTTTGAAAGTATCTTTGCATGTAAGCCTGGATCCAAATTGGAGCTGCTGCAGTAGTAACCTTGGCATGGGTATCATGTATATAGAAACCAGAAAGCAAAAATATTAGCGTAACTGCTGTGCATGTTATTTTAGACAAAGATGATGCATTTGTTACTATTTTATTTGGCATAACGGGAATTCTATGAGATGCATTATGTGAATGCTTGGGTAAAGAGACGTTTTTCATCTGCATTGAATCTGAGAGAGTGCAGCTTCTTGACCATTATCAGGAAGGCTGATCAAGAGTTTAGAAGCCAAATGTGAAAACACTTCTGTGGCACACTTTGATATGCTAGAGTTTTGTGACCTTAAAGAGCTTGATGAATTGTAATGATATAGAAGACTGATTAAACACAAAGGAGCTAGGCTGTTTACAAGTAAGCAGCAATACTTTAAAGTCAAATGTGGAACTTAAGAGGTAGCCAGTCTAGAGATAATAAAATTTGGGGTGATAAGATATTTTTTTGACCTGGCAAGAACACTAGGAGCTGCATTTTGAATAAACTATAGCTTGTTTATGGATGCAGGACAGGCACTTTGCAAAGCATTACAGTGGTCTTGAGGTCATTAATGCATGAGGTAACTTTTCTGGGTCGGAAACAGATAACATTTTTTGTAACTTTGCATTGTTTCAAAAGTGGAAGAAGGCTGTTTTGGTAACATGGAAAATATGATTTGTTTTTGCCTTGATTTTTAATTATAAAGGGTGGAGTAACATTTTGGTCTAGTGACTAATAAAATGACTGGTCACTCAGCCTTTCATGTCTTTAATACACTGTATTTCAAATTATTTGGGAATTGGACATCAATAACCCTTTAAACTGTCATAATGGTGTGTTAATTGTAATCAGTTTGATATCAATATTGAGCCTATTAATGGTTATGAATGTCCCCAGTATTATGCAATATTCATCAGAAATTAACCATCAAAATAATACCTCTGAAGATAAGCTTGTGCAGAAGGTGATAAACAATATAGTTGCACGCAACAACTGCAGGGCCAAACACAGGCTACCGCTAAATGCATTGCTAGACAAAGTCTCAATCGAGGAACAATCTCAAGATCATCCCATATGGGATTTGAATTTATAACCTTTAATTATGAGCCCAGAGCTTTATCGATTGTCATGGTACACCTGCATATTGCTGCTTACACTACTAAAATAGTGTCCAGAAAGCGTCCAGTAGGTGGTGCTGTTATTGAACTTGGCTCTTGTGATGCTTGATCTGCCTGTATAAGTGTTAATACATATATGTTATTCTAGTGTTGTTAGTGTATCTTGTAATATAAATCAATGCAACGTTGTTATATAACAGGTTTTGAATTAGCACCTTGCTTGAAAGCGACAACAAGTGGACCACCCAGAATAAATCTTTCTAAAACCATGATTTAAATCTGTCTCATTCAGAAGTCAGGCCGAGGGAAGGCCCAAGGGGAGGTGATGCCGACTCTGGACATGGCACTCTTTGACTGGACTGATTATGAGGATATGAAGCCTGTAGACACTTGGCCATCCAACAAAAGAAAAGGTATGATATGAAAGCACATTCTCAAGATCTAATCAATAACAGTGATTTTAAAATCCATCAAATTTGTTTTTCCAGATATTTAAGACCAAAATCATTAGTTTAGGCCAGGATAAATATTTGATTATAAGATCGGATGTAGCTCCAGATGAAACCTCTAAGCATAAATAATTTGCAAACTCACAGCTGATTTCTGAATAAAGGATTTCATAGGAGGCCTGTGTCTGTCTATTTCCCCCATAAAGATAAGCGTCGTGGGAAAAACAAGAGCAATGGGAACACAACACTTGATGCTGATGTCATTGAACCATGTGACCATCATCTTGACTGCCTCCCTGGTCAGTAATTGTTTTAATATTACAGTTATCAAGGAATAGTTCACCCAAACATTAAAAATCTGTCATTATTTCCTTTTCATCATGTTTTTCCAAGCCTGTATTATTTTCTGTTTTCCATGGAACACAGAAGGTACATTGAAAAATGGTATCTTCTAGGATTGTTCATGAGCGAATGCAATCTGATCGGGGTACAATGATGTAACTCTCTGTCTTGATGCATTGTTGAATAAATTACCCAGCCAGTCACAAATGTTTCCCGAAACCATAATAACTTTGTCACACATTTATTGTCCGAACCACATTGGTTTAGTCAAGAACATTTCTGGGTCATATTTCACCAATAAATCAAAAGATAGAAATAAGGAATTGTATTTTGCTTTAAGAAACCAAAGTTTATCTTTTACATTACATCAGGGTACTAATTCAATTCAATTCAAGTTTATTTGTATAGTGCTTTTGACAATACCAATCATTGCAAAGCAGCTTTACAGAAAATTTAAGTTTCTACAATATATTTAGTAGTAGCTTGCTAGTGGTGCTATGTCAAAAAAAATCTGTTAATATTGGCGTAATTAAACAGACGATGAACACTATTAACAGTAATGATTACATGTTGCAATCAAGCTTATAGCAAAATTTGGTAGCACTGTATGTTGTTTCAGGGTTGGCATCATCTGAGGTCCTCTGAGGGGTTGGCATCATCTCTTCTCAGGTGTTTTGGATCCAGACTGAAGTTTGTGTAATTCCTAGTTACCACGGGATGTCAGAAACAGAGAAACAAATAGAGAAATAATTAGAGTAGCTGCTGTTCCAACCAAGCAAAAAAGTTAAGCCCAAACTAAAGAATGTTAATGTGCATTTGATCAGATGTACCTGAAGTACAAGGTTATGAGATGCATTCTTCTTTTTCTGCATCAGAAACAGGTAACATGATTCGTAGCTTGGCACTGTTTCTAAGATGGAAGAATGCTGTTTTTGAAACATGGGAAATATGATTTTCAAAAGACAAGTTGCTGTCTAATATAACACCCAGATTTTTGACTGTAGAGCAAGTAACAGTACATCCGTCTAGTTGCACTGCAAAAAATGGTTTTCTTACTTAGATTTTTTGTCTTGTTCCCAGCCAAAATATCAAAAAATTCTTAAATCAAGAACTGATTTCTAGTAAGAATTACTAATTTTTCAAGTAAAAATTATTGCCTTGTTTTCAGAAAAAAAGAAGTCAAAATTAAATGAGTTTTTTCTTAGAACAAGTAAAATAATCTGCCAGTGGGGTAAGCAAAATAATCTTATAAATAATCTTATTTCAAGCCGAAAACAAGATTATTTTGCTTACCACATTGACAGATTATTTTGCTTGTTTCAAGCAAAAACTCACTTAATTTTGACTTCTTTTTTTTCCGAAAACAAGACAATCATTCTTGCTTGTCTAGAAAATCCTTCTTGATTTAAGAATTTTAGATATTTTGGCTGGCAACAACACAAAGAATCTAAGTAAGAAAAGCATTTTTTGCAGTGTGCAAAGTGTAATCCAAGAAATTCTGTGTACTGTTTTTGGTCAAAAAAGTAATATCTCTGTCTTATTCGAATTTATTAGAATAAAATTGTTGGTCATCCGATCTTTTACATTTTAACACACTCTGTTAGCTTAGATAATTTAGAAGTTTCATCTGGTCTTGTTGAGATATTTAGTTCAGTATCATATCAGCATAACAATGGAAACTAATCCCGTATTTCCTAATAATATTACCAAGGGCCAACACGTATGTTGAAAATAGCAGAGGACCCAGGACAGATCCTTGTGGCACTCCATACTTTACTGGTGATAATTGAGATGACTCCCCATTTAAATAAACAAAGTGGTAGTGATCAGACAGGTCTTAAAGCCTGCCCTTGTAACCTGACACAATGTAATAAAGTGAAAAGCTAAACAAAAGCTCTCTTCCATATATGTCTGAGCTTTTGTTGTAACCTGCCGTGACAGACATTAAACAATATTTCTAAGTTTGTGTTTCTACAGAATATGAAATATATAATTTCTGTCATGACAACTCTCGGAGGGATTGGCATGGTAATGTATGACAATGTTAATGTATTTGGTCTTGGCGGAATAGATCTGCTATGCTGCTGCTGCAGAGCAAGTACTGAGACTTGCTACTGCCAATGCATTCACAACATGCAGCTGTAAGCATGTAAGAAATGCTGCTGCTGCACATGTAACATATATGAATGACCCCCATAGCATACATGAATCACCTCTTAGCAGATCTATACAAGGGAAGGTGGAGGGTTTCTGAAGCATGCTGCAAACTGCTACATCTAGCACCAGTCATATTTAAATGTTGAGCAGTGAGCTCATTGGCTACTGATTCAGGAGAGAAACAATCGTCTGTGCCATGTGATTATGATGTCATGTTATCAAATTGAGTTAGACCCATCAGTCTGCATTCTAGAGTTTCATGCCACAACTGTATATCTCCTGCAAACTTTTTTTTTTTTTTAAATCCACGTCATATGCTTTTAACCACGAGTATACAGTAGTTTCAACCACACAACTTTTCGATGATGTTTGCAAAGTTAGTTAGAACTATGGTTTCGGGAAATGCCATATTGTTGAACAAAAGAGTATTCTGTTCTACAGAAAAGAGTTCCCAGAATTTTTTTTCACTGTTTGCATTTGTGATTTATCTTCTTGTGCTATGACCAGGTTCCTGTTGTGACCTCAGAGAACATGAGTGCAAACCTCACAACCGCGGCCTGAACAACAAGTGTTATGATGACTGCATGTGTGAGGAGGGTGGGTATGACTTTTGGTTTTCTTAGTTGGAAAAATAACGATCTAGAGAATATTTCATAATAAATAAATAAAAAAAAGAAATAAGAAACTTTATTTTGATTTTGCTACAGTAAATCAGGGCCCTTACCAGGGAATATGTAAAAAAAAAAAAAAAAAAAAAAAAACAGAATTTTGAATGAAAGCTAAATGAGTAAATGTGAAATTCTTTAGGGCTACGCTGTTATGCCAAGTTCCACCGCAAGCGGAGAGTGACCCGAAGACGTGGCCGCTGTGTGGAACCAGAATCTGCCAACAGCAACCAAGGAGCCTTCATCACCATATGACATAGATGGATATAAAAACAGATACAAAGAGAAACGAGGGATCACATCCTCAAACCCCATGACTGATGGTGGACTGAGCTTTGAGAACGTCGTAGGCCCACAGTATAAATGTACATACTCAGATCATCTGCCTATAAGGGTTGTGCACAATTAAATTTACAATGGCTTTTAAATTCTCGAATTTGAATTGAGGTAGCAGTCAGGATACTGAACTGTAATTTGAAAAAGGAAGTAGAATTTTAGTTTTCCGTTTGAATTTAACTTTAACGTTATTACACATATGGGATATTTCAAGAAACAGTAGAAGATATTAATAATAAAACTTTGATGTGCCACCTTTTAAAATTTGTCTGGACTGTGGAATTAATCAAAGCCAACTAATGGACTGTTGATTTCTTTTTAAATACAGTTTTATTATTATTACACTTTTGTGTTCACACCTATATCATGTAATTGATACATTTTTTGTATTTTTTTATTAACTAATTAGAAAACAATGTTTTAGGGTTTTTTTGGGGGGTGGCAAAATTTGTTATTGAAAATAAGTGTCAAAAACGCCAGAGGCAGTAAAACGACAACACATTTTATTTGTTGTTATACAAATGCTGATTAAAGGAACAGATTATCTATTATTAGACAATTATTTTTGTTTGGTTCCTTGAAATAACCTTAAAATCTTTTAGCATAGCACATGAGTTGTAAACAGCTCCATATTTATAGCTTTTCTAGCATAGTGAACTTGCTCGGTAGCTCACCTGGTGCAGGACTGTATTGTAAAATGTACTACGTATCAAGAGAATTACACTCTTAAAATTAAAGGTGCTTCACGATGCCATAGAAGAAAATGTTTTGTCTATATGGTTCCATAAAGAACCTTTAACACCTGAGCAACCTTCCTGCTTCACAAAAGGTTCTTTGTGGTGAAAGAAGGTTCTTCAGATTATAGAAAGGTAAGAAAGAGATGGTTCTTTAAAGAACCTTTGACTGAATGGTTCTTGTGGAAACCAAAAGTGGTCCTTCTATGGCATCGCTTGAAGAACCTATTAAAGAACCTTCATTTTTAAGAGTGTAATATTATAGTGATTAAATTGATGATAAATTTATAGTTTGAATTATAGTTCAGTCAGTTCCTCTTTGTTATTCAATTCCTATTCAACATTCTTACTGTGGCCAATTTAATTTCACAGTTCAGTATAATTTAAACGGAAGCCAAATTTTAATTTATGAATTTTGCCCAACCCTGCTGTTTGTGAAAAGTCAAATTTTCGTACAGATTCATTTGTGTCTGAATGGAAGGCTTTTTTTCTTCTGATTAATGTTATACTACTGTCAATAACTACTGATACTCCTGTATTCTAATGGATATTGATTTGTTTGATTCATTTGTAATATATGCTTTATTTATTCTAGTACCAAACTGCTTTCTTTATTGAGAGATGTTATCATGGGCAGGAAATGTGCTCTTCATTACCGACTCTATGTTCTGACAGAAAGATGGATGGGTGAATGAGTGATTGCTACCTGCATGGGTTAGTGGGATAGAGATAGACAGAGGAGATTGAGCGAGAGATGGATGACTTGTCATTTTAAATCACTGAGCTTTTTTATGGTCTGACACACCTCTGTGTCCCATCACTGTCTTGATTTAACTGTTTAATAGACTTTTATGTTAGTGGGGCTGTAGATATGCTTTCGTTTTTGTAAAATCTTTCTGTCACCTTGTTTTCAACTTGAGATTTCTCAAGCTCCATGAATTGTCGATTATTTTTAAATGATATACCAGAAATAAACTTCACTAAGGACACTAAAATCCTAACAGTATTTAATTTCATCACAGATCCTGTACAGATATTGTACGTTATTGCGGTAACATTTTTTTCTCAAGACCAGTTCTCATTATTATGCATATTATTAGCATAATTGTCATATAAACGCATCCATAAATGACATTGTTTATTAAACGGTATCTACACAGGCAGAAGAAGATACAAAAGATACATATTTATTATTATTGATTTTTTATTTGCAAAATTTGCAACGGTTTGCAGAATGTTTAGTTCAAACTAAATTGCATGAGTTATCCGAACTACAAGAAGTGAGTGTTTCTCACAGTCATTAAACTCAAAGATAATTTTATTAGCACAACGACACAAAAAAGGTGAACATTGGTGGTAGAGCCTGGGCTTGTCATTGAATCTAGAACCTCAGGCAGTGCTCAGAAAAACTTCCTCAGAGAGCTTTACAATGCAAAGACGTGTCCTCTAAACTGACTAATAGTATGTGGCATCGTCTCTGTCCAGGGACTGAAAGGATCTCTGCAGAGCAGGCGACCTTGCTTTCTCCCTCTTTGTATCCTTCTGCTTCCTTTCTGTTTATTTATCTTCTCATTCTCTTTGCATATTCTGTGTCGCAGTTGCTTCCTGAGTATCACTGTTTCTTGATTCTCACCTTCAATTTTTCACCCCATTTGTGAGGAAGAGTCCAAATCAGTTTTTGCACATTAGTGCTAGTTAATGGAGCAGGCTAGTGGGTTACCACACACAGCATTTGGATGCCAGGGGCCTTTCAAAGCCGCAGGTTGTATGGTTCAAACTGCAAAATGGAAGTTTAACAGCAGGGTCCTAGGTGTATACATTCTGAGCTGACCATTGAAGCCTTCAGGCTATTCATGTATACAGTATGAGATAAGCACTGGGCTCACTGCAACTTTTAAATGAGGGTTCCTCAGAAAGTACAGTGTGAGTTGAACAACAGAGCCCCCAGGTGAATCCACCTGCACAATGCAAGCACAATTAAAATTGTCTACAATACAGAAATCTTTTAAAAATCTACTTTACATTTGTTTTGAATAAAAATGTATATTGTTTTCATGTTTTGGAGAAAAAAAGGATTTTAAAGACAAGTTTAAATAATGATTCTAAAATTGAAAAATAGTGCTGCAACAATTAATTGTGATTAATCGCATCCAAAATAAACGTTTTTGTGTACATAATATATATGTGTGTGTACCGTGGATATTTATTATGCATATATAAATACACACTCCTGCATGTATATATTTTTACAAAAAATATGTTGTTTATATATCATATAAATTATATGAACATAAAATATATACATTTTAAGTATTTTTTTAAATATAAAGATCTAAAAAAATGTAAATATTGGGAGAAAGTTCTTTTTTTTAAGTCATTTCAAAAACTGAAACTTCCATATATTCTAGATTCATTACATGCAAAGTAAAACATTTCAAAAGTTTTTTCGTTTTCATTTTGGTGATTAGAGCTTACAGCTCATGAATATCTCTTGTTCTTTGAAACCACAATAAGGGGGAAGATTGCTGACTTGGCAATGGTCCAGAAGATAATCAGTGACACCCTCTACAAAGAGAGTGATGACCACAAATGACCACAAGATTGAGAAAACTGTCAAGCAAAGCCAATTCAAACACTTTGAAGAGCTTCACGAGGAGTAGAATGAAGAGTCAGTGCATCAAGAGTCACCACACTCGGACGTCTTCAGGAAAATTACTACCAAGCCACATCTGAAACAGAAACAACGTTACAAGCATCTTACCTGGGCTAAGGAGAAAAAGAACTGGACTGTTGCTCAGTGCTCCAAAGTCCTCTTTCCAAATAAAAGTACATTTTGCATTTCATGTTTAAATCATGGGCCCAGAGTTTGGAGGAAGACTGGAGAGGCACAGAATCCAAGTTGCTTGAAGTCCAGTGTGAAGTTTCTAAAGACAGTAATGGTTTGGGGTGCAGTGTCGTCTGCTGGTGTTGGTCCATTGTGTTTTATCAGGTCCAAAGTCAATGCAGCCGTCTACCAGGAGATTTTAGAGCACTTTATGCTTCCATCTGCTGACAAGCTTTATGGAGATGCTGATTTCCTTTTCCAGCAGGACTTTAGCATCTGCCCACAGTGCCACAGTGGGACGTTTTCAGGAGAAAGATGAGAAACAGTCAATCCAGCAATATACAGACGATCTGAAGGCTCAGTAGTGCCTCAGCAGTGCCATACTCACTTTCATACCACACCTTAAAGAAGCCCTGACCAAACATTGAGTGCATAATTGAACATACTTTAAAGAACTTGAACTTTTCTGTTCTGTAAAAACAGAAAACTTCCATTTTTTGGTTGACCTTGGGAAATATTCTAATATTTCAAAATACTGGATATTTGACTTTCATGAGCTGTAAGCTGTAATCATCAAAATTAAAACATGAAAAATGTTTTGCTTTGCATGTAATGAATCTAGAATACATGAAAGTTTCAGTTTTTGAAATATAACCTTTTCACAATATTAAACATTTTTGAGATGCACCTGTAAATATACACAACACACACACATATATACATAAACAAAAACTTCTATTTTTGGATCCGATTAATGCCCAGCACTGATTTAAAATACATTTAAATGTTTAATATTTTACACATATTTTCAATATCAATTCAGTTTCAACATCAGTTCATCAGTTACATTTTTATTGCATATTTGTTTTTAACATTTTAACCAATCGCATTATAAACACAACCAAATGACCAAACCTCAAAATATTACTTAAACATCAATTTGAGCCCAAACAAGTTAAAAAGACAGTTAATCCACATTGTATTTTTTTTTTCTAGTGGCAAAAGCTAAAATATCAAATTTATATATGTTAAGGTAAAAAGGTCTTTCTTTTTTTGAATAAAGCAAATATCTTTATTTACTCATTAATATTATTTTTATTTACTCATTAATATCACTACAGTTTTAGGGAACTGTACCATTGACATATTACAACCTAAACTGCCTCGCCATAAAAGGTTCACATTATGGGTAATGCAGGGATCCTCTATATAATTTCATATTGTGTTTTATGTTTTCTGTTGGTCACACAACATGACTTATATTATATGCAATATAAGTAGTAAAGCAGTATTAAATGAAAACAATGAAAATGATAATGCACATATCCTTATGTACTGCATTCAGAACTGCTACAAAGCAAAACAACAACAACAACAAAAAAATCAAATCAAAAGACATGTTACCTCCCCCTATACCAACTGTAATTCAGCCTTGAAAAAAAAATGCATCACACTCTTGTGCTTTTAAGCAGATCGAGCTGATGTATTTTTGATGCAGTCTCATGCTGGGCTTGGCTCGGTCTTGAAGCGAGGCCACAGAAATAATATATATCATTCACACACATCCCTACTGGACATGCACTGCATAACACTGTCACCTCAGGAGCTGCACTGACTAAAACAGTCAATAAAGCATGAGATAAGAGTGAGAGACAGGGAAAGAGATGTTCCCTTAGCACTGCTGTTTGAAATGCAGTAAATACAGTCAGTAGATGTCATCCACCATCAGAAATTTCTGATTTAAGTAACACAGGAAATTTTAGGGTGTTGCATGGTAGCAGTAAGTTTTGTAACACGTCCGGTAGATTCTTCCTTTTTTTAACCTCAAATGTGTATCAGTATAGGTTTGCACTGATTGTATGTTTCTGTGGTGCATGTCCTGATTTTACAGTATTTTTCATGGTTGTCAGGACATTGCTGATGTGAAAATGAAATACAAAATGAATAACAAATTTATTTTGGGTTTCCATGTTTTATGAGGCCTTTCATTAGACCAAAAGTTTTTATATTGTACAAACAGCATTTTTTATGCCCTTATCAACACAAAACTTTCTGCATCTTAGATTTAAAGGGCACTATTGCCTATTAGGCAAAATTCGCTTTTACATGTTGTTTGAACAGAAGTATGTTTTGGCAGTGTGTGTGTAAACAACCACACTATAATGATAAAAATCAGCCCGCTTCTGTTTTTTTAATTCCCCATAAAAAATAAGCAGTGTCTCAGAGTTTACTGATCACAGAATCCATGAAGTACAACACACTTTACAAGCTCTATCCTTGATTATTGTTGAAACAAGCAGCATAAAAGCATCACAAAGAAGTCCTGCTGCATTCCGAGTCTTCTAAAGCCGTACAATATCCTTATGCAAAGAAGAGAGTAAAACATAAGGTTTTTTATCGCTGAAAATTATCCCGCTCTGTTAACACGCTCACATCTCATAAAAGACGTGTCACTCGTATAGTTAGGAATAGGGAAAAAAGCAACGGTCATTATGGCTGTGAAGCCCCGCCTTCCTAATGAAAGAGCCAATCGTTGATTAGTAAAGTTGCCACATCACTGCAGTTGCAGTTAGAAGTCCCTTGTGCTATAGAAACAGTCGGCGTTCTAAGACATGCGCTCAGTACTGCGCATGCGCACTGGCTGATCTAGGAGCACAAGGAACTATATTTATGAGGCAGTTCTTGTCAGATTTCATTGGTGATTTCAAATATGCGATTTAATCCTAAACTTGGTGAACAGTTTTGGATAATTTGATGTTTTTGCCCATATGCAATAATGGCAATATTATTACCCAATATATAATTTAATCATGCCGATACAATTCAGCACCAAGGGTTTCTTATTTAAAGCAGTGGAGGACCCTGAACGTCGAAAAATGACACTGGGTGCCCTGAGTGTCAAAAAGTGACACCAAAGGGGTCCTGACCAAGCTGCAATATGTGACAAGTTGGGAGTGAGAATGTGTTGTTTCAAAATTAAATAAATGATCTGTGGGGTATTTTGAGCTGAAACTTCACAGACACATTCTGGGGACACCTAAGTTTTATATTACATTTTGTAAAAAGGGGCATAATAGGTGGCCAAACAAAACAAAACTTCATTCTATATGATTTGTAAGCTGTTTTCCTAATAGCATACTATCCTTGTGGGGACATTTGTTTTCCAATACATATTTCTAATACATATCAGAGAGCAAAGAGGAAGATGGAACTCTCTGCCAAACTCTCAAACAATAACAAGGAACTAATTTCCCATATGAAAGGCAAAAACCTTCCAAGGTAGATTATGGTTCCTCTAAGCTAACTGAGCAAATCTAAGCTATTCATCAGACTTAGATAGTGACATATGCTTCCAATGAACTGTCCCAGATGTTATTAAAATCATGGACCACAGCTGGCTAATTGAACCAGCAGCATGATCTATCAAATTCAGCTTTGTTGTATTTAGTAATTTCATGTCCATAAGTGTATGTGTTTGTGTGTGTGGGAGCACTTAACAAATTATTTATGAGCACAGGCTATATTTTATTTAGTTATAATGAATGTGCCAAGAGGTATGTGCAATTTATTTTGGTTGTTTCTGCTGTGACAAGTTTTTAAAGGGCTGCTTATTAAAATAGCATGAGCCACAAATCGATGGGAGCTGACAAAACTCTGTTAAGATGCATTGATATTTTTCTAATGCCAAACTATGACAGAAGACATAAAGGAAAAGTACCACTATAAATATGGATGGTTTATTGATGGGGGTGGGTTTTAATGGGAACAGTACAAACCATTTACTATACCGAGACATTGTTAAATTTACAAATGTACAACAAGCCCTGATCTCTCCTACAACTTTCAGAAAACAAGATGTTATTGTAAATGTGCACTGTAGAAATGAAAACGATTGTTTACAGTGACAGAAACACATAGACACACAACTAATCCTGTTCTGCTCTCATATGTTCAGACGGAGTAATGAGAAGTGGGAGGTGTAGTCACATGGCTCTGGTCAGGCTAATATCACATGGTTATGTTTGCAGTCACTTCAGAGAGCTGGGCAAACTTCTGTTACGATGAAAGAGTTTCAAGCTTCCTTTGTGAAATACTGAAACTACAGAGGGACACTACATCGCAAAGAGGCAGTAAAACTATGGAAATACCAGCCATAAATCTCAAGGTAATGTATTTGAGTTTCTTTTAGAGTATTTGCGTTGGGTAGTGAGTACACTGATTTAAAAAGTAATTCATTGCTAAATGATCCTTCAAAACCTTTCATTTTTAAATGTTTTAATCAAAAAGATGTCTTCACTTTACAACACAGGGAACTATTAAAGAAATGTGTTAAACATTTCTATAATCAGTGACTTTATTATCTATTGTCAGTTTATTGTTACATTATTTCCTCTGTGTGTTTCCGTGATTCTAGTTCCACTTCTTATGTCAGTGGCTGTGTTTCATTATTATTATCTTATTTTTATTAATATTATTATTATAACAAGGAACAAGTATGATTCTGAATGGAAATTATATATATATTTTTATTTATTTTATTATATTTTTGTGTGAGTGCATATCCTCATTATTTTAGAAATGCATTGCTGTATCAAATGAATTTGTATTTGTTCAGGACACTGTGAATTTTTGAAAGCATGTAGCACCAAAAATGTCCAAGCCTGAATGCTTACTGGGTTTTGAGCCATGGCCTATGTCTAGGGAACAGATTTGTACATTTACTCATGAGCTGCTGTGTGTGTGTGTGTGTGTGTGTGTGTGTGTGTTTTCTCTGCAGGCCATCGTGTTGGTTCACTGGTTACTGACAGTCTGGTGAGAGTTATGATGCATTTGCTTTTCTCATTTCTGTTTTCCCACACTAACCTGAGGAATTTCACCATTGGTAAAACTTTATACGTGTAATGTTACGTTCCTCTAGTGCGGGACTTTTAACATACTAGTACACAGTAAATCTCAAGCTATCTGGCGGTACTTCTTTTAGTCACATTGCTCCAAAAATTTGGAACTGTCTTCCAAAGGAAGTGAGAGTGTCCACTAGTATTCATATCTTTGAAAGGACATATCTCTTTAAAGCTGCCTATGAGTGTAATAATTTGTGAAGTGTGTGTAATTTTGCATGTTTTTATGTGACTTCTTTTAATTTACTTGATTGTATGGTTTATACTTGTTTTTTTTTCTGTATATTTAGTTTCATTTTTTCATTTGTCTTTGTTTTATGCTTGTGAAGCACTTTGAGTTGCATATATGTATGAAAAGTGCTATACAAATAAATTGTTGTTATTATTATTGTTATTATTATAATCTAGTTCTCAGTTCAGCAGAAAATAAATTTCTTCAAACTGAACAATTTGTGATGTGATCTGGGAAAACCCAACAAATTTTTACCTCTTTTAGGTTTTGATGTCATATCAAAGCTGCGTTCAAGCCCTTCCAAAACGTATTTATTTTGTCAATAGCTTGAACATAACAAAAGTTATGGCTATCTGAACTTGGCTGATAGCTATGATTTTCAGAAATGGAATTTTGAGAAAAACGGGTTTAAAGTGAGACGTGATTTACTTTCACTTTATGGGTTTAAGGAGAGCTGTCAGGAGCGCTACACTGCACTATTACACAAACAGACTGTCTGTGTTCCGTTGTATATCATGGGCATAGTCTCTGAATTTTTGATCACTCCTTGTATGTTTAAATAACACCAATAATGTACCTTGTAGTTGCAGTTTACATGTTGAAAGGCCAGCGCAGCACATCTGTTTGTGTACTCTTTATATTACAGACTGTCATCAGAATCCTCCTCTTTAGTAGCTTCATCATCCGATCCTTCATCTCTGGATGTGAAATAGTTCATTATAACATCGTTTAGGGCGGTGGTGCCCAACCCTGTTCCTGGAGATCTACCTTCCTGCAGAGTTTAGTTCCAGCCCTGATTAAACAGCTGACTGGAATTATCAAGTGCTCCTTCAGATCCTAATTAGTTGGTTCAGGTGTGTTTGATCAGGGTTGGAGCTGAACTCTGCAGGAAGGTAGATCTCCAGGAACAGGGTTGAGCACCCTTGGCCTAGGGCACTGACATCACCAGGATTGAGCAGAATGAGTTAGATCATTTGAGTGAGCAGCTTCTTCAGACTGTGTTGATCTCTTGCACTCCGCCATCTCACCATATTAAAACATAAATAAATAAATAAATAAATAAATACAACTTTGCTTGCCGTGGTTTACACAGGACTGGTGGGAATTGTGCACTGATACACTGTGCAGAGTCGGCTGCCTCCCCCCTAATTATTAAAACCTCGTTTTGACAAATTGATATTCTATCTATTTTCGAATTTCCTGAAAACGTCCCAGCTCGACATCCGACTGGTTTTGATCGCATCACATTTAAGCTTTTTAATGTGTGTGTGTGTGTGTGTGTGTGTGTGTGTGTGTAACATTTGAAACCATAAAGGCCTCTATAATATATGTAATAGATTCATTTGAATTAATCTCTTGTCTCAGTGTTGTCTTTAGTAGCATCTGAAGCTGTGCTGACTGCACATTACAAACATATGCTTTTCATTTAGGTGGTATTTGAAGCTGTTGATTGCTCCAGTACAAAAATTGTTATAAATTGTATGGATCAGAAGCCAATTAAGTGTTCATTTGCTGTTTTTTTTTAAATCATGTTATTGTTTTATTTATTTATTTGACCTAATTGAGTTATATTGACAGCCCTTTTTAAAATATTACTCTTAACAGATTTGAATACATGTTTGTATGCAGGGCATGCTTGACTTTCTGGCTTCCTACTTCTTATGTGATGAGCAACGTTAGTGTTTTTGCAGTGGGAGTGTGGGCCATTGCACAGAGAGACTCCATAGACGCTGTATTAATGGTAGGTGTGACTGTTTTTCATCCAAGAAGAATATGATTTTTAGGTAAAAATTAATTGTTGTCCCCAACTGAGCAAGCCATAGGTGACAGTGGCAAGGAACCAAAACTCCATCTGTGACACTGATGTTTTAAAAAAAGGAGTGGGTAATTAAGTTTTAGAGCTGGTCTCAAGGCAGATGCCTGACAGAGCGGCCCACAGAAAACAAAAGAGACAGACAGCTTGACTGATTTCTGTAGTTTGAATTCATTTGAATTACTCTTCTGAAAGTTGTCTAAAGCCAGCCAATCAGATTAGAGCTTACCAGATGGTTCATTAGCACGCTGAGACTACTTATTTTTTTACCTTCTTGTGTGTTTGTATGTAGTATATTTGTCATACTAATATTTGATCTCTTCTCTTCTTTTTTTAGTTCTTGATTGGGTTGGCAGTGACCATCCTGACTGACATTGTTCATTTTGGGCTGTACTATGCAGTAGCTGAAATCCAGCATCAGAGTTTGGATCGGGACTTGTTCCGCTTCAGTGGGGGCATGGCCATCCTGAGCCTGCTGCTCAAACCTGTTTCCTGCTTCTTTGTCTTCCAGATGTACCGTGAGCGGGGTGGCGAATACAGCGTCAACTTTGGTAAGTGGGTGACGAAGGCCCGAGGGAGAAAGAATAATGGATGACTAATTCACTTTGGTCCGGTGTGCTTTCTGACACATGTGAAAGTCTTTCCGTGAGGCTAAAACACCAGCATTGTTTGCTTTTGTTTGTTCAAAGCATTATTGAGCCTATTTTAAACATTCTAATTCTGAGGTCACTGACTGTGGAGCACAAGCAGAGTAATTCACTCAAAATGGCAAGCAAAAACAGGAGTGGGTAATTAAGTTTTAGAGCTGGTCACAAGGCAGATGCCTGACAGAGCAGCCCACCGAAAACAAAAGAGACAGACAGCTTGACTGATCTCTGTAGTTTGAAAAACAGTGCACGGGCCTAAAGGGATTACTGTTAGATCTTTATTATCCTTGACTTTGGTTGTTTTGTTGAGATCTGACATTTGATTGATCATGTTATCTCAACATAACATATATAATGTCTCATCCATGAGAATGTTAAAGGTCACTGATACACCTTGTAGTAACATAATCAATCAATTTAAACTCAAATCTGTATTTCATCTGCATTTACTTAGTTGGTAAGTGTCCATACGGTACAATAAACAGAACAGTGTACAGTCAACTGTGATTATTGCAAAACTCGAATCCATTGGACTGTAAATAATTTTCTAGATGACTGTTATTTTACTCAAGACATAGGCCTGTTTGTGTGTGTGTGAGTGTTCATTATTCATCTATTTTCATTGTGTTTATTCCTGTCCTTCATACTCTTCCTGTCTTGATTCACTGCCCTGCTTGCTGTCTTGCCATCTTCTGAATCTGTCTCTCAGACCTGGAAACATCCGTGGACAGTCGCTGCACCACAGACAGTGCTGATAGCGCACTGCTCAGCCGTCGCTACTGAACCTTCCCTCCTTTTCCCTCTGCAGTCCTGCTCAGCTTCCTATGAAACAGTTGTCATCTCTGATCTGCTGTGGTGAAATTCATGTTGACTTTTTTCTTGCTTTTCTTTACATTATATGTTGGTATTTATGTTGTTTTCTGCACATATTATTTATTGTAAATAGTCCTGCATTGTTATGTCTCCTTGTAAGTGTTCTTTCATTCTTTGTGCATTTCCTTTTGCTTGATGTTCATGACATTTGTTTACTCTGTGTGTATGTGCACGTTTACATGACTTGTCTCTTTGTCACACAGTAAGTGATGCTCAGAATTGTTAAATTTACTACAGAATGTTTACAAATATATTTATAGGTTTATAGTAAATTATATTATATAGGTTTATTACTGATTAATGTAAGTAAGGGATAACCAAAGGTTTGCTGTGCATTAAAGGATTTTAAATGCAGGAGATGGAGGCTAATTACCGCCTGGAGCTTTTAAAATCCTTTAAAGGAACACTGCACTTTTTTTTTTCTTTTTTTTTTTTTTTAATAGGCTCATTTTCCAACTCCCCTAGAGTTAACAGATGAGTTTTACCATTTTTGAATCCATTCAGCCGATCTTCAGGTCTGCCGTTAGCACTTTTAGCATTAATCACTGAATCTGATTAGACCATTAGCATCTCGATCAAATTGACCAAAGATTTTCGATATTTTTCATATTTAAAACTTGACACTTCTGCAGTTACATCGTGTACAAAGACCAATTTTCCAAGCTGATATGGATAGGAACTATACTCTCATTCCGGCGTAATAATCAAGGAACTTTGCTGCTGTACTATGGGTGCTTAGGCGCAATGATATTATGCAGCTCCTGAATATAGTCCCCAGCTATTTTACTATTAGCTTAGTGGCTTAGTGCAGGAAGTTACCTAGCCTAGCTGGGGACTATTTTCAGGCGCTGCGTAATATCATTGCGCCTGCTGCACCCACGGTACAGCAGCAAAGTTCCCTGATTATTACGCCGGAATAAGAGTATAGTTCCTATTCATATCAAGCCTGGAAAATCTACAGAACAGACAAGTTTTAAATAGGAAACATATTGAAAATATTTGGTCATTTTTGAACGAGATGCTAACGGTCTAATCAGATTCAATGATTTATGCTAAGCTATGCTAAAAGTGCTACCGGCAGACCTGGAGATACGCTGAATGGATTCAAAAATGGTAAAACGGAAAATGAGCCTATTTTCAAAAAAAGTGGAGTGTTCCTTTAATGGACGGCAAGCCATTGATTATCCCGCTTATTTCATATTCATTTACAAATTTTTGGACAAGTTAAAACTAGTATTACTCTTTGCAGCGCAGTATTTGACAGAGTGGCTAAAAATGACACTTATTTTTGTCAGTTAGGCACATTATCTCTAGCATTCTGCCAGCATCAAATCAGACAGAGAGATTAAATAGTGCAGTAAGATCAGGTTTATTTGAATGAATTATAGCATTTGTTTCAATCTATCGAGAAAGAGAACAAACAACTAATTCAAAAACAGTGGTTTTACCACCTCGTTGCTGAGGAATATAATGTAGCAATCTAGTATCTAGGCTATTTTATTAATAAGAATCGCGGGGAAGCTTTGACAACAAGTTTATGGCTGTGCACAGCGCAATGCAATCTTAGACCTTTCACTTTCTCTGTTCGTGTTTGTGTGCATCAATTTAAGCAGCACATTAATATAGAACGGTGATTAAACTGACTTGGAACTACCTGTGCATTAAACGGTTTTACTGCATACCTGCCAGCCAATCAGAATCCAGTATCCAGGCATTCCATGGAATAAAACAAAATATTTAATGCCAATGCTTCCAAGCTGTTTCTTCTTTGTTCCATGAAAGTGTAAAAGCTATAATAAGGATTTCACTGTTTGACAATACAGTAGTGTGACAAAAAGTTCAGCGCATGACAAAAGTTGTTAAAATACAGGTAAAGGTGCTCTTATAAATAAATAGTGTTGGATTTACTTTGATTTACTTTCACTCAGAAATGAATACATTTCACAAATAATTACACAAAAAAAGGCAAAGTATCACATATAATTAAACAGTAGAAAAACTAAAATAGTATTCTTTTGTGAAAAATTATTGCTTTTTTTTTGGCAGTGCAGTTTAATCAATTTTATGTCATGCCAGTACAGTCATTTTGTATTTGTATTATTATGTACATTAGTGTACAATAGAATACAGCATTGTGCAAAAGGAAGCAGTATTTGGTTAGTCATGTTACCTCAACATATCCACCTCCAAAAGTAGTTTACTATCAGTATTAGGGTTTTAAATATGTAAAACATTTTTAATTGGATAATGATTTATTCAGAAACTACGTTAAAACTAATGTATGATGACCATATTATTGTTTGTTAGTGTAAGTTGTTATAAAATGCTAAAGAGAAAATCAAGTTTTAGTTTGGTTGAGAATCTGGATGTGGGGTTTCTATGTTGAAATCTTCTAAGAGCATTATTAAGAACCACATCACGTGTAACATGAGGCTTTATTTTCTAGCTGTATGTAGTATTTTCTGCCTGAATGGTCACAGAAGTGCTGATTTACGGTACTGTCTTAGCAGTCAATATTTGCCAGCGTTTTTATTGCGCAATATAAGGGAATTGTGTTATTTTAAATTATTTATTGACATTGCATTTCTCAAGTCGCGTTTTAATAAATGGAAGCAATAGCAAATTGATTCTTTTTCTTGAATGATGTTTTTGTTTTTATAAAGCACTTTCTCACATGCCTAGATATTAGGCCTATAATGTAATTGAGAGCAGTTTACCTTTGTGCCTGAATTGCACACAATCCAGTGAAACCGGCTCTTCATTGGTATTCTGTTGATGTGCGATGGGATTCTTGGGTTAATCTATCATAGGGAATCTTCAGGCTGAATAAAGAAGATTAGGCTAGCATATTGCTCCAGTGCTACATATATGGTGTGAACAACAAATCAGTGTGTCTATTGTTAACTCATGTCTGAATATTCAAAATGATCTCATGAAAAAAACATGAATTTTATGATGTGAATCATTCTAAAAAAAGAATGAAGTCAAGAAGTTTCACCATTAACCCCAAGCCTAAACATAACCATAACCGCCACTGGGATGTATGAATGAGATTGTATCCGAATTCATATGAATTAGCTACCAATTTGCAAACTGGCATGAGATTGTGTTGCAATGTTCCACTTATGCAGCTGGTGAACATTATTGAGTCAAGTAGGATTATGATGTATGTTATCATTTTATTATAAAACTGAAACCACTGTTGAGTATGCACAGGTTCAGTACTTCAAAGTTTTTCTTATCTTTTAATTTCAGGTTTTCCATCAATAACTCGAAACAGAGACGCCTACCAGTCCATTGACCACCAGGACCAGTCTGGCAGCTCTGCCAGCTCCCACAACCAAACAGAAGGTGGCAAATCTGGGCCACGTTCCTACTGAATAAAGACCAAACCCAAGACATAACCAACCAGCATCCCTTGCTGCCATAATGTATAAGGAGTTTTTGTGTGGGTAATAGAATTGCTTTGTTTGACAATATTTCTTTTGACAATTTGTACTTTATGAATAAACAGTACAAGCTACAAAAAGGTTTTGGGCATACTATTCAAACATTTGGTTGCCGTTTCTTGTTTTTGCTTCTTAAGGCAGGTTGTAACAGTATATTTTTACGTAAAAAGTTAACTGTTTCCGAAGGTTTGTGAAGCTCATTGTAGAAAAGGCTCCTGAAGCTGTATTTTAAGGTGTTTAGTATAGCTCTCCTGCTAAGTATCCATCTGTTACTGTTGATGAATTGCTACTTCTTTTCCAAGACAACTTTTTTGTTAATGTAATTATTTTATTTTATTTTGTTCAGTGGGACTCCAATGTTTATTCATTATGTGAATTTTTCAAAAGACACTTGTTATCCCATGTAATCTGTGATGTATTTATGTAGTGAAATTCATTAGGTTGCTCATGCACTGGATTATTTATTTGTTAAGATTGGTAACGCTAAGGTTGGACCTCTGAGAATTGGGAATTCCTATATTTTGAGACCTATGAATGTAGGAATGACATAAATGTTTTTAGAGACGAACGATTATGTAAATGAGTGTTAAGGAATTGCCAAACAGTAAAACATGGAGCTAATGTTTTTTGAAGAAAATTCTGAGAATACCAATATTAACAGATTTGTAACAGAATTCATTCACATTAATGAATTGTGTTCTATGATTGCCTTGGACATTCACTTCCCTAAATGTACGTTCTTAAAGGATTAGATTCAAGATTAGCTCACCCAAATATACAAATGTTGTTATTGTTTAATCATCCTCATGTCAGTGAATAGAAAACATCAATTTTGCGTTCCAAGTTCGAACTAAAATCACATAAAATGACAAGCATTTCGATTTTGAGTGAGCTATTTTCCTGAGTGTTGTTTTAAGAGTTACAGAAACAACATAAGATCTTGTGCACGTCATCATCATGTTACAACTTTCAAATGTGATAGTGTTTTAGATCAAACTTTTTGTATCATTAACTGAAAATAAATGCTGGAACATTGAGCTGTTTAGTACATTTTAAATGCTGTAATCTGTTCTGTTCAAGTCTGATTGCTAAAGACATACTGTAACCTGAGTTGTTATGATATCAAGTAGTTCCCTGTCCTTCTTTACACGTTCACTGTGTGTCAGTTTGACTTCATCTGTTAGCTGTTAAGTCAAACAGCTTGATGCAACATGTTAAAGTTGCACCAGATTGACCACAGAAATCAGAACTCTCATCCAATATTTTGGACAGATCCCAAACAATGCTAATCGATGCCAAAAAGTGACACTCTAAATTTCGTCTCCTGACTGATGCAACAAAATATTATGTTCTGGCATTGCTTTTGCTATAGTAAGTAGATGTGCCATGTGTAATAAAGACATTATAAAATACAGTGTTACCAATATGCTTTTAATAATCCTGAATTTTTATCTGAATATCAACCTCAATATTTGTTTTTTGCCATTGGAACAATCTCTTCTGTCCAGTTCTGTTTAATCTACATCTTCTAAACTCTTTAAATGTTTCTCTTCATTTACTCAGCGGTAAGAATCATTGACCTCAAATAATATCTGTTTCAGATTAGTTCCCACTGTTGGGTTTATATTCTTATTAGTGATAGGCTATTACATGCTGTCATAGGAACACCACAGTGCTTTTTTTATTTGCTTTTGGTTTTGGGTAATGTCCCAATTTTCATTGGCAAGAAGCATCCTTTATGTGGGCTTCATTATATTGTTTTAAAAATTGGAAAGCAGTTAAAGTTATTTCAATAATTTAGTGTTTAGTATTTTAAGCCCCTTTTGAGAATCCCATTATCATCAATAGAATTTCTTTTGGCATCTTGTCATCTCATCACAGGGATGAGGAGAGGAACCAGAAATGTCTGATTTTATACAATATTATGAATATTTAATATTTAATATTGAATATTTATTCTGTCATTCAAAATTGTTCTTACCATTGTGCTGTTTATAGAATATAAATAATGTAATGTCTTCCATGTTTAAACATGTTTTATTTCACTTTTTATTTAGATGAATCTTCAAGCTCTAAATGTAATGTACATATTCATTTCATTGATAACTTCCCTACTTCTACATTTGCTATAACCTACACTTTAGATGTCTTCAGGATAGGGCTCACTCACACAAGTCTAGAGCAGATTGGACATTGCATGTTTAAGTTAGTGTAAAACAAGTCATTTCCTGTTGCCAGTAGGTGGCGCTATGATTATAACAGAATATTCTTCAGGCTAGGACTCCCTCAAACATGTGACTTACGGTGTACATCAAATTACAACAACTTTCTTTTTCATGGCGAACAATGCCTGAAAATGGCAAGAACATAAATCTTGCAAAGAAAATTCTGAATAACAGACTTCCTGCTAATAACAGAGTTCCTGGGGCCTTTTTTGTACATATTAGTGTGTTACATGTATGTACCGAATTGCGTACAAATATGTGAAAGTTTGAGGGGCACTTTGTTGAAATTTTTTTGGTGGTGCTTTTGAGACATTTTGCCACCCCCACTTCTGAAACCCATTTCAGATGTAAACTGTTACCAAGTTTCATGAGTTTTCAAGCATGTTTAAGCCCTCAAAAATGCGATTCATTTTGGAGAAGAAGAAGAAGAAGACATTGCACCGGTGTTTGGGCCCTAATAAATAAATTACCGATTACACGATTAGCTGATCATGAGCATATTATGTATATTTAAACCCTTACAACACTGACTATATGACTTGATGCTGCTTAAAGAGGTAATACAATGCATATGCAATTATGAGTTTATATATATATCAACTACTGAAACTTTACAACTTATTTTTTTTTTAAAATTACAATTTCTGTATACACTAGACATGACATAGTCATTGAAGTCTTGACTACAAATAAGCTTTTTTATTTATTGCTGTTACAGCATGTACCTTTTTATCTAGCATATTGTTTGTCACACTGTAACACTGGTTCTCAATCTTGTTTTTTGCATTTCTCCCTTATTTAACACACTTGTTTGAGATCATCAGCTCATTAGGAGATAGAGCCATGAACTGAACTAATGATCTGATGATCTCAAACAGGTGTGTTAAATAAGGGAGATATGCAAAATGTGCAGAGCAGGGGACCCCAGGACCAGGATTGAGAACCACTGCACTATAAGGTTAAGATGTTGTCACAATGGCTCCCAATAAAATATCGCCTTTGAAACCTCACAGATGACCTCGTCAAGGCAGTATTTTGCCATAAATGTCACAAGAAAGGCACAGTCAAAGTCATTAAATCCTTAGAGAATATTTAACTTCCCTGTTTACATGTATGAGGAAGTTCGGGGTGCTGAATGAGCTGAAACTAGTAGAATGGGAGATACAAGTTGGCATAAAAGAGCGTTTCACCTACAGAGGGCGTTCTGTGGCTCATAAAAAATATTTAATGACATCATAACTCAGCATTAGCTGTGCATTTAGAACATAACAAATTGTAGTGTAATGTAATGTAATGTAACAGTTCATGTCATAGAAATCATATATGTATATATATATTCATATATATTCAGAACTATGAAAAGTTTACTCCGCCCCCTTTGTGACTCGTTTCATGTGTATTTCTCATCTATCCCTTTCATTTCAGTGGTGTCACGTGTTAGTATTGTTTCTGTTTTGTTTATTTGTAGACAAAAGTAATGTTTTTTCATGCCAGCGTTTTCCAATCTGTTTTAGCATGTGGATTATTGTGCCTCTCGTGCTAACTTTGACCGCGCAGGTGTGGTCCAACGTTTGCCCATGTGCGCGAGAAGAACTCTGTCAACCCATCCGAACCCAGCCGGCTTTTGAGGTGAGTGACAGACCCATTCAGTGATCAGCTGATGTCGTCGCAATAATGTGAAATACAGACACTTAAAATGTGTAATTTTGTATTGCATTAGATAAGACATTATCAAAATGGCATATGCAAATAAATGATGCTAGATCTTTACTCATTTACTTCACCATTTAGGCTAACTGAACTTTAGTCGTTCACTTAATGATCCATTGAATGCCATGGCATTTATTTTGTGACATTAAAGTGACATTTACTCCTACTCAAGTTATTTCAGACCTGTGTGGGTTTCCTTCTTCTAATGAATCAACACAAAAGAAGAAACAATCGATAGTCCCCTTTGAATTCCTTACAGAAATTCATACAGGTTTTAAATAAATTGAGGATGACAGAATTTCATTTGTGTGAATTATCTATTTAGCCAAAGGCAAAGTTTATTTATATAGCACCTTTCAGTGGTAATTCAAAGTGCTTTACACATACAAGGAATCAAAATAATCACAAGGCATTCTTTTAAATGCTTTAAAAATATATTTCAAATGAATTTGTATTAACTGTATTTTAACTCACAATTTCATCATCGCCACTTTCTTGTTGCGCCCTGTATTGTTGAGCATTTTATAAATGAACTAATTTGAGATCAATCAATTATAACCACACCACATTAAATTTAGGGTTTTATTTTAAAAATACTGCCTGACATTGTTTCATGCAGTAAAGACACTGCAATTAACATCAAAAACTATTATATGTATTCTGAAAGAAAGTTGTTGTTAATGCATCTTTTCCAGGTTTTTGTCTTTGATGTTGGCAAAAAGGCTTGGAAATTTTATGACTGGACCAAAGTGACAACGGTTGCAGCTTTTGGAGAATATGATGTTGAACTCATGTGTTACGCTCACTCTAAAGGAGCTCGTGTGGTCCTGAAAGGTAGGATCTGACTGAACATATGTGACCATGGACCACAAAACCAGTCATAAGTGTCCTTTTTCGAAAATGAGATGTATACACCATCTGAAAGGTGAATAAATAAGCTTTCCGTTGAGGCATGGTTTGTTATGATCAGACAATATTTGGCTGAGATACAACTATTCTATAAATCTGCAATCTGAGGGTGCAAAAAAATAAAAATACTGAGAAAATTGCCTTTGAAGTTGTCCAAATGAAGCTCTTAGCAATGCATATTACTTATCAAAAAGCTTTGATATATTTACAGTAGGAAATTTACAAAACATCTTAATAGAACATGATCTTTACTTAATATCTTAATGATTTTTGGCATAAAAGAAAAATCAATAATTTTGACCCATACAAAGTATTTTTGGCTATTGCTACAAATATACCCCAGCAACTTAAGACTGGTTTTGTGGTCCAGGGTCATATATAGCAATGTTTTCACTCTTTTATAAGAATGATGTCACCAACATTTTAAATCCAAAAAGATTTTTACATTTTCTAAAAAAAACATGTGTCTAAACAACAAGCTTCCCTTTGCAAAACCCACCATGATGCTAGGGCAATATATGTGCCAACATTTAAAACGAAGTCTGAAGATCACAAACTATGAGCAGTAATAGTGACTGCTAATCAAACTGACACTCTTTTAGTCAGATGTTCTATTCTATTGTTCTGTTGTGTGTCATGCATAAAATGTTATTTCACAGGAGATGTGCCACTCTCATATATTGTGGATCCGGTAAATAGGACTGCTTGGATTCAGGAAAAAGTCCAGTTGGCACAGAGTCAGTTTATGGATGGAATAAACATAGACGTTGAGCAGGCAGTGGAGACCGGCTCCCCTGAATACTATGCTTTGACAGCCCTTGTCAAGGAAACCACTGAAAGTTTCCACATCAAGATCCCAGGTTCTCAGGTAAAACAGCATTTCACTGGAAATTGTGTCATGTAGCTAGCTAATTTTAAAAGCCCCAGTCATATGTCTTCTTATTTTGAATCACAGGTATCATTTGATGTGGCTTGGTCGCCCAAATGCATTGACAAGCGTTGCTATGACTACCTTGCCATTGCCGATTCATGTGATCTCTTGTTTGTCATGTCCTATGATGAGCAAAGCCAGATCTGGGGTGATTGTATTGCCATGGCAAATGCCCCCTTTAATCAAACCTTGACAGGTAAGTGATTTGTAAAAAAGAAAAAAAAGTTCCATTTGTTTTTCAACAATATTATCTTGCAAGATAAAAAATAATTTATCTTGTGCGATTGAACTTTTGGTAACACTTTATTTTAAGATGTCAATAATACCTAGTTAAGTACTTAGTTAATCAAAACAAAATGTACTTACCATGTACCTAAGTTATGGTACAGCCTGTACTTACACTTTTAATTATGTAGATCAGTGGTTCTCAAACTTTTTACACCAAGTACCACCTTAGAAAATATTTGGCTGTCCAAGTACCACTATAATGACCAACATTAAAATACATTAGCAGGCCTAATTATTCAGCTATAGCTATGCACAGTAAAAAAAAAAGGAGAATATTTATTGTCGGACACTTTAAACATTGCAAATAGAGTTTGAACATTAACACTGCACTGTGCTTACATACAGGTAAAAAAATTTACTGATGAAATTAAAATGTAGCCTACTGAACCTAAAAATTAAAAGAAAAAATGTACTGTACTCCAAAAAACAAACAAACAAAAAACGCTGTACTATACTTAAATGTACAGTAAAAAACTTTACAGAAGGCCTACTTGATCAAAAAAAAAATAATAATAATAATAATTAATTAATTATTTAGACACCTTGCAAACTTACTTAGGGTTACTCCACCCAAAATGAAATTTTTGTCATTAATCACTTACCCCCATTTCATCCCAAACCCATAAAAGCTTTGTTCATCTTTGGAACACAAATTAAGATATTTTTGATGCATTCTGACAGCAATGTAATTAACACGATCAACGTCCAGAAACCTAGCAAGGAGATGGCTAAAATAATCCATGTGACATCAGGAGTTCAACCGTAATTTTACAAAGCTACGAGAATACTTTTTGCAAGCACAGAAAACAAAAATAATGACTTTATTCCACAATTTGTCTCCTCCATGTAAAATCAAGCATAAACAGCATATCTGTGTTCAATGGATATGCTCTAAAATGCATAAAAAATATCTTAATTTGTGTTCCGAATACGAACGGGGCTTTTTACAGGTTTGGAACAACATTGGGGTAAGAAATTACTGACAAAACTTTCATTTTTGGGGTACCCCTTTAATTTACATTTAATTCAGTAATTTCTCTGCATACCACCAGAGGGAGCCCCGCATACCACAGTTTGAGAATCAGTAAAAGGAAGGAAAGGAAAGGCCTTTACGTTTGGCCAAGTATGGTGACCAATACTTGGAATTTGACCCATCCAAGTGCACACACACAGTAGTGAACATACACCCGGAGCAGTGGGCAGCCACATTGCTATCGGTGGTATTGAGGGTGGAGAGGGTGCTGTTCATTCACTCCCCCCACAACAATCTGCCGGATCTGGGACTCGAACCCGCAACCTTTGGGTTACAAGTCCGACTCCCTAACCATTAGCCCATAGGCAGCTACTGTTACACATATGTACCAGAGTCTGTTACACAGCTAGCAATTTATGTAACCAAAAGATTGCTACATATGTGTTGCTGACTTTATACAACATAATTTTAAATGTAAGTACACCGACCTAAGCTACTTAAAATAAAGTGTATCAAGATTGTATCAAGAAGTGTACTTCATTTGTATCTATACTGCACACCTTATCCAGCAATACATGTATAATACAGGCATAAGCTACTTAATATAAAGTGCATCAATTGTACTTAAGTGTAAAAGTAGCTGCGTAACAGACTCGGCCTGTTACATATGTGGAACAGTAGCTGCCTATTACAGCTACATAATTACAAACTGTAAGTAAGCACTTAGTTACATTGTAAGTGTATTTTGTTTCATGTAAGTACAACGGCTACTACTAAGTACTTAATTAGGTAATTATTCTGTATTATGACACCTTAAAATAAAGTGTTAAAAAAGTTTTTTTTACTTCTGAACACACTTTTCTCAAAACTGCTGTTCTACACAAATCTAACAGATTAGACCATAACATTATTAATTATGTCTATTTTCATGTTACAAATCATTGTGTAATGCACACCTAATCTTTGATTTTCAGCCTATGATCAATACATTAGCATGAGCATTGAGCCACAGAAACTTGTGATGGGTGTACCATGGTATGGTTATGACTACAGCTGCCTGAATTTCACAAAGGTAACCAATTTATTTTCTGTATTTTCAATACTTTACCTAAAATGACATGCAGTATTTTAGGGGGCAGCCGTGGCAGCCTTGGCCTAATGGTTAGGGAGTCTGACTTGTAACCAAGAGGTTGCGAGTTCGTGTCCAAGGTCCGGCAGGGATTGACGGTGGGGGAGTGAATATCCAGCGCTCTCTCCATCGTCAATACCACGACTGAGGTGAGACCCTTGAGCAAGGCACCGAACCCCCAACTGCTCCCCGGGCGGCGCAGCAATGCAATGGCTGCCCACTGCTCCGGGTGTATGTTCACGGTGTGTGTGTGTGTGTGTGTGTGTTCACTACTGTGTGTGTGCACTTGGATGGGTTAAATGCAGAGCACAAATTCCTAGTATGGGTCACCATATTTGGCCTCACGTCTCGTCACTTTTCACACTCACGTCACTCACTCACTTTAGCTTACCAAAATGAAAGAAAATGTGGCATGCAGTGTTATAATCTAATAATGTGTCACACAAATAAATCAGTTTGCAGTTTTAGATTAAAATATGTTATTTACTGCATTGCATACAAGGGTGTTTGGTTTTGGCATGAATCGTTTTAGTTCCAGTTCCAGTTTTTTTTTTGTTAGGCTATGTGTTTATTTTTTGTAAAATAACCAACACAAGCAAAGTTGGTTGATAGCATATCTGCAATAAAGTAATATCCTAGTTAACAATTACTTGTTTACAAAGGATATATAATGTATTTTTATAATATTTAGGCACTTGCAGCATATAGTTTCTTCTGCATCTGCAGCAATTGTGATTTCTTTCACCATTGTTGGCAAAATTGTGTGAGATCGTAGAAAACTGTGGAAAAGCAAATTGAAACTAAATAACAATTTAGTGAGATTGCAAGTGTGCTCATTGTCTTTCTGGATTTATCCCACATGTATTTCATTACACATCAAACTGGGCACCCAAACTTTTCTGGCAAGATATCATCATTAGGGGTCCAGCGGTTAATATTGCATTAAAAATGATTAAACCTATCAATTTTACAAAAGGTTTTTGTATCAGATCGTTTAATGTCATTTTCTTTGTCATGGCAGCTTTTCTCCTGGCCAAAACTGACCCTTGTCAAAAATACAGTCATACGTAAGAGTAATAACAATAAACCTCTGGTTCATTGTTATAGTACAACAAAAAAGTTAATGTTGAGTTGAGTAGGCAGTAAAAAAGATAAATGCTATTTTTTAACTGTTATGCTGTTTGGCACTCTCTTTGTTATCATAACAGGATGGGATATGTACCATTCCTAAAGTGCCATTCAGAGGGGCTCCATGTAGCGATGCATCTGGCAGACAAATTCCCTACAGCATCATGATGAAACAGATCAACAGCTCAATATCCGGTAGACTGTGGGATAAAAACCAGCGAGCTCCATACTATAATTACAAGGTACAGTATCAGTTCTATATACTTACTAAAATAAACTTGCAAATAATGCATATTCAAGAGGACAGTTTTACTGTTAGACATGCTGCCTTTTTCCTAAGATTATTATGATTTTTATTTACAGGACACAGAAGGCAGGGTCCATCAGGTGTGGTATGATGACCCAGAAAGCATTGCTCTGAAAGCTGCCTATGTGGCGCAGCGTGGTCTGAAAGGAATTGGAATGTGGAACGGAAATCTCCTGGACTACAGTAGTGATCCAATCGCCCAGCAACAGACTGCGGACATGTGGAACTCCCTTACACCTAGTAAAGACAGGGAGTCTGCTGTTTTCTCCTAGCAAAAGGTGTTCTGCATACAAAAAATATAAGTCAGATTTATGTATTTTTATTGTTTTATCACAAACTGAATAAATGGCACACTCCATTTCAGCAAGCCTACTAAAACCTTTTATTTAACTGAACATTAACTAAAATTGGCACATTTACTAAATGCAATCATTTGCGTGATCATCATTTCCAGTTTAATACTGCATGATTCAGCATAGGACAGGGTTTCTAGGGGGTCTTAAAAAGAAGTCATGAGAATGTCTCAAATTTATAAAGTCATTGCATTGAATGTTGCATGCATTGCAAAAAAAAAAGTACCAAAATTACGTTTTGGCTGACCAAAACCTCCAAAGTCCATTGACTGACATTATTTTTTTGTTTTAATCATAAACTCACTTAATCAAGTAAGCTTCTTAAGCAAATGTATCTTGATTTGAGAATCCTTAAATCCTTTGCACTCTAAAATATAGAGGAACAACATCACTTCTTTGCAGTGTGATCAAAGGGAACGTTTATCTGTAATGGTTGGGGCAGAGTTCTCTCTAATCATTTAGAGAATATATTGATGTAATGTGTTTCCTTCAATTTATTCCCTAAATTTTCTTTAATTGGTTGTAAATATTAGGAGTGCGACGGTTCTCTGTAAAAAATGGAACCGTACCGTTCTCCACCCACGGTTCGGCATACACTAGGACTGTGTTTCTGACAATATTTATAAATAACAGCACATAAAACAAACAGGGTTCAGCTAATGTATGTTTCTGTTGATGGACACACGTTCTGGTTTCCCAGTACAACAACAGCGATGAAAAAAAACATGGACAAACAATTCACTCTTGTTAAATGCAGAATATTAACAGTCAAAACTAAGCGCAAATATTAAGCTCTCTTTTAAGTATTTTGTTTGATCGGACAAATGAACACAATGAGAATGTAAAAATGCCCATCTTTGTAAGTATCCTAGCAGACATAGCCGGCTGAACATAGTGCATTCTTTTAAAGTGACAGCACTTTAATATTAATCGAACAGCAACAAGAAGTAAATGACTCACTGCTCTTGTTTGAATAGCTTTTGTAGATTAATCTTTTATTTATACAGTCAAATATGCAATGTTATTTTACATTTGATTACTTTATTCAATGTATGTACCTAAAACCTACCTAAAAACCTGAAAAGCTCTTTATTTTATTTGTATCTTTATTTGTATTATTATAAAGTAAATTATCTTTTATTTATTTGTGCTGTTGCTTGTAGTTAGATTTTTTCTTATTTTATTCACTTTTATTTGACAGCATAGTTTTTTTCTCCTAAACTTAGCACGTACCAAACCACACCTAAACCGTGACTCTAAAACCGTGATACAGACCAAACCGTAAGTTGAACTGTTGCACCCCTAGTAAATATGCGTCTAATAAATCTTACATTTACTGTCTTTCATAAAACCTGTAGAAACTCTGATAAGATCAAGTAATATAGTTTTCCTTGACAGGTAATTTCTCTGTGATCTTTATTGTATGTTAAATGTAAAGTATATCATTTTGTAGACGTTAAAATCCACAGGCTGGTTCCCCAACATCTGCATTGTGGTGTTTTAAAACCATTGGTCTACATCCTGGCCAGTCCAACACTGCAGCATTGGCTTATCTGTTTAGCCAACCAGTGTTAGACAATTTTTTTGTAGTTTCATTTGGTGAGGTTACTGATACAGAAACTGCAAACTTCAAATGGCCAGACTAAACCAAAGAAGCTGATATAACTCCAAATCAGTTGTCAAAATCTCTTAAATACTATCATGTAATACAGTGTGTGTGTGTGTGTGTGTGTGTGTATATATATATATATATTCTTTACATAATTTTATCAGCTGAATCACAACTTTTGTCCATAAAGAAATATTTCTAAGAAATCTAGTGCTGAGCACACAGACATGTATTTGGTTTCTTTATAACTGAGCTCTCTTTTGCATCAGTTCTGCTCTTAGGGCCCGTAGTTCTGTGGCAGCTTGTTTTCTTAACTAGACAAAGAAAAAAGAAAGAAAAAAACATCACAATTGTTGAAACTAACCAAACGGAAAAAAAAAAAAACTGTGCATGTCTATTCAGTACCTTCATCTCTGTGGTCAGTTTCATTCGAGCATCATCCACATTTTTCCTCAGATTATCAATTTCACTGCTCTCTGTCATAATCTGGATTATCAACTCATTCTGTAAGTGGTAAAGCCAATTTTTAGTTTTAATGTATCAAAATAGTACATTTGGAAAGAAAGAACACTAAAATACCTTTAGCTTTGTGCTTGACTGTTTCTTGGCTTGTGTTCGCCGTTTTGCACCATCCCGGGCTTGGAGTTGTTGTAGCATTTTGCTGTAGAAGGTGTGAAGTTCCAGTCGTACACTTTTCAGTGTGTCCTCCAGAAGTATTGTTGTCTTCTTAGTGTCAAAATATTGCCTCTTCCACCGGTCACGTGCTTTAGAGGCAAAGAAAAAATAATCATTCATACACCATAACCTAACCTAACACAAAAATCTGACATATTAAAGAGACTGAAATCCTAAATAACCCATATTTTACAGTTTTAGTTAGAGACCATTTTTTTTGTATGTACACATTTCGATATACACTACCGTTCAAAAGTTTGGGGTCAGTAAGACTTGCAATTTTTGTTTAATGAAGTCAAGGCTGCATTTATTTTATCAAAAATACAGAAAATAAACTGTAATATTGCAAAATGTTATTACAATAGAAAATAATGGTTTTTATTTTCATATACTTTAAAATATAATTTATTCCTGTGATGCAATGCTGATTTTTCATCAGCTGTTACTCAGTTTCCCAGGCTTAAGTGTCACATGATCTCTCAGAAATCATTCTGATATTCTGAATTATTAGTAGAATGATCAGTTTTGGAAACAGATGTGCCGCCAATGTTTTTTTTTTTTTTTTCTTTCAAGAAAAACATTTATTCAAACTATAAATCTTTTCTAGCAATGTAAATCTATTATGTCACTTTTTATTAATGTAACAATTTATTAATTTCTTTAAAAAAAAAAAAAAAAGAATGAATAAACATTTACTGACCCCAAACTTTTGAACGGTAGTGTATATTATACACCCCTCACATTTCAGCAACCATTTTAGTATATCTTCTTCTTAAGGACAATACTATAGAAATTAAACTTGGATATATTTTTAGAATGATCAATGTGCAGCTTGTATAGCAGTATAGAATTACTTTCCTCTGAAAGTAACTCAACATACAGCCATTATTGTCAAAATAGCTGGCAACAAAAGTGAGTATACCCTAAGTGATAACATCAGTATGTTGTTTAACCATGCAAAGCCACATGTCCTATTCATCATGTTTATGTTTTTGTCTGCTTGACAGGACCATACAAGGTTGTGTATCTTGTATTAGAGCAGTTAAAATTTGGCTAAATTTAAACTTGTTTGGCTCAGATGGTGTCCAGCATGTGTGGCGATGCCCTGGTGAGGATACCAAGGAAATTGTGTCTTGCCTACAGTCAAGCATGGTGCTGAAAGGATAATGGTCTGGGGCTGCATGAGTGCTGCTAGTGCTGTGGAGCTGCAGTTCATTGAGGGAAACATGTATTTCATTATGTACTGTACATTCTGAAGCAGAACATGATGCCTTCCCTCCAGAAACAAGGCAGAACGGCAGTTTTCCAACATGATAACGACCCTAAACACACCACAAAGATGACAACTGCCTTGCTGAGGAAGCTGAAGGTGAAGGTGATGGGGTGGCCAAGTATGTCTCCAGACCTGAACCTTATTAAACACCTGTGGGGCATCCTCAAGCAAAAGGTGGAGAAGCAGCATGTGTCTAACATCCAGCAGCTCTGTGATGTCATTATAGAGGAGGGGAAGAGGATCCCAGCAACAACCTGTGCAGCTCTGGCCAATTCCATGCCTAGAATGATTAAGGCAGTGGCAAATAACAATGGTGCAAACACAAAATACTGACACTTTTGACAAGTTCACTTAGGGTTTACTCACTTTTGTTGCCAGCTATTCTGACAATAATGGCTGTATGTTGAGTAATTTTCAGGGGACAGTAAATGTATACTTGTATACAAGCTGCACACTACTCTAAAATATATCCAAGTTTCATTTCTATTGTCCCTTGAGAAGATATACTAAAATGGTTGCTAAAATGTGAGGGGTGTACTCAGTTTTGTGAGATACTGTATGTGCAATTTTAATGCCACAAAATGTGAATCTGCACAAAAAGGGGCAAAAAGACTGCTTGTGACGATCATGACAATGAGATGATTCACAACACGTTTCATTTTTTAATTTCCCGCACCCCCATAATGGATTTAGATAAGTGGTTCTTTTGACTTTTTCCAGTCTTTATAAGGATTTTTTAAAGATAAATCAATAGATCAATAAACCCTGCTAATGTTTTATCATAACTTTCCGCTATTTCATGACTTCCTCCTCTCAACTTCTCAGGCATATAGAAGTCCTTTAATGTTAACATCATAAAGACAGTGATAGGAAAAAAAAAATGGGATCCATGGCAGAGCAGCAAGGCAGAAACCCAGAGAAATGCAATCAAAGGAATAAAAAATCAAATAGTTCTGCACTCTAAAAATATCCAAATAAAAGACTTGTATTCTTAGAAGAACCTGAATGATCCTCTCAGACTCTGGCAAATTCATCAAAGGTGGAACCTTTTGGTACAGACATGAACCCTTTGTCGGAAAATACTGCAAATCATGAAGGAAATTCGTAGCAACAGACAAGCACAATGGTGGTAGAGGGATGGCTGGGTTAAGTTTTAACAATTTCAGGGCAATTTGGGAACTAGTTCACACTTTGTTAGAATGGTGGCTAATTTGCATGAATTTGTACCATTCTTTGCCATTCTCTGCTTTGTTACTGAGAATTCTCCTGACCTAGAGAATATTAGCCATCTGTCTGTAAACCGAAACTGGGCAGAAATACAATGGTCCAGACTTAAACACCACTGAAACGCTCTGGCAGGTCCTGAAAGGCACATTACCAGCATTGCAAATTTGCAAATTACATGTGTAATTGTAGAGGACATTATACCTTGGTTCCTGCGATGTCTGTTCAGCGCTAAGAGCTCTTTGCCCTTTTTCAAAAGTTCTTGCCTTGTATGTTCAAGCTTCTTCCTTTGCTCTTTGAGGAGCTTGATTTCCTCTATCAGCTCATTTTCTGAAAACATGAAATACTGAGGACAGGATTCAAAAGCAGGAATGACAAAAGCATTAGTAACTACTAATACGGTCTTACTAGAGGTTGTTTGTTGTGTATAAAGTTCGAGGGAACAGACAGACAGTGGAGAACTTCTCTCTGCTGGGAGTGGAGAGGTTGGTCTACTCATAAGAATCTGTAAAAAAACACATAAAATCCTCACTAAAAGCTTCTTACAATGATGTCCACAATACTGTTTAACTTTCAGCTGAAAGTGGAATGTTACTCTGCCAATAAACCTCATGTTGTCTTTATGTGGGTGAGCCATTTACAGGTATGTTATTTCCTGTTTTGTCTGAAAGATCTCTACTAAACCTTCAGAAACTGTCTGTAGGAATATGGGTCTGGGTGAAATGTTGAAGACAAAAACATGCATTGCATTCTGTGCAAAACTAGATTTTTGTCTTACCACATCGTCTGTTTTTTCCTCACTTGATTTCAGTGTCAGAGAGCTACTGAATTTCCTAGATGTATGAAATAAATATTCCATTATATTTAACAATTAACAGTCTTTTCACAGTTACAAAAGCAAAAAAAAGATATAGGTTACCTTGCCAGTCCATGAGAATCTTCAAATGACTCTGTAGCTCCAGAATTTCTGTTCTTTCTTTTAAAACAATGTTTCTTTTTCGCAGCTGTATCCATTTCTACTTGAGAAAAGCCTTCCTGCTTAGCAAGATGTCTGTCTGCATTGAGCAAAAATTAATAACCTCATAAAACCCAATAATGTAAGTATTTAAGCAAAAATGCAAGTATTTTGTACATTATAATTACAGTAACATATTACAATAAGACTTACAGACTAGCGCTACCGTATCCCTCAAATATTCAATGTATGCATTTTTCTTTTGGATGTCTTGCTAACTGGACAAACCAGCCCGATCTCAATTTTTCAAAATTGAGATTTATACATTATCTGAAAGTTGAATAAATACGTTTTTTCCGTTGATATATGTTATATACACTACCGTTCAAAAGTTTGGGGTCAGTAAGACTTGCAACTTTTTTTTACGAAGTCAAGGCTGCATTTATTTCATCAAAAATAAACTGTAATATTACAAAATGTTATTACAATAGAAAATAATGTTTTTTATTTTCATATACTTTAAAATATAATTTATTCCTGTGATGCAATGCTGATTTTTCATCAGCTGTTACTCAGTTTCCCAGGCTTAAGTGTCACATGATCTCTCAGAAATCATTCTGATATTCTGAATTATTAGTAGAATTATCAGTTTTGGAAACAGTTGTGCAGCCAATGTTTTTTTTTTTTTTTTTTTTTTTTTTGAACCTGAATTTTTTTCTTTCAAGAACAACATTTATTCAAACTATAAATATTTTCTGGCAATGTAAATCTATTATGTCACTTTTTATTAATGTAACAATTTATTCATTTCTTTCAAAAAAAAAAAAAAAAAAGAATGAATAAACATTTAGTGACCCCAAACTTTTGAGCGGTAGTGTATATTTGGCTGAGATACAACTATTTGAAATCTGGAATCTGAGGGTGCAAAAAAATAAAAAATACTGAGAAAATCGTCTTTAAAGTCCAATGTCCAAATGAAGTTCTTAGCAATGCATATTACTTATCAAAAATTAAGTTTTGCTAGATTTACGGTAGGAAATTTACAAAATAGCTTAATGGAACATGATCTTTGCTTAATATCTTAATGATTTTTGATCATTTGACCCATACAATGTATTTTTGGCTACGGCTACAAATATACACCAGCGACTTAAGACTGGTTTTGTGGTCCAGGGTCACATGTGGTGTTACTTTATGATGAATAACATAATTGGGATTTTTATATGTAAATAACATTCAGAATTTGAATAAGAATCTATGTAAATATAGAGATCGACAAATGAATAAGGATCTATAAATAAGTACTGATACAAAAAAAGAAACATTTATACATTATAATTTCATTTGACATACATAACGTACCTATGCACACAGAGGTGGGCTGTTTAGGCTGGGTTTGTGTTAAAGAGCTTTTAAAAAAGTAATTTATTCACGTAATGTTATCATATATCTCTAAAAGATGGAAAGTCTTAATAAAACAAGCTTACTGATGCCATTCAATCAATCAGCTATTTTATTCCAACCATTACTCCTGATTTAAAGCTTCCATAAATATTCAGTTCTACGCAGAATTATATTTATAATAAGTTTAATGGTGCAACGCAAAAATCTTCAGTGGTACATAAGGTGTCATTTAGTGGCCCTTTACTTGAAAGCCAAGTTATAACTTGCGCATCTGTGCTCATGTTCTCAGCATTTCATACCGTACTGTTTGTGTATGGGCTCCATCTGATCTTGTGAACTGTGTGTTAGATGAGGAGTGTCAGAGAATCCAGTGTGTTCATCACTCTCGTCCTCTGCATCCTGCATTGGTACAGACTGCTGAGGTCCTTTACTGATTGAGGGGAATTTAATGGGCTCTTTTATCTTGCCAGGCGCACATGTTGGTCTGGGCAAATCGTGACTGCGATGGTCAGTGTGGCTAATTAAAGTATCAGGGGTCAGAGAGCTAGAGCAAAGGCCACTCTCATTCTCTCCCACGGGTAAAAGGTAGAGCTCAGGAAAAGGAGCCTAATGGGATCATAACATCAAGGCGTAAACAATAACTCATAAGCATAAATCAGCACAAACTTAGATCCCTGTTATAGCACTTACAAATGGTGGAGTGAAGGATTTTACTGTCAGTTCTCCCTCTTGTCTAAATTTAACCTGAGATTAAATGAAAAAAGTGGAACTTATTTTAGCTTTATATATTTTTTTTATACTCATCACATTTGCTTGATTTGGCATAATGTAAACCAACCTTTAGTTACACACTTACATTCATTTTAGTTTACTTTCCTTAATCTTAATTAAAAATTGCACATTATTCTGCAATGATAGCTACTCACCAGTGCCAAACTCCTGCCGACACATTTTAAAAAAACATATCTATCTGCAATCCTGTCCAGCCCAAGAAATGTTCCAAGATCAGATCTGAGGTCAGACAGACTTACATCTGAATCAACTCTGAAACAAAAAGCACTGAGATTAGTATCAGTATTAGTATTAGTACTGAGTGTTAGTATCTTTTTACATTTATTTGTGAATTTTTTTTGGAAATATAAAACAATTTCACATTTCTGAAACTATATCTTAGTGGAAACTTTGAGTCAGATGCAATTTTTTTTTTCATCAGTATTTTTTGGTACTTTCTAACATCAAGTTAATTCAAAGCATTGTTTTGGCAAGGTCATCATATAATATCTGTTAGATACATTTACTAATATATAATAATTAGTGTTAGGGGTTACGCATTACAAGTAACACAAGTTAGGTAATAATATTACTTTTTTCAAGTAACTAAAGTAACGCATTACTTTTTCATTTCCAAGAAAATATTTAGTTATTTTTTCAAAAAAGTAACGCCAGTGACTTTTTGTTTCCTTTATGTATTTAATCCCCTTTTATTAAACAATGACTTTGCTGCTGACCTTTGTTGATCCAGTTCAAAAATACTTTTCTTACTTAGAATTTTTGTGTTGTTTCCAGCCAAAATATAAAAAAAAACCTCTTAAATCAATAAGGATTTCCTAGAAGTAAAAATATTTTTTTTGTTTCCAAAAAAAGCTAGTCAAAATTAAGTGAGTTTTTGCTTAGAACAAGCTAAATAATCTGCCAATGGGGTAAGCAAAAAATCTTATTTCAAATAGAAAACAAGATTATTTTTCTTACGCCAATGGCAGATTATTTTGCTTGTTTCAAGCAGAAACACTTAAGTTTGACTTGTTTTCAGAAAAAAAAAAAAAAAAGACAATAATTTTTAATTGATTAATGGAAACGGCAAAAAATCTAACTAAGAAAAGCATTTTTTGCAGTGTACTGATATGCAAAACTTACTTTAGATAAACTAACATTTGTAAAAAAAATTTCTCATTGCTTTTATATTAAAAACAAACAAGCAAGCCCTGCCCAGATTTAAAAAGTAATGCAAAAGTAACTCAAAAGTAATTTAATGCATTACTTTACATAAAAAGTAACTAACGTAATTAGTTACTTTTTTAGGGAGTAACGCAATATTGTAATGCAATTACTTTTAAAAAACTTTCCCCAGCACTGTTAATAATAATAATAATAATAATAATATATATATATATATATATATATATATATATAGTCAAGAGCATTTTTTTTTTTTTTCAGAAATAGCGTACCAGGTCATGGTAAGTAGTCGCACCAATTTTCTGGTTACAGCATTTGGTACACATTTTACTGTTTAAAATATATACTATTTATTTATTGTAAATCGTGACAACTAGCCCTAGACTGGCAGCAGACGAAGTTAGCAACTGACCTGATAAATCCAGCTGAGATGAAAGTGTCCACAGCTTCAGCTGATACTTTGTTCAACCTCCGATCAAATTGATCATCGGGTACATAAAACACATGCAGCTCCACGCGCTTCATTAAAAAATACAACAAAAATAACCAATCAAATAAGGACATGCAAGTAAAATCACTTGTTGAAATTACATGGTAGTCTAATTACATTTAAACATACCTCTGTAATTTCAGTCCGTTTGCTAGTAAACCCGGTCATGATCACATAAATATACCTTATGATGATTTTAAGAGGTGTACAGTGTGCGTGTGGGTGCGTGAAGTGCTAAGTAACGGTATCTTGAGTAATCAAACAGTACCAGGGTGAACGGAACACTCATAAAACCCCCAGAGCTTGAGTGTACAGGACACAGTGTGAACGCCCCCACACATTTGAAAGCGTGCTGTTTTAGTCCGTTGTACATCCATCCAAAAGTTTGTATAATATAGTTATAAAATCTACATTAAAACCTGTTTTATATCACACAGCTCTTTTCAGTTACTTACTGGCTTTTTGGTCCAGACAGATTGGTTTCACTGTTAGGACAGTAGGTGGCGATAAATTACTCCCAGAACGATGATTTATTGATTTGATTTATCCGTTTGCTGAACTGGGCATCATTTGTATCATTTAATAAAAACTGGTTGATGTAAGTGCCATAAAATGCTAATTGCATTTAAAAAAGAAAGCTGTAAGATACGTCTGGCCTGTTATATGGGACATTACTTTTAGATAAGATTTGTTAATGCACCTCATACACTTTCCCAGACAATCTCTGTATTTTTTCTTATGTATATTTGTGAGTCAAGAAGGTCTGTGTAAATGCTTGAGCTATTTTAATTTACAGTATTTACAAATATTAAATAAGCCACTCAAATAATCTACTTATACCGTTAACTTGAAACTTAATTGAATGAACAAATAACACAGAGGCCTGGTTTCCAAGCAGGCAAGTGTGCAGAACTCACTGTAAACATTTAAAATGTTTCAAAACGTACATACTTTTATAAGTCTACAACGAAACTTTCAAGTCTTCCCCAAGGGCTTGATTTTTGTTTACGCTACCAGTCAAAAGTTTGGACACCCTCTCATTTAATGCATTTATTTGATAAAAAATACTGAAAAAAACATTAATATTGCAAATGTTATTACAATATAAAATAATGGTTTTTATTTTAATATACTTTACAATATAATTTATTCCTGTGATGCAAAGCTGAATTTTCATCAGCTGTTACTCCAGTCTTAAGTGTCACATTATCCTTCAGAAATCATTCTAATATGCTGATTTATTATTAGAATTATCAATGTTGGAAACATTTGTGCTACCAAATATTTTTTTGCAACCTGTGATTTTTTTTTCTCAGGATTCTTTGAGGAATAACATGTTAAAAAGACAGCATTTATTCAAAATATAAATCTTTTCTAACAATGTAAATCTATGCTGTCACTTTTTATTAATAAGTAGAATAAACATTTACTGACCCCAAACTTTTGAACAGTAGTCTATATTGTTAGAAAACCATACTATTTTAAATAAATGCAGTTCTTGTTTAACCATTTATTGATCAAAAAGTATCACAAGTTCCAAAAAATATTAAGCAGCACAACAACTGTTAATAAATCAGCATATTAGAATGATTTTTGAAGGATCATGTGACACTGAAGACTGGAGTAATGATTCTGGAAATTCAAGTTTAATTACAGATATAAATAAAATTTAATGTATATAGAAAAACATTGTTTTACATCATAATATTTCACAATATTACTTTTTTTCTGTTTTTTTTTTTTGATCAAGTGAAAACAGCCTTGATAAGTATAAGGAACTTCTTTTGTAAAAAAAAAAAAAAAACATTAAATGAGAGGGTGTGTCCAAACTTTTGACTGGCAGTTTAGTACTGCAGTTTAGTACTGCAAAACTAAAGCAGGTCAAGATATCAGTCTTTTTAACCTGAAATTTCAGATAAACACTCACAAACCTTCCTCTTCCACCCATGTCTTTACTCAAATATTGAGAGAGAAAAAAAAGGTATCTACTTGATTTATTTGTCCTATTTTTAGACACATCAAGTCTCTTTGTGTCCATCCAGGTCATAATAATAACAAATCTGATGAACAAATGCTTATGCAGAAAATATAATACAGTAAAGACAAAGCTCGTTCCTCCACAACATTTTTCTTTCCAGAATATAGAAGACATTTTTAGATTTTTGTGAAACATCAACACGGTTGTCCTGTGTTTACAGTCTGTCCCTCACAGATGGAATTTTCTTCTGCTGGAGTCCATCTCATGGCGCTGAAACATTTAAAGGAAGTAGTTAAGCATGTATGACTGACACATAATACAAATAACACACAAATAACAGTACACTTAACCAATGATCTTCATAAGGGAGATTTTATATTTAGAACTCACCTTGTGAACCCACTCATATTCCCCAAACTTTGAGTCAAAGGTTCCTTTCTGTAAGGAGCGAAGTTTCAGAGTGAAGCGAGGTCCTAGTTCCTGTATGCCCACTTTCTTTTCATTCTTGAAGATGTACCTGTACAATATACAGTTTATTCAGTCTTGTAGAAATAATCGTTTGCAATCTGTATACAATTTATATCCAGTCAAAATGTAACAATGCAAAACATACTCGACTTTTGGACCTTAACTGATATTCTGACCATGTCTCTATTTTTACTACAATACATTTATACATCTGTTCTTCAAAATCTACAATGATTGGTAGATGAAAACAAGTTTGACCACAACAGGTAACATAAATCTGTCTCTCCTTGAGAAAATCACTCTTGAAATTTTAACCACTTACATGCTGTATATAAGATTTCAAAATTTTGCTGCCTTTTTGAAATGAGAGAATATTTACCTGTGGAACCTGAAAAAGATGAAGTCTCTTTGATTGTGAAATGTGGCAACCTGACGGCCCACAAACTGTGGATCGTGAGGAAACAGAGCGGCAAACAACCGGCCGATGGAGTGACCGAGTCTAGTAGTGAAGTTGTTGAGGATGACTTCTGGGACGTGTTCTGTTGGTTCCTTACCTCTTCTCTAGTGAATAAAAACAGGAGTTATGGTTAAGGAGAGGGCGGTGTGTCTTTCATAATTGACAAAAAAAAATCCTAAATTTGACTTGATGTAGCAATAAATTTCAAAACACTAAAAATGTAAGGAAATTCAAAGCAATTTACACACCTACTGTAGCCGTTTTTAATAATACATTTAAATTTTTCAGTATTAAGAATCAATATGTATTTATATATAAAGTTACACCTTGCAGAATCTGCAAAATACCAATTCTTAATGAAAAAAAAAAAAAAAAAACACTAAATGACCCTGTTCAAAAGTTTACATACACTTGATTCTTAAAATTGTGTTGTGACCTTTGAATGATCAGCTGTCTTTTTTGTTTACTGATAATTGTTCATGAGTCCCTTGTTTGTCCTGAACAGTTAAACTGCCTGCTGCCCGTCAGAAAAATCCTTCAGCTCCCACAAATTCTTTGGTTTTTCAGCATTTATGTGTATTTGAACCCTTTCCAATAATGACTCTATGATTTTGAGATCCATCTTTTCCCACCAAGGACAACCAAGGTACTCATATGTGACTATTACAAAAGGTTGAAATGTTCACTGATGCTCCAGAAGGAAAAACTATGCATTATGTGTAAACTTTTGAACAGAATTTCAGTTGAAGTTGTGCGCATTTTTCTTATTTTGCCTAAATATCATATTTTTTTAATTTAGTACTGCCCTTTATAAGCTACAGAAGATACTTGCATGTTTCCAAGAAGACAAAATTAGTTCAATTCAACATGATCTTCAAATTCAAAAAAATAATGCATGGTTTTTCCTTCTGAAATACCAGTGAGCAGATTTATTTGAGCAGTTCAGACCCCTGCTTTATGGACTTACTTTAGCTTTTTGCTTTTGAAGATGGGATTTAGCCACTCTGTGACTATTTAATTTCTTTCATTAAAATTCAGTAACAAAAAACAATCATTTACTAACCTTCATTTCCTTGCGAAGACGAACACTGCTGAGTTTGAAATGCGCAGTTGGTCCATCCGGAAGGTGACAGAGAACCAAACCATCTGTGATACTTTAAGTGAGGGAAAAACCTTTATGTAGCGTTCAGTGGTCGCTTCTCATTACCTCATTAAGAAGACAATACAACAAAATCTCACAGATCTAAGAACATGGTCATACACTGACGTCTGAGCAAAGGATACTTGGCACCTTTCTGTCCTCATTGACCACTATCAGATAAGTAAAATCTCTAGATATACACTGTGGAATGACTCTCTTTAACGCCAGACCTCTTCTGTAGTACACATGAGCATGTGGGATCACTGTTGCCATCTGCTCACAAAACCTCACTGTCCTCTGAAAACAGGCAGACATGAACTCATAAAAACAAAATACTTGAAGGAGACACATATTTCTAAATGCTTACGAGTAAATAAGAAAACAGAAAACTGAACTCACTCCTCTGGGCCTGTCTGAAGTGGTGATGAGAACTTTCGGATTTGTCAGCCGATTGAAGTAAGCAGAGAACTCATCAGTTCCTTCATCAAAAGCCACCTGGATTTCAAACAAATTAGTTCCAGGTTAGTTTTAAAATGGTAAACGAGGTCCTGCTGCAGCAGTGTGAAGGTGGAATAGGGATCACAAATCACCTCCTCATCCTCTGGGTTGACTGTAGTTTCATCGTATATTCTCTGGTTTTCTATTGTCTTGGGAACTTCTTTTGGTGGAGCCTGGAAAAAAAGGAAATGCATGGGAACACCAATAAAGAAAACAAAGAAACCAATTAGAAGAGATTTAAACTTTGCACTGCCCTTATTTTCAGTGAAGTTAAGAAATGAAGCCAGCTGTGTGCTTACGATTTGTGAAACTTACCATTATTGTGTGCCAATGTTATTTACTTCATGAAGTACTGAGTAATACATTAGTTTATGCTAAGTTATTACATTTAATCATAGCCAAGACCATGTTAATTGTGTGACAAAGAATAACAGCGTTTTGTACATAACAATCAAACATGAAATTCAAACAGCAATCAGTATTCATTTATTTAGACTTTCCTTCTCAAACTTTGCCTCCATGTTAATCATGTATGTATGCTTGTGTGCAATTTAATTATACTGCATGATCACAAGAGAATCACTCTGAACTAGAACTACAGCGTGTTTTAGTTTTAAAATTCATCTGAAGTGTAAATTCTATATATAATTAACTTTATTTTTAGCTGAATTAAAAATGGTTCTTCCTTCTCACTTCTGAATGGTTTCGCCTGTACCGCAACTAAGTTCATAATTATTGTAACTTAATACTAAAGTATATTACTTCTTTTTTTTAACAAAATGGAAAGGTGAATGTGAAGCGACAAGTATGGTTTGAAATCAAAATACACATTCCAAGTACAAACAACAAATGCAGATTACCACATTTCCTCAGAAATTACGATTTAGTGTGCCACCCAAGGACATTACTTGCCCCTATGACCACCCCATTAAATATTTTCTGGAGGCACCATTGCATATAGATGCCATGTTATCACATACAAAACATGGAGAGGCCTCCGAAGCAAAGGAAACACTCAATAGATATATAGAATTTATTTTATAATATCGCTTTTCTATTACATTTATTCCATTATGGACCACAATAACAGGAAACTGATTCTTATTTTTGGAGTGAACTATCCCTTTAATGTAATTTACTGCTTATCAAGATGAGAGCTAGTCTGATTATAGACGCTGTGCAACATTACATGAAACATAACATCATCAAGTGCTTTTCTCTCTTTTTCCTATCTCTTTAATGTAATTTACCGATTATCAAGATGACAGATAGTCTAATTATAGATGCTGTGAAACAGTACATAACACATACCTCATCCCCAAGAGCTTTTCTCTCTTTTTTCTTTTTCTTTTTCAGTTCCAACTTTTGCTGAAAAACAATAACGACAGCTTTAACAATTTGAAAAATTCACGTTACAGAGTTGCACATGTGATGATTAAAGGCTGTGTCTCAACCCATAGTGAGTTACAGTACATTCCTAAAAGTGGTGTTTTGGTCGTGTTTCAAATCATTATTTTACGTAAACTAATCGTTCTCTTCACCTAAAGGCACTTTTTGTAGCACCAAATGTCCGTTTGGCCATTATGTTGTGCCCCAATTGCTGTCTATTGTGGCTGCTCGCTAAGGTTTTGAAACACAGCCAAATTGTTCGTTGACAAAAAGTGAGTATGTGTTAGTGAGGTGTTACCTTCCTTTTCTCCTCTTTGAATTTAAGAAACATCGCATGTCTGCGCTGCTTGTTTTTAATCTCAGACACGCTAAATGTAGGAGGAAAACAAACTCCTGACACTGGTTTCGTTTCTGTTGCTTCACCCTCCGCCTGATCCATCTCCTGCACTGGATCTTTCACTGGCTTCACATTTCGCTTTAGTTTCTTCGTTTTTCCCTTTTTCTTGGCAACACTTTCTGAAGTTGTTGACTCGGTAGAATCCATTTTCTGTTGCTTCTGTCTTCACGTGTGTGGAAAAAACTCTACTTCCGGTTGAACGGGAAGTTCTTGTTGCCATGTGAGTTGGTGTTATGTTTAGCGTGCTCTAGCGGAGAGTCAAGTGATTGTTCAAAATACTCATATAGTTTAATAACATATAATACAGTCATGGCCAAAAGTTTTGGCAGTGACAAATTTCGTGTTGTGAAAAGTTTACTGCTTCAGCATTTAGATTATTTTCCACATGTTTCTTTGGTATACTGAAAAACAATGATAAGCATATTATAAGTTTGAAAGGATTTTATTGGCAAAAAATTATGATGAGTCAATATTTACAGTGTTGAACCTTGTTCTTCATAACCTTTGTAACTGGCTCTGGCATGCTGGATATTAGCATCCTGACTGATGGAGATCCATTCTTGCCATATTAGTTCTCGGAGTTGACCACAATTTGTGGGCTTCTGCTTGTCCACTTGACTTTTCAGGACTGACCACTGGTTCTTAATGGGGTTGAGATCCGGGGAGTTGCCTGGCCAAGGATCCAAAATTTTCATGTCATGGTCTTCGAGCCACTTCTTTATCACTCTTGCTTTGTGACATGGTGCTCCATCATGCTGAAAAATGCACGGATCATTACTAAATTGCTCATGCATCATTGGAAGCAGTTGCTCTTGCAGGACGTTTTGATACCGTTCTTTATTCATGGCAGAGTTTTTGGCAGAATTATGAGAGAGCCCACTCCCTTGGTTGAAAAGCAACCCCACACATGGATGGTCTCAGGATGTTTCACTGTTGGCACGACGCAGGACTCATGGTAGCGTTCACCTTAATTAAATTACTTTGCGCCAGTCTTCTGCTGTCCTTGTACTTCCCGCAGAATTTTAGTCTGTCCTTGATGTTTTTCTTGGAGAGAAGTGACTTCTTTTCTGCCCTTCTTGACACCAGTCCATTGACCAAAAGTCCTTGTCCTCACTGTGCTGCAGATGCTCTCAAACACACCTGTTGTCATTCTTGAGCAAGCTCTGCTCTGGTTGTGGCATGATTCCCTAACTGATTCCTCATGAGGAGACGGTCTTGGTGCTTGCTGGACACTCTGGGACGTCCTGAAGACTTCTTCACTGCAGTTGAACCTCTTTCCTTAAAGTTTTTAATGATCCCGTAAATGGTTCTTTCAGGTGCAATATTCTTTGTAGCAATTTGTAACCATTGCTAACAAGAACACAATGATTGGAAGCTCTTCTTCCCTTCTTTTATAGAAATCAGTCTGCTGTTAATTGGCATGATAGTGATTTCAGCTCATTCACACTTTCACATGTGCTGCTGATATTAGTCAATTGGTGTTAGCAAATCATTTTGTGTCAGGATCAAAAAACAGTGAAATTAGTTTTTTGTGCAAAGTAAGTTTTTTTGACCAATGAAGCTTTTAGCAATTATATAAAATGCCTCTGATCACTCTACACAATAATCTAGAAACAATGTGAATGAACACCACAACAGCTTAAGCAGCAAACCTTTCAAAACACAAAATGTATGTCACTGCCAAAACTTTTGCCCATGATTGTATGTCTATGACCACAAGTGAATAGTTATTATTTTGCCATTTATTTTGGCGATGGCGCTTATTGTTATCACACTTTAGTGAGAGTCCTTCCTTTTGGTGTCATAAACTATATTAAGTGGATTTAGTAGCCTAACACTACTCACAATAGCCTACATTACAAGGGCCTATACATTTAAAAACAGTTGCAACAATAAACAGTTGTAAAAATCTCTAATATTTTTCTTAAACTACATTTATTTAAGGTATAATTAATTTAAAATTCACATGAAATTACAAAAACGCTAAATAAGACTTTTGAAGAAGAAAAACTGAAAATAAAATGTTCATTGTTTCTTGTAAAACTCAGTGGTCACCAAAACTTTTGTCAACATTATTCAAAGTATTTTCTTTTGTGTTTCACAGAAGAAATAAACATGTACAGGTTTGTCTCAAAGGTTCAACTTAAAAGAAAACAAACTTGGTTTGAAAAGACAGTTCGACAGTGTATTGATGATTATTATTTTTACTTTAAAAATTGGGTTCAGGTAAAAATTGGTATAATACCAGGGGTTTCAACCAGGGGTTAAACACCCCTGTCATATATTAATGCATGCTCCAAAGTCCAGCGCTAGTTCAGTGTACTGAAGATATTTTTCAGCAGTGTTTATAGCCAGCCATGGCCTGACGGAAAGCTTTATAAATGACTGAGTTTTGAGTGCATAACAGCCCACCACCTCTGCCAGCCTGGCCACCGTCTCTGTTCAAGTCCCCTAGACATGTCCATTGGTCTTTGAATGCGTAAGACACACACCACTTAGAATGATCCTCATAACTACTGAACATCTGAGGTCCTGGGAGGCAGACTCTGTCAATGTTCATCACATGCCGGGGAAGTGAGCAGTTAGATGGGAGCCGATGTGCCTGGTGCAGCCATGATTCCACCAGCAGATCAGTCCCCAACGCTTGAGCCACCCAACCTGCGTAAATATCTGTAGAAAATGTTCAGCATGGAATTAGACTCTTATTAGCCTATTACTCAGTTTTTTGTTAAAAGATATAGTTCACCCCAAAACTGTTCAACCAAAAATTATGCTATCATTTACTCACCCTCAAGTCTTAGAACTAAATAAATAAACACTTGCTTTTGGAAAGCCTGAAACTCTCAACCTTCATTCATTTTTTTTTGTATAGAAAACATAATTATCATTAAATCATTAATTAGATCACCAGTTATAGTATATGTATTTCATATACTATACTATATATAGTTATAGAATTTCATTCATTTTTATTTATTCAGGAATACTACAAATATATTTGTGGTTACGATTAATATTAAAAACAAGCAAATATTTCTGTTAAACGAATAAGTATAGCATGATTGGAAAAAGTGAGGAATAATCAAATAATATATTATGTAGCACTATATTGTGTATTGAAAAAGACATTTTGTATTATAATGGCCATACAAAGGTATGTGGAGAAAAAAAGCTCTAGAAAACATGAACTTGAGTCTTGCCCTGTTGCATGGTTACATAATCAATGTAAACAGTTGCTTAAGCATGGTGTTGTACTTTGGCAAGATTGTAATGTCAATAAACTGCTATAGGACCATCAGTCTGAATGTATAGAAGAGTTTTTGAACTTGAGAGCTCTCACCATCCACATAAATGTGTGATTTGGCAAAACTGAAAAAAGTTTCTCCTCTGGCTGATTTCAGTTTCTGCAGACTCCTTCTGTTTTTAATGGCCGGTGTCTTACCATCACAAATTTGTGCCATGACTGCAATGTCTGGGCGAAATGCCATAGGGACTGAGCAGTTATACATACGTGGATTAAGATATGCTAACTGCCATGCTGTTAAGAAAGAGGAATACTTTTTTCAGACAGTAAGCAAAAAATTATACCACACTTTAAATCAAATGCAGACTATCCTACATAATAAGAATCACATGTGCTTACATATTTGAGGGAACTGTGTATAGTTGTATGTAATGCAGGAAAGAGTCTGTCCGTAGTATTTTCCTGTAGATGGGTAACTGAAATTTCTCTCTGGAAATGGAGGAAAATGAGGAACACTGTGTGAGAGCCAAAATCCCTGAGACTGGTCAAACATCAGCACTCCTGCAAAAAACATAAATATGACAATAGTGTTACTCATGAATCCTCATGCAGTTGGATACATATTTATACATTTCATCTTGCATGTTTATTTGTAATGTAATGCATCAGTTGAGAGTATGCAAAGAGTAAGAATACACTGTAAGAAAACTATTTGTTGAGTCAACTTAAAATAATTTGTTACCTTGTTGCCTTAAAAATTTTAAGTTCAGTCAACTTGAAAAAAGTTTAGTTTTACTAAGTGACAACTTAGATATCTGAGTGGATTCAACGTACTATTTTAAGGCAGCCGAGTAACAAACACAGCTAAGTTTAACAAGCAAATTTTTACTTAGTTAAGTTGTCGCTTAGTACAACTTAACATTTCAAATTGAATAAACTTATTTGAGTTGACTGAACTTAAAGTTTTAAGGCAGCAGGGTAACAAATTATTTTAAGTTGACTCAACAAATTGTTTTTTTAGGCCTATTACTGTAATATTGCCCACTTGTTTTACAGTCAAGTTACAAGGGACTGAAAAGAAAAGAAAAGAAAAGAAAAAAGAAAAGAAAAAAGACATTTTGTCACAAAAAAATAAAAAAATAAACGGGCCTCACCTTTGTGCCATAACTTTGAATTTTAAAAGAGGCAGGACAGTATTAAGTGACCAGTGTTCAAAATCTAAAATTGTTGCTGGAATCTCTAAATACACTGCTGGTCAAAAGTATGGGTTCAGCAGGAATGCATTTACATTATTACAAAATATTTCTGTTTAAAATAAATGTTGTGCTTTTGAACTTTTAATTCATCACCATCATCATTATCAAAAAATAAATAAATAAATAAAAATTACACAAAACAAAATAATTTCTGAAGGTTGCTGAAAATTCAGCGTTGACATTATAGGAATAAAATACATTTTAAAAATGATTTAAATAAATCATAAGACATTTAACAATGTTAGTATTTTTACTTTCGTTTAAAATAAAATTCTGTCAAAAACATTACAAAATCTTACTGACCCCAGATGTATGAATGGTAGTGTATACATTGTATATACGACGAGTTCAGATGCAAAACCCCCTAAAAGCCATCTTGGTTAAAAATGAGATAATGATACTGAGGGAATGCTCTTGACACATATTATACATCCATCAAATACTTTTACTTTCATACATCGGTACCTGATAAAATGCATTTTTTGAAGAAAGACATCAGATGGATTTAGAGGCTTTTGCATCTGAACTCTTCATACATTGCCACTAACATATAAATGTACCTTTTGTGTGTCCATACTTGCTTGGGTATTTTAGTTCTGGTGGAGCATCATTGTAAAGCATATAGACTGAGCTGTTGGACTAGAAAGTGAAAGTACAGTCATTTATGTTCAGTGACAGTGAAAATTGAAAGATCTGATATGTCTTTTATATATATATTACTAATGTATTAGTATTCAAAATGCATCTTACTGTATATCTAGAGTAAAGCTGTGCCAGTGTTCTGCCTAATGCTCCTTTACTGCTGTTTACTGTATGTTTACTCATCTGAAAATCCATGATGGACGGGTCCAAATACATGTAATCCACTCCACTTCCCTTAACTTCCATCTTGTAAATGGGAAGTTTGTAAATAATGAACCTTTTAAAAAAATATAATTGAACAATACGATACATATAATAGTCCACAGTGCATACAGTAGCTATAAGACCAATGGCAACAACAACTGTCAAACATGCAAACATAAAGTACTCCTAAACCCGAGAACAACTACATTTTTTACCTACCAGTCAACCGGCTGACCATCCTCATTTAAGCAGGATATCTCTGCCTCTGAAAAACAGATCAAAGCCAAGACACACACACACAGTCGAAACAACATTAACATTTCAGTCTGTGATTCAAAGTGAATAAAACATCTGATTTTCTTTTTTCAGTGAAAACAGAGAGAGGTGTTTTCTCTCGTATTCTGTGCCGTGAAATCAAAACAGCTGCTCTAACGTAAGAAAGAGGAAGTTTGTCTTATGACCGACATCATGCAGCTGTAAACTAGTGACAGGGAAGCAGCCTGAATACAGAAGGACTGGGAAGACTAGAAAAAATCTAATCGGTTTATTTAGAAATCTAGAATTAGAAATCTGGTTCTTTAGAAATCTAGAATTTTCCCCTAAACTTTATAACTTGAGGTCAAGTACTATGGGTGATGTAACCTACTGTCATGAATCTGGTTCGTGGCCTTCCCGCCGCCCATCACCAGATGTCGCTCTCTCACTACATTGACATTCACACTACACAGACTTCCACATATCACCTGGACTACACGTCCCATCATCCTTTGCACTAAACACCTACGCCCAGCTGTGTCCTATCACATACACTATTTAAGCCCTGGACTTCCTCTCTCAATGTGTGCTGACACACAAAGCGTTTCCTGGTTTGTTTCTCTGGTGCTTATTCGGACTGTAATTACATTTCCTGAGCTCTCGCTGCCTGCCTTTCTGACCCTGTCTGTTTTACTGGATTACTGTGTATTGCTTGCCGCCTGCCCTGACCCTCGCTTGTTATCGTTTATTCTCTGGATTACCCTATTTGCACCTGACACCAGTGATTGACGCTACCTGTACAACACTGAGTGTTTTAATAAAGCTTGCAAATGGACCCACACACCTCTCGATTCTGTCCCCACGTTAAACCTACCCCACTACCTACACTGTAAAAAACAAAAAACACAATTTGTTGAGTCAATTTAAAATAATCTGTTACCCTGCTGCTTAAAAATGTTAAGTTCAGTCAACTCAAATAAGTTTATTCAAGTTGAAATGTTAAGCTATACTAAGTGACAAATTAGATATTCGAGTTGACTAAACTAAAAAGTAGTTTGTTAAACTTAACAGCTGTGTTTGTTACTCGGCTGCCTTAAAACTGTAAGTTGAATCAACTCAAATATCTAAGTTGTCACTTAGTAAAACATAACATTTCAAGTTAATTAAACTCTTTTCAAGTTGGCTGAACTTACAATGTTAAGTCAGCCAGGTAGCAAATTATTTTAAGTTGCAAATTGTTTAACAGTAGGGTTTTAACAGTAGGTGGGACTCCAACACCATATTAAAGTGTAAAGTGCATTATTTTGTGCAAGTTTTTCATCCACTGTAAAGTCTTACATATGAAATACTAGTCTATTATGTGTGTGTGTGTGTGTGTGTGTGTGTGTGTGTGTGTGTGTGTATTTTTTTGACATGGAAAATTTTGTTTTTTGACAATCTAATATATTTAATATAAAATCTATTATAAAATTTATATTTTGTGCTTGGGTTCTTTAATTCTAGCAGAGCATCATTTTAAGACAAATGAGCACAACACCAGTTTAAGTAGCACAGGTATATTTGTAGCAGTAGCCAAAAATGCATTGTATGGGTCAAAATTATTGTTTTTTCTTTTATGCCAAAAACATTATAAAGTAAAAATCATGTTCTGTGAAGATATTTGTACATTTCCTACCATAAATATATAAAAATGGATTAGTAATATGCATTTGGACAATTTAAAATTTTCTCAATATTTTGAATTTTTTGCACCCTCAGATTTCCAAATACTTGTATTTTGGCCAAATATTGTCCCATCCTAACAAACCATACATCAGTTGAAAGCTCAGTTAAAAAATCCCTTATGACTGGTTTTGTGGTTAGGGTCACATATAGACTGAGCTGTTGCACTAAAAAATTACAGTCATCTATATTCAGTGACTATATATATAGCTTACACTCAAGGAGGAAATTAAACAAGAAAAAAAAGTATTTATTCGTTCAGTTGCTGCTATTTATTTGGCCAAAGAAGACACTCTGATATTCGAATATAAATGATGATCTTTATAACGGTACAGCAGACTGCATAAAATGCATAGACATACTAGCGGTTACTTTATCTCCTAATACAATGTCTTAGAATGTATTTAAATGCTTACTTTTATGATCAAAGTATTTATTATTGAGATGAGCAAACATAATACACTTTAACACGATGATAACTGAGAGATGAACGAAAGTTCCTCGATCAAATCTACTACAATTTAACATGATTTAACATGAAAAAAGGATCATTGTATAAAATAAGCTGTTTCGGTCCAGTAGGTGTTCCTCTTAAAATTTTACTAACAATATAAATGTTTTTCTTACCTTTCCTAAACAAAAATCAGTAATGATTTCACAATGGTTTCACATACTGTTGTTCCAGTGAATGTTTGTTTGCTATATGTTTTACAATTAACTGAAGTACCCAAGCAAGTATGGACATACTTTCTTTGTCCCTCCGTCTTTCTCCCAACCATTATAGTTTTCCTAAACCTTTAGAAATCAAGCTTTTGTGAAGATTAATTGACAAATTATATTAAACAAGATAATCTGCCAGCTGAGATTTTACCTATATGCCTTTAATGTTAACACTGCAAGTTCTGTTCACCTCAGGAACAATCAACCCATGTGATACTGAATAAACACCCAGTGATGACTTTGAAATGACTTTCTCTTGTTCCTGGAAAAATCAGTTGATCTTTGGTTGGTGTACAGTTGAGGGGTGGTGAAGAGAGGCCAATAGGCCAGATGAAATGTTGGGTCATGGATACAGCGGAGAAAAACGTGATTGTGGTCACTGTGCAAATGGAACAGGACAAAGTAGAGAGGAGAGGTGGCTTGTTTTGGAGGGCTATCAGCAAATCAGCTTTTCTGTAGAGGGTAATGGAGGTGGGGCAGATCATTGATCATCTGGACCCACTACAAAACATTAAAACTGGTACGTGACACCCCTCCTCAGCAAAACCCTTTGCTCCCTCTAAAAACCACGTCCAAACGCTGGTGCAGTCAGCAGTGACTCCAGTTACAGTCATGGCCACTGCCTCAAATCAGGTAAAGGAATTCACTTTTCATTAATAGTGTACATATGTGGAACAATGCACATAAACTGAATATTATTTAATAATGTGTCTTATGTAGAATGTGGAGTTTGTGAGAACAGGCTATGGGAAGAATATGGTTAAAGTTCTTCACATCCGACGTGAAGGGATTCATCATCATATTACTGAGCTGATCGCAGACGTTCAGTTAACCCTGAAGACGCGCAAAGACTACCTGACAGGAGACAACTCTGATATCATCCCCACTGACACCATCAAAAACACTGTCCACGGTCTTGCCAAACTAAAAGGAGTAGGTCCTTTTATTCATTTAGTTTAGCCCCTGCAACGTACTTGTTTTAGCTACATTCGTAATTGTCTTCCCCAAATATGAATAAAAACAAACAAGCAAAAACTAGTAACAGATACATATTCACTAAGCAGCATTACTTTAAAAAATCAACAAGAATGGCTAACCTATTCTGTGAACTGATAATTAAGTCTAAGCTGTCTTTCAATTAAACAGCCAATGTTTCGTTATTTTAAGCCATGTCTGTATGTCTTGTCTTGCAGGTTAAGACCATTGAGGGCTTTGCCCTGGATATCTGTCAACATTTCCTCACAGCGTTCACGCATGTCACAAGAGTGAAAGTCAACATTGATGAAGTTCCCTGGAAAAGACTGGAAAAGGTGTTTTGTTACTGCTAAAGCAGACTATTTACCATGGCTCCCAAAAAACATTTTATATTTATATTTAGTAATTTTACAAATGCTTTACTAAAATGACTAAGGAATGAGAAACATCACAAGTAATTTATTATAAGAGTACAAAAGTGGAGGTCCAATAACTGAACCCTGAGGCACCCCAGGGATTAGCTGACATACCTTTGTATACTTCCTTGTTGTTTATGAAACAAATCCAGAGTTAAAATGATGAACTACACCTGCCGTAACTCTGGTGCCAGCACTGGTCAACTTAAATGGGCTTTAAGTTGACTTACAATTATATAACTGATCAATAAATTGGTTTGAAATACATTTGGGGGCCTGATAACACTTGTTGGCTAGCACCATATAGTTGATTACAACGTTTTCAATACCACAAATATTCTTAACATGTTTTTAACAGAATGGTGTCGAGCACACACATACTTTCATCCACTGTCCTGAGGCCTGGCACTTCTGTGAGGTTGAACAACATTTGAGTAGTGAGTAAAAATGGTGTTCTGAAAGAGAACTATTAAGGGGAAAGAATGTTCGTGCTGTTTTTCAGCAAATACATTTATCTTTCTTAGTGACTCCAGTGGTTCACAGCGGTATAAGAGATATGAAGGTACTGAAGACTACTCAGTCTGGATTTGAAGGCTTCCTGCGAGACCGTTTCACCACTCTGACAGATGCAAAGGACAGATTCTTCTGCACCTCCGTTTATGCAAGATGGCGCTACAACACACATGTGAATGTGGCATTTGATGCTGCATGGTAAAGGCAAAATGTCATAAAAAAAAAACATTTATACATACATACTTTACTGTATATTACAGCTTACATTAATGACAATTTTCTTGTAGGAAAACTGTTAAGGACACCATCATTCAGAAGTTCGCGGGACCCTATGATCGTGGGGAATACTCTCCCTCTGTTCAGAAAACTCTGTATGATACACAACTTCTGGTACTTGACAGAATTCCACAGGTAAGTGATTTCAGTTTTTTTGTGACTTGTTAGTGGTGTTTGATAAGATACTTACAACAAATCTATTTGAGTGGCTTTTATATACACTACAAGTAAATATACTTCATTGTTTTTAACAAGTCTTGTCATCGCATGAATCTTGCAGGTTGAAGAAATTGAAATAGTTATGCCGAATCAGCATTATTTCGTCATTGACATGACAAAAATTGGACTCTCAAACAAGGACGAGGTGAGTGATAGAAATCCATTGGAAAATTGTCGAAAAAGAGTCAGTCAAACAGTTTTATCAGTTCAGATTGGTCCGAATATACTTCTGTATTGACAGAACAAAGTCTAGAGTTTTCAGGCCCTGTGGCAAAATCAGGACTTTTGAGACTGCTACTGTTAAAATGACTTTATTGCCAAACACACAAGCATGAGGATGTTTTGTTATTCCAACTTAAGAGATCATAGTGTTGCTTTGTATATATTTCTATGCTTTGTATGTATTTCGATTTGAAATTCACACATCACATTATGTTGTTGTGCTTTCATTTCAGGTTTATCTTCCCCTTGATAATCCATCAGGAAACATCACAGGCACTGTATGCAGAAAACCACGAGCCAAAATGTAGAGACATTCAACATTCACAAAGCAAATAAAACCTATAAAGCTACAAAGTTGCTTTAGTGTGATTATCTAAACAACTACCTTGATTTTTTCTTTTTGTAATCACACAAATAAAATAAAAAAACTAAAACAAAAACTGTTTAAATGAATAAACATATTAATAAATATGGTCCAAAAATGTGTTTATGTGTTTAAGACCAAAATGGTCAGATTTGTTACATTTTCAGTTTGTTTCAGCAGTGTTTTTTTTTTTTTTGCATCATCACCTTATTACATAAAGTTCAGAAAAACTGTATCAGATTAATATAACAATACGTGCACGCAATGTTTATGGGATTTGATTGTTTTGGGAGATTATTACATTTAATGATCTATTTGTTTAGATATTATTCAAATAATCACATATGCACAAAAGAAAGTAAGTCACACAGCACTGTAATGAGGACCAGGAAGTGGATTTTTTCAGCAATCTGAAAAAGCACCATTTATTGCAATCTACACTCACATTTGTTTCCTCTTTTTAAAACACCCTGTATCACAAACCGCTGCAGATTTGGCTTTCAACAATAACAATTCACCAATTCATCAGGAATCACATTGTTAGTTACAGAATGAAATAAATAAACAGAATTATTAGCAGCACGAAGCACCGTCATTCTGATCATTCGGATTCCTGCAAACAAACCTCTAATGCGTTGAGCCATTACAGCTGTAAACCACAGCAAATACATCGTTTTCAGACAGTTGATCATTTGTGCTGTTACTTAGTCTCAACACACTTTTTACCCAATAAAAACTGAAAAAACAAAAGGAAAATAAACACCTACAAACCAATAAAAATCACAAGTCCTCTCACTTCCATTCAAGCGTACTTCATGCGTTATACAGAAACATCTTCAAGAATAGTGTTTCAATTTTAGTTCAAGCCATTTTTCATTTTACACATCACATCATAAACTGAGCGTTTCATCTTAAAAGCAATAATGATTTATGTACAAGCACACAAAGTGAAGGTAAAATCTGAATGAACATGTCAAACATGGGTAAACTGAAAAAAGTACATATGCCTGTACAGCAGAATGAGACCTTAAAAGCAATAAATTCACCATGTTTATTTATTTAGATGCATAAAATGTATTAGATCTGCCTGCAGTTACCCTGCGCCCCCTGCTGTGATTGTCTTCCATGCGTCCATGCGTCCATGCGGCTGCAGCAGCTATGAGACGGTACTTTTTAAGTGTTGGGTTTGGAGAGGCTTGACGTGATACTCGTATATCTTCAGTGCAGGACCCAGTTTTATTGACAGTCCGGTCAGAACGTCATTTCGAGTCATTAATAAAAGAGATTTGCCATCGATTTCCTGTAGGAGAATGTTCAGCCAAAAAGACACAAAAGAAAAATAATTAAATGATATGGTTTATTTAGAATACGATTGTCTTGTGAATTGAAATGCAATTAGACGTTTGCCTCAGATATGTCATTATTCGTCTGTGTTGAGAAACCTAAAGGCATAGGATGTAGGGGTCAGACTTGTCTTCTGCGAACTTTAATGACTGTCTTATTTTGTTCAGTCAAGGATGTTTTATATAATGTCAAAAACATAAAAAACAACAACATATTTTTGGTAATACAGTGACATTAGTCATTTCATTAACTGTCACTGAGCAAAACATTTGTTACAGTATTTGTTATTATCTTTGTTAACATTCATTGTTAATGTTAACTCACATGTAATAATATTAGCAGATACTACTGATTTTAATAGAGTGGTGGAACTATGACGGAAATCTGGAAGCGAGTTAGCATTTTAGCACTTCCGGTTCCATCATCCCAAAGTCAAGGGGTTTTTTGAGGGGGATTTGGCATAAATTGAGGGAGATCAGTGGGATTTTGGTTAAATCCCTTAAATAAAATTTTTATTCTATGACATAAAACACACCAGTTACACCACACTTGTGATTTTCTAAATAGGACTGCAGGTGCTGTCAGTGACATTAAATGTCATCACGCCGAACAGCTGATCAATTTATAGCATTATTTAATTTTAGTATAATTTGTAGTACAGGATACTTGTTTTTTTTTTTTTTTGCTTTGCAGCGGAGACTCTGGGTTCGTACCATAAGGTAAACTCATTTTACGATTATTGCATTTAAACACCACATTTACATTTACCAGCTTTGCGGTGAAACTTTAATGATGCATGCTTGAAGCCACGTTAAAAATAAATGTTTACAGCCACATGAAGCTGTTAGAAAGCAAAAAGACTGGATTTTGCAGAAGCAAGGATAAACTAAAATTTTGTGTAGCAAAATCGGCCAACAAGGTTGACGTCATAGTTCCACCACTCTAGAATGACTTAGTAAATTAAGATTAATAAATGCTTCAAAGTATTTTTTATTGTTAGTTAATGTTAACTAATGCAATTAACTTATGTTAACTAATGTGACCTTATTGTAAAGTGTTACCTTTTTTGAAAATATTTTGAATTTGAGCATTATATGAACCTGGTTGGTTTATAGAAATATTTTAAAAAAGGAAAAATATGATTTAGGAATATGACAATTTATCCCTACCTGATCCTGGAAAGCGTTGGCTTGCTCCTCAAACCCTGTAGCTTTAAAATAATTGACTACATCTGCTACGGCCCAGTGAGCTGGATCCGAAAGCTGCCCATTCTCCACAGAACTGTTCAGGAGAGAGGAAAAACTGAAGCATTAGTATTATTTAACCAAATACTATGCAATCTTCAAGATATGAAACACCACTTTATTGGGCTTATTATTAATGAAATCTCAGAGATTTCTAATAAAGCTTATTTTTGAAATGTTCATAAAGAGATTGTAAAACAAATCCATATGAATCAAGCACCTTGAACGTGACATAAAGGTGAGCAATTTTCATTTCTGGGTGATCTAACCCTTTAAATCTGCTGTAACAATATCACTAAAATAGGTGTCCTGAGAAATCACACTGTCTCTGTAACAGCAGAAAAGAATATGGGAGGTTTTTCTTTAAGTCAGTTAGACACTGTTCTCTCCATTTGGCATTTATGCTGATTTTGCGTTGGCTGAAATGGTTTTGATGGGCATAAGACATAGCATCCGATCATGTTCAGGATAAAAAGTGTGTCATACTTTAGTATGGGGACACATTCTCACTGTATTAACTACAACTTTTAATAATTAGCAAATTAGTTGTTAAGTTTACGTATGAGGAATCTAAAATATGGTCATGCAGAATAAGGCATTAATATGTGCTTTGTAAGTCCTAATAAATAGACAATATGCTTTTAATATGCATGCTAATAAGCAATTAGTTAGAACTGGTCCCTAAAGTAAAGTATTACCAAAACATGTTGTAACAATATAAGATCAATGCTGATTTCTTTGGCAACAGCTGCTATAAAAACTATTTGTTTTGAGTCTGGCTGCCATGCCCTTGTAAAATAAGTGAAAGGCATTGAATGCGTGCATTCTACAGCCAGTGTGTATCATATTTTTTTATAATGTGATTCAAGAATTGTTTTGCACAAACTGAGGGCAGAAAAAAAACTAAGAATTATTTCCAAAAATAGTCTATTCATTGGGAACACCATCTCCACAGGCACACCAAGTCTAGCTAAATGGATTGAGAAGGTAAGTTCGACTTTTAGTCAGAGCCAGTAATGAAATGAAATAATTATGTTTAGCCTTGTGATGAAATGGGCCAAATAAACTCATTGATTTATGGGCCTGAGGAAGAAGGAGTCTACACAAATCTTTGCTTCAAGCTCAGAAATATATATATATATATATATATATATTATTATTTTTTATTTTTTTTGTCAAGTATTGATATTGTATACTAGAGGAAGGGGTACTTGGACTCAGACCGCAATTATCAATGATCTCGGACTCAGAGCTCAGGTGGACTTCAAATCCACTGTCGTGTAACATGAAAGATAAAAAGTAAAGTAACAAGATAAAAATAAACTGACAAGACATTAATAAATGTCTTTTACTCAAACTCAATTGTTAAGGTCTTAAGAACCCAATATATCTACCTCTTGGTGTCCACTGAACCATTTTCCTTGGTTTCCATGATTGCTGGATAAACAAAACCAAACAAAACAAAAAATGAATAGTAGAATGGTTTTCTAAGAAATGCTACAGCATGGGAGACGCTTTATCAAAATTCAATAAACTGTTTTATATTTTTATCAAATTGTAAATAATTTCTTGAGTTGCAGAACAGATGCTTTGGTGTCATATAAACACTAATAATCTTAATAATGATTGTATTAATCTGATTAATCGCTCACCTGTTTGTCAGAGAGGTGAGACTGCTCTATTCCATTAGATGTGTTGGGTTGTATCCTCATGTTCTGCTCATTCAATCCTCATCAGTCTCCTGCTGTGCAAAGCTGCCCCATTTTCCATAAACTTAAACCTTTAAGTTTCTGAATAAAACTTGGTGCAGTCAGAAAATTGATTCAGCAGAAAAAGAAAAGATCTGAGCAATAAATAAGAATATGTCTGTAATCTTTCATTTAAGTAAACCAAAAAGTTCAGGACCACAAAACAGGCTAGAGACATGTTAAAAATGTAGAAAATGTGACAAAACATTGTAAACATTAAGGCTATCTGTCAAAAAACAAAACATATTATTAACACATTAAATATATATAACATTATTGTCATTATTCTACCACGTCCATCACTGTTATTTTGGAATAAACTGATTTTAAGTTTGCAAAACAGCTTGAGCAAATATCAGAAGCAAAATATCGCACTTATGAGGAAGATGAAATTATAAGCATTTTCCTTCACATCTGAGCTGGTTTGACAGGTCAAGTGTCTATGAAGAAAAAACGATCGACAAAATGACAGTGATCACTTTTAAACCAGAAGAGAAATTTTTCACTGTAAATAAATATTAAATATAAATATTTAATTATTTATTGTAAATAAAGTATCCTTGATTTTTTTTTTCCAATTACAAATGCCGTATGAAATATATTTATAGCAAGACTAAATGTATCTGTAACTGTATCGCTGAAGCTGTAATCTGACGGGGTAAACAGACGTATTTGATTATCAAAATATCTATTTAATATATTACAAGTGTTTTCATGATGAATTTCAACAGTGCGATGATTAATAAAGCAGATGATAAACTCATTAGCCAGCTAGCTTCCATTAACTCAACATATATGGCATCTGCCGTCTTTCTGAGAAAATAAAACGACAATTTCCATTTATTCGGATGAAAAGCTTCTATCTTACCAATTTTATAGATGTTTTATGTAGATGGGTTGAATGTTATTGATTCTCGATCATTGGAACAATATTACGCTTTTTTTCCCAAGCACAATCCGACAAATGCAGGCGCGGGGGTTCATGGGTAATGTAGTGTCGAACGATGGGAAATGTAGTTGTTCACAATCTTGTTACCATCGCTTCAACGATGAACATGCAATTAAATGCAATTATCAGTTGCATTAAGAAAAATAAAGAAAGAAAAAAAAGCGTCTTGACAAGCAATTAACATACAACGGTCAGTAAGTCTTTTTTCATTTGTTATTTCTTGTTTATGCTAATGCATGAAGATAGTGTCCTAGCCTGTTTCTATCTTCAAATAAGTATTTTTTCAATGCTCATTTACATTTTCCATGTAATGAGTAAATTCAAGTATACCTTATTTAAGAATCAGCACAGTTATCTTAAAAATAAAACATCTTTGTTTGTAATCGTGAGTTGCAATTTAGTGTTGTTGTTATTAGCATTCCATAGGTTTTAATTCAAGTGGGAAAGTAAAACCTTTTACAATCATACGCACAGACAATCAGAAGGCACTGAGCATTATAAAGCAATGTAAATCATTTTCTTTTATTCAAAATAATTTGTCCCAAAATCTTTACAGCAGATATCAAATTTCCCTTAAAAATAAAAGTATTCACATGGTCCATAAGTAGAGAGACAGTTAACTAGAAGGTGCACAAATCGAATACATCTTTTCATTACAATTTCAGTGCAAGACTTTAGATGAAATAACAGGATCATATATGATTGATCTGAGATTTTAAAATCATACTTTCTTTACATTTTGATATTTCAGAACAACCAAAAGCCTATTGCAATGCATATTCCACAGATATCATGCACACGTACTTGAACATAATGGGGAGTTGAGCTTTTTGTCATGTATTAATATTGAACATATATTTTCTTTAATGTCTAACATACATGAGCGAAACAAAAAATGCAACACAGGAATTTTATAAATTAATTAACTTATAAAAGTAGAACACAAGGAAAATAATGTAAGAAACTCAAATTTAATTTAATTTAAATGTTTCCAGTCAGAAGACTATACCAGAATGTGATTTTTTTTTTTTTTAATGCAGTATACTAAACTTTGTGCACCATTCAGATGTGTCAAATTCCAAATCTCTCAAAGTATATATGAGAAATAAAATATGCTGTTCTTGGATTTAGCTTTGACTGTGCAAAACATAACAAAATAACCATATAAACTTCTACTAAAGCCCGTACAGAGACCCTAAAACTCCAAGAACTCTTTTGTACATTTCTCTGTGACAGATACCCGGATGTCTTCCTCGTCGTACTCATCAAAATTACTTGTGTCTCCAGGCCCTCTGCACTTCGGTATAATGGGAGCATCAATCTGCAAAATCATTGAAAAAATGAACAAGATTACAAAACAGCAGTTCTCATGAACCATTTCAAAACTTCAAGCTTGAAAGTAATAAACAAAAGGCCACACCTTTTTCTCATAGATTGCAATCCAGTCTGTTGTAGCAAACCATCTGTGGTTTTTGATGTCACTGACCCCATTTTTCAAATTGCCAAAGCGCTTTGTGAGGTCCACCTGCAGCAGATTGCGCAGGAGATCCTTCAGGTCTGAACTAAAGTGTGAAGGGTATCGTGCCTGTGGAAATGAAATATTCATCTATTAGAAATGTCTAGAACATTTCAGAGATGGGATGCGTCTAACCGCTTCTGACATTTATTAGTGTAATTGCTAAATAGCAAAATAGGAAAAAATAGCAATTACACATAATTCAATTTCAGTACATTTATCCTGTTTTAAGGAGATTTAGTTTCTTTGGCAAACAAGATTAAGGAAATTATTTTTGCAGTGTAAATGTTCGAAATAACATGTATACAATTTCCCTGTCGGAAAGATATGAAATTAGTGTCCTGAGAAATCTGTGACAGAAATAGGCTGTAAACTATATTACAACAATTTCTTGAGGAACTTAATTAGCTCCCTCAGGTGTTTGATCAAGGTTGGAGCTAAGTTATGCAGGGCATTGGCCCTCTAGGACAATATTTGAGAAAATTAAGTCAATGATTTTATGTGGCCAAACTCTTATGTTTCACTGAACGACATAAGATCTAGAATCACTGAATTATAAGATCTAACATCTAACTAAGCAACTAACTAGCAAACAGTTAACAAATAATAGCACATACTAGCTACTAAATGCTAATCATGCTCCTTAGAAAAGCAAAATCGTATACTTTATCTCTGCATCCTCCACTTAAGCAAAAGCTTCACATACCACAATGGTAACCAGTGTAACTAAATGGTTCTTTAAACATGATAAAGTTTGCCCTTTTCCCAACATGAGATAAACTTCTATTGAAGGTCAATACTTTTTCAACTAATTTTTTATTATTATTCTGGTCTCAGAAAACACATAATTCTTTTTGAACTCTTCAGATGGAGCAAAATAATGGTTAAAAAAATAGGGATAAAATGTAGATATACAGGTGTATCTCAATAAATTAGAATGTTGTGGAAAAGTTCATTTATTTCAGTAATTCAACTCAATTTGTGAAACTCATGTATTAAATAAATGCAATACACACAGACTGAAGTAGTTTAGGTCTTTGGTTCTTTTAATTGTGATGATTTTGCCTCACATTTAACAAAAATTCACAATCCACAATCTCAACAAATTAGAATATGGTGACTAATATGCCAATCAGCTAATCAACTCAAAACACCTGCATAGGTTTCCTGAGCCTTCAAAATGGTCTCTCGGTGTGGTTCACTAGGCTACACAATCATGGGGAAGACTGCAGATCTGACACCCTTCACAAGGAGGGTAAGCCACAAACATTCATTGCCAAAGAAGCTGGCTGTTCACAGAGTGCTGTATCCAAGCATGTTAAACAGAAAGTTGAGTGGAAGAAAAAAGTGTGGAAGAAAAAGATGCAAACGAGAGAACCACAGCCTTGAGAGGCTTCTCAAAGAAAATCGATTCGTAAACTTCACAAGGAATGGACTGAGGCTGGGGTAAAGGCATCAAGAGCCACCACACACAGACGTGTCAAGGAATTTGGTTACAGTTGTTGTATTCCTCTTGTTAAGCCACTCCTGAACCACAGACAACGTCAGAGGCGTCTTACCTGGGCTAAGGAGAAGAAGAACTGGACTGTTGCCCAGTGGTTCAAACTCCTCTTTTCAGAGTTGGAAGGTCCTAGATTCTGGAGAAAGGGTGGAGAAGCTCATAGCCCAAGGTGCTTGAAGTCCAGTGTTAAGTTTCCACAGTCTGTGATGATTTGGAGTGCAATGTCATCTGCTGGTGTTTGTCCACTGTGTTTTTTGACAACCAAAGTCACTGCACCTGTTTACCAAGGAATTTTAGAGCACTTCATGCTTCTTTCTGCAGACCAGCTTTTTAAAGATACCGATTTCATTCTCCAGCAGGATTTGGCACCTGCCCACACTGCCAAAAGCACCAAATGTTGGTTAAATGACCATGGTGTTGGTGTGCTTGACTGGCCAGCAAACTCACCAGACCTCAACCTCAGAGAATCTATGGGCTATTGTCAAGAGTAAAAAGAGAAACAAGAGACCAAAAAATGCAGATGAGCTGAAGGCCACTGTCAAAGAAACCTGGGCTTCCATACCACCTCCGCAGTGCCACAGACTGATCACCTCCATGCCTCGCTGAATTGAGGCAGTAATTAAAGCAAAAGGAGCCCCTACCAGGTACTGAATACATATACAGTAAATTAACATACTTTCCAGAAGGCCAACAATTCACTAAAAATGTTTTTTCTATTGGTCTTATGAAGTATTCTGATTTGTTGAGATTGGTGGGTTTTTGTTAAATGTGAGCCAAAATCATCACAATTAAAAAACCAAAGACTTAAACTACTTCACTCTGTGTGCACTGAATTTAGTTAATACACAAGTTTCACAAGTTACTGAAATAAATGAACTTTTCCACAACATTCGAATTTATTGAGATGCACCTGCACAGGAGGACAGACACCAAGAGCTTTCTGTAATTACCAGTAATTCTGTGAAGCAAAACCAAACAAAATGCAAAAAAAGTAAAAATGACTGAAATTCTTCTGACCTTGCCAGATACAATTTTTTCATAGATCTGAATGGGTTGATCAGCAAAGAAAGGTGGGTATCCAGCAGCCATTTCATAGATCAGTACACCCAATGCCCACCAGTCAACAGCTTTGTTGTAGCCCTAACAAAGAAAAAAGAGAACCCTGAGGATTTGTTTAACTTGTAAAGGAGTAAGAGCTACCCATGTTTTCTTACCTTGCTGAGAATGATCTCTGGTGCCAGGTACTCTGGCGTACCACACAATGTCCAAGTTCTGCCTTTGACTCGTTTGGCAAAGCCAAAGTCTGTTACCTAAATCACATTCACAAATAAGAGTTATGGATAAAGCTCATTAAAATATAAATTACAAAACCAAAGTTATGGCAGTTAACCAGCAGTTAGTAAGTAACTGGCACACCTGGATGTATCCCTGATGGTCAATGAGCAAGTTTTCAGGTTTAAGATCTCTGTAGATGAGGTCTAGAGCATGAAGATACTCGAACGTCAGAACAATCTGAGCAGCATAAAACCGTGCATTCTGTTCACTATGAGGGAAAAATAAAAAACATGGTAAGTTAATTTCTAAGAGAAAAAAGACAGATAAAGAGTTTTTATTTTAAGCTGCTCACCTGAATCTTCCAATCCGTCTCAGATGTGAGAACATCTCACCGCCTTGGATATATTCCATGACCATGTATAAATTTGAATTATCCTGTTCAGGTTGTTAAAAAGAAAACAACATTATGCTATGCAATTCATGTATAATGTATAAAGGCATTTCTGTGCAATATAAATTGTCTGTGTACCTTAAAAGCAAACTCCAGCTTCACAAGGAAAGGAAAGGACACTGCTTGTAATATTTTTTTCTCGTTTAATGTGTGTTCTATCTGTTTAAGCTTCACCACCTTAAACAAAATCATCGAAAAACAAGGGGAAATTAGGGATAATTAAAAAAGAAAGAAAAACAAACAGACTAAAACACATTTCAAATAAAAATATCTATATTCTTTTAGCATTCTTTTTAACATACCAAAAGCACCAAAATTAATATAGTAAAAATCCCTTTTTTATTGAATACTTCTAAAGCAACCTAATTTGTGAAAAAAAAAAAAAACTGTCACTCCCATTTTGAACATAGATGTGAAAATTCAGTATTCAAACTTAATTTTTTTATAATTCATGGACGAAAACATTTTGTATTATGAATTTGATGTAGATTTTCTATAGTAATGCAATGTCTCATTTTAAAATGGTTTTCAAAGGATGAATTTTGAGATTTTAAGTTTTCAAATGATATATAATTTCTTATGATTTCTAAAGCATGGTAAGGAAAAGTTCAGAACTCCTGTTATGAAGTAGATTTTTGAGATGCACTATTGTCATAAATTAATCTATTACTCTTCCTACATAATTTGTAACACAAAAAGTGGTAACATATCTATTTAGGAGTCTTAGACCTTTCCAGTGATATATAGTTTGGTTTCATAAGTTACATGACACTTTAGCAGTCTTGACTATGTGACAGTCATCAGTGGAAACATCATCATGGCTGCTCACTGCGGTTTCATCCTGTCAGCAGAGGAAGTTTCAGTTTCCTCCCTACACTGTAAATATATTTGTAGTATTTCACATTATGTTCACGGCACATGAAACAAGGCCCAGACTATCCAGACTCAACTGAAACTGTTACAATTAACCTGTAACATGGATGAAAATATATACAGTTGAAGTCAAAAGTGTACATACCTTGCAGAATCTGCAAAATGTAAATTCTTTTAGAAAAATAAGAGGGATCGTACACAATGCATGTTATTTTTTTTTATTTAATACTGACCTGAATATGATATTTCACATAAAAGACATTCACAAGAGAAAATAATAGTGGAATTTATGAAAATCACCCTGTTCAAAAGTTTACATCTCCTTGATTCTTAATACTGTGTTGTTCCCTGAATGATCCACAGCTGTTTTTTATTTAGTGATAGTTGTTCATGAGTCCCTTGTTTGTTCTGAACAGTTAAACTGTCTGCTGCTCATCAGAAAAATCCTTCAGCTCCCACAAATTCTTTGGTTTTCCAGCATTTTTGTGTATTTAAAACCTTTCCAACAATGACTGTATGATTTTGAGATCCATCTTTTCACACTGAGGACAACTGAAGGATTCATATACAACTATTACAGAAGGTTCACACAATCACTGATGCTCCAGAAGGAAAAACCATGCATTATTAGCTGGGGGTGTAATTTTCTTATTTTGCCTAAATATCATATTTTTTTCATTTAGTACTGCCCTTCATAAGCTACAGAATGCATGGTTTTTCCTTCTGGAGCATCAGTGAGTGTTTGAACCTTCTGTAAAAGTTACATATGAGTCCCTCAGTTGTCCTCAGTGTGAAAAGATGGATCTCAAAATCGTACAGTCATTGTTGGAAAGGGTTCAAATACACAAAAATGCTGGAAAACCAAAGAATTTGTGGGACCTGAAGGATTTTTTCTAAAGAACATCTATCACCAAACAAAAAACACAGCTGTGGATCATTCAGGAAACAACACAGTATTAAGTATTATGTAAACTTTTGAACAGGGTCATTTTTATCAATTCAGCTATTATATTTTCTTGTGGACTATATGTGAACGTCTTTTATTTGAAATATCTTCTTCAGGTCAGATAAAATAAATAAATAAATAAAATAACATGCATTTTGCACAATCCCTCTTATTTTGCTAAAATAATTAATATTTTGCAGATTCTGCAAAAAAGTTGCAACTTTTGACTTCAACTGTATATTTTTTTATATTAAAATATGAACAAATTATGTTTATATTGTTTTTTTTTATGCACAATATTAGTAGCATTTCAGTTTAGGTGTTTAATCTGAATGAGTGAAACTTATATAATCGCTTTTAGGCCAATCAGTTTAAGCAACCTAAAAAATGACACAGCAAGAACTTATAATGTCAAATGTGGTGCTGAGCATGCAATTCACTGATAATCACTGATCACTCAAAATAAACTGAACATTTTTCAAATTCAGAATTAATATTTAAATCATATTTAAACTCTAGTTATTGTCAATATTCTTTAATTAATTAATTAAATGTAATTATTTTAGTTTCGAGTCACCATTAGGAAACATAACTGTTTTACTGGTGCATAAAAATAAAAATAAAATAATATGTTTTTTTTTTTTTTTAATGTTCTTTGTTTGTGTTTGTGTCTCTAACTGACACACAAATTAAGCATACTTAGATTGTTTAGTGGAAAGGTCTAGTTAGCACATTTTGCATCAGTAATGTCCAATATTGGTATTCAAAATGCAAGCTTATTGAACTATATTGAGCTATAAACTATAAAGTTTTATTAATTGTTCCAATTCTATGAGAATAGGGAAGTTCACACCACAGCTATATGTTGATGACAGAGAAACCATATTTTTTTCCCAGCTGATGAAAGCTAAAAACATTGACAACTAATCAGAATCCACAGAGCTTGTACCTTTATAGCAGCAGACAACATAAAAGCAGTGTATACTAATAATAAACAGAACGTGGTCTTAAATCATTTACTTTTGAGTGCTTATGGCTTATGTGCTCTGAAATAACAGAACACCCCTCATTTTTCATAGCAGTACAACCATTTTTTTCTTAAGTTGAGTTTTATTTACAGTGATGCACTGAAAATGTCAGTGTCTTTATAGTAAATTCCTCCTTCTTGGAAAACTTGAAAATAAATACTTTCATAATAATATAGATTTCGCATCTCTGCAAGACCCCTTATTAAGAATACATTTAGCTAAATACAATTCACTAAAACATGTCTTCTGCAGAGGACAAAAAACGGTTGCTGGATCCTGCAAGAAGTTATAGAGTGTGCATACTCACTTTTTCTTTGTCCAGAATCTTCATAGCATAGTATCGACCCGACTGTCTGTGCTTGACCTGCATTACTCTTCCAAAAGATCCAGTGCCAAGAGTTTTCAGTCTGTCAAAATCATCTAGACACGATGTGCTCTGCAGAACCAAGGCAGACGTCAACAATTAGTTCTGTTAAAAACAACTGACTTTGACTTTCCTGTTCATTGTAATAAAGCTCTCATACCTGTGTCTGACAGTCCCATTTTATTAAGAAATCCTCTTTAGCCTTTGCCAAGAATTCTTTCACTAAATGAACAGATAACAGAATTAACACCAGTACACAAAATCAGAAAATCAGAAATCAGAAAATTGCTTTATTTTGACTAGAACACACGTTTACACAGAAGTTTATTTAATGTATATAAGTTGGGTCTAGCTATATGAATCATTCTGTTAGCATCGTCTGGGATTTCTAGTTCTGAGCATGGGAGCTATTTTATGTTTTTGTAGAAGATTTAAAAAGGCGGCATCTTTAAATGTCAGTGGAGGGACTAGTTGTCTTTATGAAAGGACAGCACCATATATGTTAGACAGAAAAAGTGTGTTCTGTTGCTAGCTGTAGTGAACTGAAATATATCAAATTGCTGGCAGGTTTCTGCTACAGAGTATTTGAGTTGAGTTTCATGTTATAAAAACACATTTCCAACAGGTGAAACCACTGTGAAACTGAAACTTATTTTAAAACTAGCAAAATACAAAAGCAAAGATGGCTTAACACAAAATGTGGATGATTTCTGCTTGTTTAAGGCCTTGCCAAAATATAATACAGCAGTTTCAGCACATCACCTGAATATAAGATTTGATTTGCACGTGTTTAACAGTCAATAACAGTGGTGTATTTGGTTACATTTTACATTTACTTTTTTTTTTTTTTTTTTAAAAAGCTGCTTTTCACTAATACGTTTAGTGTTTTTCAAATTTTGCTGGCTGTGAGAAGCAAAAGCTGATCTCTTCCTGTTAAAACCGCAAAAAGTCTGACAACAATCAAAGTATACAGAAATATACCGTATGCACTTGGACAAGGCTAACACATTTTACTCTGCAGTTAATTGCAATAAAAGACCTACATCATATCCTTTAATCTAGAGGTTGTGAAAATTCATCAGAGACCCTCTACAGTAAATGCGATGATTTTATTTAGATCAAAAGTCAATCAGTCTAAGAAAACAAGTCTTTTGTGCATTGACGTTTCTTAATAGAAAGAATGAAATCTTTAAAAGATATAGAAATATTTCGCTTAAAAGGCTTTGACTTACTTGTTGCATCCCAAAGGATGGTATACTCTGACACATGTGGCCCCTCATTCTCTAGTCCTTTCTCCTGGTGCCCTTTCCGATATTTGTAAAAAAAACGGCTAGCTAACGTGTCCAGCCTCTGAAGGGCAGAGTTAGTGCCTGATGACTGCCCAAAGTTTGGATCTTTTGCCTGGGCCATCACACGCACTGTTCAAACTGAAGGAAACTCTCAACTGGTTGATAACCACAAATGCTCTTCAACTAAAGTCTCTGTAGCACAGAAGCCATAGTCATTTCCTGTTCGAGAGGCTTAGATTAACAAGCGAGTTCTTGTCGTACCACTAACTGAAGTTATACTTCCTGTTAGAGTGACAATGAAGAAGTAAATACACCAGGCCATTTGCTCAACACAAAAAACAGTGGAGAAAAACAAAAAGACACTCTAAAGTTCCAAAGGCCACCACAAGGAGAATGTATTGATTCTCACTAAGAGATAACTTGTGAACACTACCATGTGGAAAGGTTTTAAGAAAATACAGTTACAGTTAAGCTATGTATTGCTGCAGTGACATGTCACTTGATCATATCATTTGATTAGACCATGATGAGATGTAAATGCGGTGTGCCTTATGTGTTCAATAAAAATGTGCATAATGTTTCTAAAATGACTTAATGTATTGATTTAAATCTAAAATTTAAAAATGTATGTTGCTGTTGTGTGCTTTACAAAATCATTTCACATTGATAGGTTCATTAATGTGACTCAGTTATGATTTATGTAATTACTACTGTAACTAATTATGTATTTATTTATTTTTTATTTATTTATTTCAGCAGGATGCAGTTAAACAATTAAAGAGTTGCGTGGTGGTCAGTTGGTCTAATTCGGAGATCAAAATGCAATAAAACGCTGTTGTTGTCCATTAGCAACAGATACCCCCCCAAATAAAAAAATAAGCCAGCACATAAACAAAACAAAACCCCAGAAAAACAAAAAACAACCAAGGCCGTAATGTGTCACGGTTAAGTCGTGGCGCCATCAAGCGGCGAACAGACGGAATAAACATTAGTGATGAAACGAATTTCTTAGTACTGTATTTTTGTAAAATTTCAGTCTACACTATTAGCTAGTTTATTCAGATTCACTTTACTAAATCGTAACAGTAAAGTTACAGACAATTGCTAATGACAATGACGAAGTTTAAATATATCTAAAACATAATGTAAGTTACAAGGTAAAGTGCGGCTGTATAATTACGTAGACCCACTGTGATTTTAGTCATCTTTTAATTGGAATCTATACACACAGTCAACAATGCTGAAAATGCTTGAATTTTTTGGCTAGGCTAGATTTCAATGTTACGTTCATACAATAACATCGAAAAAAAGAAGAAAATAAGATTATTTCGTACTTTAGTAATAGGAAATACATACAATGTTTATTATTAGCCTCTTATTATTAGTTATCTGAATAAGAACCCGGATGGAAACATTGCTTTGTTGCTAAGAGTCAGTGCTCTTAGGAAGAGTCCATGTTTTTCAGAGTGGGTAATAATGGCCATTCACCATTTTTATGCTAATTATGGTCACTCACCACATGCCTCTTAATCTACTGTTTAGAAATAAACAGTAATTTTACAAATTCTTTAAGGAATACTAATGGACAAATTGTGGTTAAATTATATTGTGTTATTAGTGCTGTGTAAACAGTATGCAGTCCGTGCTCCCCTAATTGAGGAATGGATCGGTCCATCTTCATCGTACACTTGCGGTAACTGGACAACATACAGAGCAGATTGAAGGATTTCATTCAAAGCCAAACATTTAAATGGCATGTTAAAAAATAACAATATACATTACGGTCAAAAATACAATTTATACACTAAGAGACAGAAAAGAGCAACAGCGACAGCATCGCAGACAGGGTCTGGAGCCTGTGTGTAGGTAATTCACTCAAAACCTTCTCATTTTCATCATCATTGATCTGATCGCAGGTGTTACATAGTTTTTACAAAATAATAATAATCATGTTACTGACATTTAATTTAATGGCTTGAACTCCGCGGTTGTAAGCCATAAGGATGTCTTGTGTGTCAGGATGCGGCGCATCTCTCACCGCATCCGCATCTGCCGTTTATAATTAATGATTATTTGTCACTTTAATAACATGCACTATAACCTAAACATTATTGATAAGTTGGGAATTTTCGGTGTGCAGTTTAGTTGAAGAGCTTCATAAATGCTGGCAATCCTGTGTTTTATTATCATCTGGGCCTCCTTGCTTTAGGAGATCCTGCAGTGAATTCAAAGGCAAAGGAATCACATGACAGCGCAAATTAACCAGTTTTTAGCTTTGAGTTATTACGAAGGAAGGAAAAGGAGACTTAAAGGAGAGAAGCAAGTGTTTGGATGCACATCTGGTCTCTGGCATCCTCATTAAATATGGCCTACACAAAGGCCATCACATGAATGAACTGGTGCACATGAGCCAGATCAGCAAAAAACAGGACCAGGATCTGTACATTCATCCACCCCATGCCACATCTAGCCTTTTCAGCAGCAGACCTCATATAACATTTGGGTGCCATGAGCTCTGTGCTGTAACAGACTAGGGAGTCTAAAAGTAGATTACATCACTGAAGTCTGCTGTTGATGGGAGACAAGGTTTTTTTTTTGTTTGCTCATTGGTTCATTGTTTCAAGAAATATTCTTGTTATGGATTGTTCAGACTAGGAGCTTTGGGATTTCTGGTGTTAGCTTTTTTCACCGGTGTGGTTATGATGTTGCCAAGGAGACATATAGGCCCATGTCTAATTTTAGAAATTTATACAAAACTTAACACCCCACGCTTAGTGTGACTTCACACATGTAGTTTAGCAGAGGTTTGAGTTTTTTTCTCATTGCTTAATACATGGAAAAGTATTGTACATGATCAGTGCCAGACAACTAGAACAATTAATCTTAAAATTGGCATTCCTTTGGCTTGAATTAATTTGCAGATGAGTAAATTATGGTATAATTTTTTGGTGAACTATCCTTTTATGGCTAACATAAGATATGCATCAGTCACAAGCAGTTTTGGGGAAAGTTACTTTTAAAAGTAATGTGTTACAATATTGCGTTACTCCCTAAAAAAGTAACTAATTACTTTACTTAGTTACTTATTGTGGAAAGTAATGCGTTACATTACTTTTGCGTTACTTTTTAAATGTGTGCAGGGCTTGCTTGTTTGTTTTTAATATAAAAATGTTTGATTCTTAACAAATGTAAAAGCCCTTTCACACCAAATTGACGTCTGTACAGTAGAACTGTAGGAAAAGAAAGTTCAACACTCTTCAGCAATGAGAAAAAAAAAGCACAAATGTTAGTTAATATAAAGTAAGTTTTGCTTATTAGTACGCTGCAAAAAATGCTTTTCTTACTTAGATTTTTAATCTAAGATTCTTAGATTCTTAAATCAAGAAGGACTTTCTAGACACGTACAAATAATTGCCTTGTTTTTTCTGAAAACAAGTCAAAATTAAGTGTGTTTTTGCTTGAAACGAGTAAAATAATCTCCCAATGGGGTCGGCTAAATAATCTTGTTTTCTGTTTGAAATAAGATCAAATTTTGCTTATACCCCATTGGCAGATTATTTTGTTTGTTCTAAGCAAAAACTCACTTAATTTTGACTTGTTTATTCCGAAAACAAGAAAATAATTTTTTACTTGTCTAGAAAAATCCTGATTTAATTTGTTTTTTTGATATTTTGGCAGGAAACAAGACAAAAAATCTAAGTAAGAAAAGTATTTTTGCAGTGAATGGTTGAATTGGATCAACAAATGTCAGCAGCAAAGTCATTGGTTAATAAAATGGGATTAAATACATAAAGAAAACAAAAAGTAACTGGTGTTACTTTTTTGAAAATGTTTGTATTTTATAGTACAACTGTACAACTATTTTTTTGTGTCTTAACTTCCTAATTTTTAAACCAAGCTGACAGAAAACTGCTGATAGTCCTTTTTTTGCTGGCAACATTGTAAATGCTTTTCAGTAGAAATCTGGGGAAATAAGTGCTGCAATGCCATTACCAAATGGTATAAGCATCCCAAACTCACAGCACATGCAGAAATGGAGTTCATAAGCAGCATTTACTATGAACTGAGACGCTCTGACTATAAAAGCTCTATATATACTATATATACTCAGCACATATATTTAATTACATTGCAGCCTTTGTGATTTGATTATCACACTAAACCATATCATGATTTTATTTTGATACATGGTGCAGACCTTACAGAAATGCAAGTATGTGATTTTCATGTAAAAATGAACAATCAAACAAATATATGTATAAATAAATACAAAGAATGTTTATTTTTAAAAATGAGCTTATTAGTTTTTGTAATGTAATGTTTAAATCTTGGTTTGGCGGGTACTTTTTAATGAACGATCAACAAGTGTAATTAAATTGCCCCTTTTTTAAATTGACATACCAAGGATTTCGATTTCCTGTCAAAAGTGTTCAGTATTTTTGTCGGCAGAAACAAGTCTTGCTGCGTTTAAGAGGTGTTTTCTAATTTAAAAAGTAAGTTTGGTTGATATGCTGTCTGAATGGGGGCAATTAGATGTCACATTGGTCACAGTGTGTATGGCATGCAGCTTTGTGGGTCACTTTTTGCTCTCAATCAACAATGTTCACCACCTGTCAAACTCTCTCTGACCAAATGGTAGAAAATAGTATGTCAAAATGCTATTAAGTATTAGGATTGTAAAGAAGTAAAAGTCTTGATATTGATGGTTTAATCTGTCACTATGGTTACAGAGAGGAAGGGATTGACAGAATGCATGCATATTAACACAAAGTGCAACAGTTTTTGTACAGAGCTTGATAGTTGTCAGTTACAAAACAACCTTTGAATTGATCCCTTTTGTAAACTCAGAGATGAGAATTTGGACAGCAGTCAAATTTTCACTAAATCTTGGTGTGTGAGATAGTGAGAAACAATCCTAGTAGTGTTAAAGAGTCTAAAAGTGTTAATAAGATTAAATTTAGCAAATTTAATTAGCAGTCATTGGTGACGATGTTGAGAATACAGGATATGGCTTTGCTTAGTAACATCTTTGATTTCAGGCAGAATACTATATTGTGATGTCGCTCCTTTATTTTTACTTACTGCTTATGATTTTGGTTGAAAATTACTCATATTGTGTTAGAGATTTTGGTCATATTGCATTCTTGGTCAGTTTTCTCTTTCAGGTTAAGTAGTGTTATTTCGATGCAACAGTTTGCAAAGAATTTTGCGACTTTGTTAAAATCAGCAACTCTGTTGCCCTTGGCGGACAGTAGTGAAGTATTTTTACTAGGAACCTATAAAATCTTTTTTTTTTTTTTTTCAAATTGTGTTTTTTCCGTTTTAATTTTTCTGGTCTTCTTTTTAATGGTTAAATAAAACCGTATTAATCAAAAAAGCATGTCTAATTCAATAAAATCATGAAACTTACATGAAACTATACAATTTAACACCAATTTATTAAAGGATTAACAAACATGACAAGTTCAGGGCCCTATGAAATATTGCATATTATTGTTACCAAATTCTGGTTTTAGCATGTCTAATTATTTTGCTTATTAGACTATTATACGATTCGAATGCTCCTATTCAATATATAGGGTCAAAAATGGTCCATATGAGTTTTTATCTTGCATATATGGTAGTTATGCAATAGCAGTGCAAACACAAGCAAAGCTGTTTTCCTGAATTTCTGAACAGTTACAAATTGGATGTTGATTTTATACAACAGTTCAATAAACAAGAAGTTAATATATTGAGTTACATTGTATACATAGTATTGTCAATATTGGCTGCCAATATTGCAAAAACCGCAACACACAGTGGTGCTCCATTCTGTTCTGTAATTCAGCGTTTTGTATTCACTGATTTATTGATCTATTTGTAGACAGTCACTTGCTTGAATTCCTGAATAAATCATTCATTTGAATGAATTGGTTAGATGAATCAGTGACTCACTCAAGCCTCTTTCACACAGCGATTCTGGAAAATACATGGATAATGTGTCCCATGATTTGTCTCGGAATCATTTGATTTTAGTTCATTCACACTGTCAGTGATTTTCCATAATCTTTGTGTGTGCGTTCACACACAACACGTACAGATCCTGTAAAGACACGTGACATTTGGTTGTGGCATGTAATGCGATGCATGAGGTCATTTACTAAGCTGGTGAATGACCTCAGCTTCAGCGCGGACAGTGAGAAGCTCCCTGATTGCTGCTTCATTCCAGTTTGCACTTGCTTTTTTACTTGTGAACGCTGATCTGCCTTCAAAAAACCTGGTAAAAGAGTTGCACGGTAACATGCATCATCACTACGACAGCGGCATTGGTTCTGCCTTTTGTTTACACAGCGCTTGTTCCGGGACTGATCCCGTCAATGTTACTAGGATCATTCCCGGAATCAATCCCAGAATGTGTTTGCATTCACACAAAAGGCAAATTTCTGGAATCTATGCGCTGTGTAAAAGGGGCATCAGTAAGTCACAGCTATTGGCAATTTTAGTTTTATATTTAAAGTATCATTTCATTAGAAAATTCCATATTTCATTAATTAAAATAATATATTTTATAGACAAATACATCTAAATTGCTTTAGCTGTAACATCTGTGCCACTTCTGGAGCGCAAATATGCATTTAGTTAATACTGATTTTGTTTGATTGGTAGCACCCTATAGTGCCTTATTATTCTAATTAAATGTATTAAATATAAGAACTTAGGGATGTCCCAATCAGGTTTTTTTGTGCCCCCAATCCAAGTCATTAAATATTGAAATCCGATATTGAGTCCCAATCCCATGCTTGTATTTTTCAATCCAATTCTTGCACTTTATATGTACAGTAAGCAAAATAAACACAACATAAAGGGGGAAAAATTGGAGATAAGACTAAAAAAAATGAAGCTTGTGAATGTCAGAATGCCAGTCTGTCAGTCAAGTCCAAAGCAAGACGCAATCCAAAGTAGCACGTTTTGACGCTGTCTTAAATAGTCTGATGGCAGATAAAAGTAAATGGAGCAATAAATGTCTTTTTTCCCTTTAAATGATAGTTGATAAACTGAAAAAGTGAACACTGCCACCTACTGCACCAGCGTGACAGCTGACGTAAAATAAGGATCATGCTTAGGAGAGTCAGTACTAATCACTTAATTGGCCCAGATCCTTGAGATCGGCTTTACATCCAGTAAAAATCAATCACACATCTAATAAGGTTATTAAAAATGACCATTTAAGGTGCAAATATAATCCCCTAATAAAAAAGTAAAACATTTTGTTACTGCTGTGATTTAGCACCAAACAGAATTAAAAAAAAGCTCTGGGAGTCAGCTTCACAGCAGGCCTATACCAGTCAAGGAACCACTCAGTGGAATAATGTCTTAATTGTTATTGACAAAATCCCAGAAAATATTAATATATCTTTTTTTTATCAATATTTTGTCTTACTCATGAGCATCTTTTTGTCTAGGCCCATGTCCATATCTTTGAGTTCACATCTACATTGACTGCCATCCCTTTCAGCTCATGAAAGTCAGCATGAAATGCATAGATGAAAGTTCATCTATGCATATTGTATATCTCAATCAGTGTCATAGCTGGACCTTCTGGTGAAACCTCTAGACTTATCTGGTGACGTATGGAGGACTCCAAGCCTTTTGTCCTCTTAAACCCTGTCCCTGCAAGTTCCATTTTTGAGTGCAATACCAACATATCAACATCTAATCAACAATCAATGCATAGAACCAAGTCCCTGTCCTACATTTTTTTATTTTTTGATAATCTTTTACAAGAAATGATGTGTTACTACTTCTGCTTTTGCACATTACAAATTCTCACACGTATATTTGATCTAATTATTAATTCATTAAATAGTAATCAATGGGATTTATTATACCTTTTTCTCCAGATTAAAGGATTAGTTCACTTTCAGAACAAAAAAATTCAGATAATGTACTCACCCCCTTGTCATCCAAGATATTCATGTCTTTCTTTCTTCAGTCGTAAAGAAATGATGTTTTTTTTTGAGGATTTTTCTACATATAGTGAGAATGTTTTCATTGTAAATGCTGAAAAATGACTAAAACTAGTCATTTTAGTTTTACATTTAAAGTGTCATTTCATTAGAAAATTCCATATTTCATTAATTAAAATAATATATTTTATAGACATAAATACATCTAAATAGCTTTAGCTGTAATTTTAGGATTTATTATACTTGTACTCATCCTCTTGTCATCCAAGATATTCATGTCCTTCTTTCTTCAGTCGTAAAGAAATTATTTTTTTTGAGGATTTTTCTACATATAGTGTGAACTTCTATAGTACCCCCAAGTTTGAACTTCCAAAATGCAGTTTAAATGCAGCTTCAAGGGACTCAATCCCAACAATCCCAGCCAATGAAAAGGGGTTATTTTTTTTTAAGATCGATTAACAAATTGAAAATGTATATAATTTTTAACCTCAAATGCTTGTCTTGTTTCATCTTGCATACGTAGTCTGTGTGATTCTGGGTCAATACAGTTAGGGTATGTCGAAAAACTCCAATCTCGTTTTCAATTTTTGTTCTGAAAGTGAACTAATCCTTTAAAAGCTCAAATGGCAATTACTCTAGTTTATACCTTACTAACAATGAGCCCAGTTGAATAAAATGTAAACCAATGCACTATACTGAAAGAAGTTTAATAGTAATAGCATTATGAAAGGCAGGCACTGTTATTGAAATATAAAGATGTTATTGTGAGACTCAAGAACATATTTTCAGAAGCATTTGGACTCATCCTGGACTTGAACGATAGTCATAGAAAATATGTTGGACGTCCAAGTCCGATTTTGTCTGGGTTTGTTTACTTGTACTACTAAGCAAGTGCTACTTGCTTGTGAAAATACTGTAGTATTTCATGTAGGAATAATAAAAAAGTAATCAATTAATCGATTAAAGTAATCAAAGAGTCTGAATCAAACCCTGGTAGGTTATTATGATATGCAGCTCTGAAGTGAAATGTTCACTCAGTGGTGCTAAAAGTTAATTACATTTTCTAAAACATGAGCATGAAGCAGCATTATGTAATCTTGGGCATATTGCAGCAGTTCAGACATAAAATGTACACTAGTTAAACCTAACCATTGGTGTTAATTAAGGTGGAAAAGCAAATTGAGGCAGAAAAAAGAAACAGTGTTTGCTCTCTGACTCCCTCTACAGCTGAGAGAGGCGTGAGCAGGAAGTGATGCGACGTCTCAGAGGAAATAAATAGTGAGTGGATTGTGGGTGGTGGAGCTGTCAGAGTGATGCATGATAGCAGGAGATTACTCAAGCACTCATTCATCAAACACACGCCTGCCTGTCATTGCGTTGCTGTGTTGTGCTGTAACAGATTGACTGTAGCTTCGTAAATTGCCTGAATGTCTCTTTTAGCGACTGTTCTAATTGCATTAGTATTTCATAATTTGTAAATTGTATTGATAAAGCAGATGTCTTTTATGCAAATATTTCGTTGCAGCGTTTTGCTCTGAGCTAATTTCAGGAACACAGTGGTGACTGGGTTTTCTTAGTAGTTTTGCAGTTTATTGGTCATCCCTTGGTGGAGACAAAACTTTTGAAGGGTGAGTCAGAGCCCAGAGACTTAACCTTTCTGAATGAAGCACTGAAGCGAATAAATGAACAATTCGGATATATGACATTTTATACGAATTTTCCTTTTCCCTTTCCCTCTGTCACTAAAGGGACTTTAGAGGGATAAAACACTGTTTGAGATTAATCTGAAAAAGAAAATCTTCCGCATACAGTTGCAACAAACGAATTAAAAAACAAAACAAAAACAAAAACAAAACAACACTCCCCAAACCCTAAAATAAAACATTAATATTCAGTCGGGTCAGTTTTGGGAAGATATTAAATCGTAACTTATTTAAAAGCTACTCATAATTTCAAGTTAAAACTACAGTTACAATCAAGTTTTGAAAAAACTTGAAAAACAAAGATTACCACAACTTCAGTGAAGCTCCTTAAAAGGGTAATATCTACATATATTCTGTAACTGCCCAATGATTTATAATTCATAATGAAGTAATTTAACTAGTTGAAAAAGTAGTAATGAACAGCAGAATTTAACCAAATGTTTTACTACAAAAGATATATAAACCAACTGTGATCTGCCACTAGAATGCTTCAGTGCTGCAGTACACTGTAAAAAACTATTTGTTGAGTTAACTTAAAATAATTTGTTACCTAGCTGCCTTAAAATTTTAAGTTCAGTCAAGTTGAAAAAAGTTTAGTCAACTTGAAATGTTACATTTTAGTAAGTGACAACTTAGATGTTTGAATTGATTCAACTTAAAATTTGAAGGCAGCTGAGTAACAAACAGCTGTTAAGTTTAATTTTTTTTTTTTTTTTAGTTTAGTCAACTCAGATATCTAAGTTGTCACTTTGTACAACTTAACATTTAAACTTGAATAAACTTATTTCTGTCATAACAATTCTCTGAGGGATTGGCATGGTAAAGTACATGACAATGTTAATGTATTTGGTCTTGGCAGAATAGATCTGCTACGCTGCTGCTGCTGCGACAGAGCAAGTACCGAGACTTGCTCCTGCCAATATATCCACAACATGCAGCTGTAAGCATATAAGAAACACTACTGCTGCACATATAACACATATAACAATTGACCCCCATATAGCATATATGAATCACCTTGTAGCAGATCTACACAGGTGGAGCTAGGGAAGGTGGAGGGTTTCTGAAGCATGCTGCAAACTGCTACACCTGGCACTAGTCATGTATTTGAATGTTGAGCAGTGAGCTCATTGGCTACTGATACAGGAGAGAACCAATCGGCTGTGCCATGTGATTATGATGTCATGTTGTCAGATTGATTTAGACCATCGGACTGAATTCTAGAGTTTCATGCCAGAACTCTGTATTTGAGTTGACTGAACTTAAAATTTATGGCAGCAGGGTAACAAATAATTTTAAGTTGACTCAACAAATTGTGTTTTTTACAGTGTACATGTAAGTAAGAAAAACACTGTATGTAATTTATCAGATTTAGGCATTGATATTCTTTTTGATGCTGAATCAAACACTCCATAACTCTGCAATTTTATTTTATTTTTTTCTTGTTTTTGGGAACTTTGTAGAATTTTCTTAGAAATCATAATGATCAACTCGGATCATGTGTTTCTTAATAACCAATCACATTACAGCCTTGATGAAATCAATTAGTTTGTCTAATCAATTAGTTTGTCTAATTTGATGAAATTAGACAAACTTGGGGGGGGGGCGCATGTCCTAAAAGGTTGAAAACCCCTGCTCTAGTGCACAGACTCTGGCTCCAATGTACTCACATTTACAGAAATTCTATGCAGTGTGTGCGGAACCGAACTGAACAGCTAGTTGTTAATGACGTATCTAAACGCTCATCTGTACGTGAGATGCAAGAAAATAACGGTGAAAAGGACTTTTAGTCTGCGTTCACGAGCCCTGCACTGAAGCGAGACAGGGTTGCCAGATCTTCATAGAAAAAAAACAAAAACAAAACAGACAAGGACAAGTGCAAAAAAAATAAAAAATAAAAAACTGTAAAACACCCGATTGCTTTATGTTTTATAACACCAAAAAAAAAAAAAGTATCTCATATCTGCCACAAACAACTTTATTAACTCCATAAAGTGCCTAGCTTTATTAGCTAAGACCAAATAACAGGCCTAAAAGCTCTTGTAAATACAAAGACATGGCAACACTGCAAGACAGCGCTCTCTAATGCCGAGTTCACACTGCATGATTTTCAAAGTCATCAGATCGCCGTTGTTTTCACACTGCACGACTATCTGGGGTAGCATTCAGTTGCTGCAGTGTTCACATTGCACGACGGATCGGCGACAGGAGTTTACACACTGCATGACCTTACAATAGGAAGAATCGCTGACAATGCCGTCTGGTCCGCAAACTCAATGCACACGAGAAGTGATAACGAAATAATGCAAGATCACGCTGATATATTGTGATCTAAGGTCCTTCCCGGACACAAAATCATTAACAAAAATTACTTCAGTGTTAACAACATTCTGCTGTGAACATTTTATGTAGGCTACACAATAAGCACTTGAAAATGAAACCAGCGTTTTGTGCATTTTATTATGAGTTTAGCCTATTACTTATAGCCTACAAAAGTTCTCACATTGATGAAAAGGAAGATGCTATAAATCTTCTGTCTTTTATAGAAGATTATTTAAAGGAAAAACCCTAGCCCCCTCTTATGTTTAATTACTTTTTATAGCACACTTTTTTTAAATCGTTTAAATTCATCAAATCGCATTTTACTTTCACTTTTGATTTAGTGGCATTTCGGCCTCTATTTATTGACAACAACAAAACTATATATATATATATATATATATATACAGGGTGCGATTTGTGAAAAAAGCAGAGGGGGGATGCTTTTGAAAACTAATATTAGTGTAATCTGTTAACATTGCACATTATATACATCTTTTTAGATAAGTACCAGATTGTCATGTCATCAAATGTGATTCATAAAAACATTAGTTAGTCCTATTAATTGTAAAGATTTCATTTCAAACAACGAATAAATTATATAAGCGAGCAAAGATCAACCACTGAGTCGCAAAATGATTCACTGTTTCGAAGCGCTCCAGTCAGATCGCGAATCATTTGATTCAGAACGGGATATCAAAGCGCGTATGGCGAATCATTTGGTTCAGAGCCGGACTTTAAAGTGCGTATCGAGAATCATTTGATTCAGAACCGGACTTTAAAGCGCATATGGCGAATCATTTGATTCAGAACCGGACTTTAAAGCGCGTATCGCGAATCATTTGATTCAGAACCGGACTTTAAAGCGCATATGGCGAATCATTTGATTCAGAACCGGACTTTAAAGCGCGTTTCGCGAATCATGTGATTCAGAACGCGCGCTTTATGCAATTAGAACGGCGTTTTTTTACGGCGTCTTGTGGCAAGCCAAACGCGCGTAAAAAGCGGCGCTTTCTTAAACACTTAAACGGCGTGAAATACGGCGTTTTTGACAACTTACGCGCGTATTTTACGGCGTTTGAAATGAGGACGGCGTATTTCACGGCGTTACAAGTATCTTTAACGCCGTTAAATACGGCGTTTTAGAAGTAAACGCAATTCAGCTATAGCGTAATTCTGACCCTTTTGGCTAGCCATAAAAAAGGGACTTAAAAGCGCGTATCGCGAATCATTTGATTCAGAACCGAACTTAGGAGCGGGTTCGCGGGATGGTTTTATCCCCACCGGGGATAATAATAATTCAGCAGAGGCAGGGATGCATAGACCAGAGGGGGGGAAATCCCCACCATCCCCCCTGCAAATCTCACCCTGTATATATATATATATATATATATATACTATATATATAACAGCATGCTTAATATATTAACAAAACCATGATGTTTTGTTAATATATATATATATAGGCTTAATTTAAAATAAAATAACTTACACAAAGTTTAAATAAAACCAGCACAGTGGAACCAAATAAATAAGAAACGAATGTTTAAAAAAAGTCCAAAATCTTCTTCAATAAACAAAAATCTCCCCAAACTTCCTGCTGCCCTGTATCTTGCTCTCTCATTGGCTGTAGGTCATCGCCAATGAATGTTTCAGTCAGAGCTCATTTCACACAGCAGGATTTTGAATCGCCGACAGGTCTAGATATTTAGCATGCCAAATATTTGACGGGCATCGGCGATTCTCTCAGATCGCGTCTTTGGTAATTCACACTGTGTGATTGTCACTCGCGTGAACGAGCACCGATTTGGGGCATTTGACGGCGATTTCGCAAAACCTGTCGGCGAGTGAAAATCGGGCTTAAAATCGTGCAGTGTGAACTCGGCATAAAGGAGCCTCCCGAGCAAAACAAAACACAGCATGTTTATCAGTGCTAGTTTAGTTAAAATAGCCGGACAAAAAGATACTTTAGCCAAAAAATACTAAACAGCTAAATTCGTATTCACTCCTGCAAGACTTGGTATGATTGCGTTCATATAAGCAGCAAACCGTACCGGAGATCACATGAGCCGTACCCCAGACGGTTCGCAGGTGCGCACCCGAGTTCGGAAGACACCTAAAGTGCTAGTGTGAAAGCACCCTAAAGAATACATCGTTTGCACTTTGCCCAATTGGTTAATCGTGTCAATGGATTGATCGGAGCATTTTTTTTTGTAAACGCAGTCAAAATAAGGGTTGGAAATAATTATATTCTCTCAGAGACGACCAGAGACAAATGTACTTCAACATATTATGTTACTGTTAACGGTATATCACTGACTTACATTATTCCCTTATTATTTCTCTGGTGTCTTTCTCTTATATAGTGAAAAACATGAGAAAGAAACGTATCTCGCATAAAACAGGTATTTTTTTATTTTATTTTTATTTTTTTAAATAGGTGCATGAAATAAAGCTGCTCTTAATTTTCATTGTTGATTGCAGTGTTAATAATTTTAATTATAGGCCTATAATTCATTGTATAAATTAATAGACCTATTTGGTGTATTTGTTTAAACAACATAAAGCAAAACACTGAACAGTCACAAAATCATTTGCAAGTGGTCGCATGAGATGCATATGAGACTGGTAATATGATGGTATTATGGTGATATGAGACTGGTAATAGTACTGGGTGTAAGAATATGAGCAAACAGTTTTGGTCATTCCCTTTCAATTTTTATTTATAATTGGAATCTTTAAATCAACCATTTTATGTTGCTTTATTTTTAAACTTTGATCTCTTTATGTGTTTTCTATTATGTCCATTTGTGTGGAATCAGTATGTCCAATGCACTTTACAAATACACCACCAGAAGTCAGTGTTGTATTATATTTTACTGTCTGGGTTGCCATAAAGTAACATTGGCAATTACTGAAAATTTAATAAAAAATCAGGAACATTTAATTAAAAAATGGCCTTTAAAAAAGTTGACAAAGAAAGCTAAATAATTAAAGCATAAACAGATTATGAACCACATAAACCATTTTAATCACTGTGCAATTTTTCAGAGCATTTAATTTACATGTATCCACATGGTAGATGCTTTTGTCCAAAGTCACTTACATTGCAATTTGATCAGTTCTAAGCGCAAAAACACAGACACATTTTAAAGATGTTTACAAAATACTTAATACTTTAAATATTTTTAATTTGTATGCTAATCCCCGTGTAAACAGGTTCTGTAAAGAATTTCTAAATAGATTTTAGACATTTTAAGATAGCATGAACTGTGAAGGAGTCACTTTATATGTTAAGTTATGGGAGATATTTGTAGAAGGTCACCATCATTGCTAGAGTTATGTGCAGGGCTGTTGGATGTAGTTGTGTGTGCTTTATTTTCTCAGTCAGTCATATTAGTGATGACTAAACAAAGCTTTGCGAATAACCAAGTCTTTCCTCTTAACTGTATCAAAAGAAAAAAAAAAAAAGGTTCATTGCTCAAAGCTTTGAAACCATTAAGTGGTCACGACAATGTATAGCACATACCAAACTGCTGTTTTCCGTTACACCTCTTGGTGTCACTTTTGGTTTTGCAACTGTTATTTTATTTTAAAGAAATAATAGACATTGTCAAAGGGATTGTCTTAGTGCCGGTACACAAATTGAAAACATAACTGAATAAATTCACAATGGTTCTGTCTGTTTCAACAATGCCTTTAACTATATTTAATATGCAAAGTTTATTAGGTTTTCATTTAATATTATGATATTGAAAAAAAACAACAACAACAACAAAAAAACAATAGAATTTATTGGAGTAGGGAAAACAATGCTTGGACTCGCTACTTTTGAACCAGAAACTAAAGCTGTAGGTTTACAGGTGAACAGAGCATCAGACATCATAGATCACATGGTTTTGGGCAAAATAAAAATGCTTTAATGTGAAATGTATTGTTTTTTATACAACCTTTGGAAAAAATTGATTTGAATGTAACATCATTTCTTTATCACTTGGACAACATGCCTCTTGATGTCATTCTTAAAGTATTGGTACTAATAAAATGAGGATTTATACTGGTTTAACAGCAAGGTATTGCAATGCCATACGAGTGTTGGTATACTGTATAACACTAGCTGTTAGATGTGTGCTTTGCTGCGTGACAGATTACAGACATGTAAAGCGAACGTTAGAATGTTAAACATGGAGAAATCTCACAGACTGATGATGCAGCAGCGCTAATGTTGTGTTTGCTTGACAAGCAACAGACAGACTCTCATCTGCCGAAGCCCCCGTCAGGCAGCAAGAGCTGATCAGTGAGGTGAAACCTGCTGTCAGCTCCGCTGATAGGTTTGAGTGACACAGCAACCGTTTGGCCAGCGCTTCTTCTTTGTCTGACATTACAAATCTTGCTGTTTCTCTCTTCCTCAGACACCTTGTCTATCTGCCCATCTGTGGTTCTGTGGAGAAGCCCTGACCTCTTTCCTTCGAGGTATACGGTCTACTATCAACCTTTGCCCTGTCCCCTGCCACGTGATCTAAGTGGACAGATGATATTGCCACCTTCTAAAACTGTTGCCACAAAGACAGCCAGGAAGAAGTAGACTGGTACCAAACCGTGCCTCAAAAGTCTCTGAGACTGGGTATCGGCAGGTCAGCTGTTTAAGATATGCCCTCACCCCCCAACGATGGAGGTAAGTTTGATACAATGACAAAAGTGACCCAAAAGTCAAAACAAAAAACAGAGCATCCATACAGACCCTAAACACCTCTCTAAGCCCACACTCTTTGTTGAAGTAGGAGCTCTAATAGGTGTTAATACTAAAGTGAATGTATAAACAACAGTGACTATAACCTTCTACAATAAAGTGAATGGTGCTAAATATTCCACAGACGATCAAGGAACGTCCCCCATGAACATGCCACCGACACTGTCCAATCAGAATGGCGTAAAGAGGAAGGTCCACACCAAGAAGAAAAAGAAGGGTTTCATCACAGCCAACGTTGCAGGAACAAAATATGAGATTGGTAGGAAAAAAACATTCTTTTATTTATGTTTATGCAAAACATGTTGATGTAAAGGGCATTTATACAGAGCACATTTTTGCATTTAAAATATATGAAAAATGACTGCTATCATTTGTGGGAACATTTGGTCCCCATGATGTAGAGAATTCCAGGTACACACACACACACACACACACACACACCCCTAGTCTTGCAGACACACAGCTGAAATCGTCATTAATTACTTTCAAAATACTTTTTTTTACTCATTTAAAATTATAATAAGACAAGAGCAAAACAAATGACTAATTCTCAGTTACACATACTGTATCACATGGTGACATAAAGGTACAGCGGTATGAAATAACTTCAGTTAATATGTGTAATATATCTAAAGTACTGTAATAATATCGCCATTTTATTTTAGCCTGATTTTACCCTAAAATTTTTACATTTGTTTTTCCTTTTGCTAATTGATCTTTACTATTTCTGATTAAGCTTATTATTTAGCATTTTATGTTCATTTTGAGTGCAAGGTATGTGCTTTCTGTAAATGTAAATGTTTATTTTATTTATTTATTAATTGATACTTTCAAGGATTTCGCACACTTTAAAAAGTCAAACTCTCTTGTGTCGAAGCGTGAAACTTGCTCTTAATTAACTTCCCACAACTTCCATCTTAGTGATTGGAAGTGAGACAAACCTCTGGTTCCATCTAATAAACATTTCTATCAGTCTCTCTCTCTCTTTATTGTAATTACACCATAATTATACAGAGTCCTGTACATGATATGCGGGAGAAAAATATAGCTATAGATTAAGAATTCAAATGAAGTCCCTAATTCCTGTCACAATAACAGAATAAGATGACACAAAGATAACAAACAATTAGGTCTTTATTTGCAGGGCGGTCAGAAATTCAAGCGAGGTGAGTAAGTGAGTTGATTTACGACTTGAGACACTTAGCTGGGTAATAACAGGGAGACATAGCTCCGCAGGGAACAACGAGACCAGACAACAGTAAAGTGGAGAAGGACTGCTTATATGTGTGACTTGATTAGGTGATAATCTGTGGCAGGTGTGGTGATGGCTGACTGAGTGCAGGTGGGAACCAGTAGGGATGCTCGGAAATGTTCTGTGGTGACTGGACCGGTGACTGATAGTGACAGGAGAATTGTTTCAGTACTCCCTCTTGGAAGGTGCAACTTTGCACCAAAATAAATGATTGTTTTGAAAAGCCAGGACAGGATGAGCCAGGGCAGAGCTGACAGGACTGAAGACCCCTATGGTGGAGCAGAAGACCACCACAGCAGAGCCGATGGCAATGAAGACCACAAAGGTGGAGGAGATTGAATTTAAGATCCCTTCAGCAGGGCAGGGAACCACTACAGCGGATCAGGTGGAGTTGGAAACCACTATATCAGTGCAGAAGAAACGGAGAACCCCCATGATGGATCAGGTGGAGCTAGAGAACACTATGGCAGAGCACTCAACCACTGCAGCGGATTTGGAGAACACTATGGAGGTGTAGGTGGAGCTGGCAGAGCAGGAGATCCCCACAGTAGAGTTAAAGAGCTCCAAGGCAGAGCCGAAGACCAGCACTGCAGAGCAGACTAAACTAACCAGACAGACTGATTTGAAACCGTCAGGAGGATTGGTTGGCTTGAGAATGTCTGGAGAATCTAGAGAATATTTGGGGGGCCAGCTGAGAGACGGGCGTCTGGAGTACTGTCAGAAAGACTGGTGTCTGGAGTACTGGCTGACCTGCTGACGTCTGGTGTGCTGACTGACTGATTGACTGAAATGCTGATTCCAGGGTGGTCTCCATGGCCAAGACAAGGGAACTTTGATCGGCCTTCATGGCCTTAAGGTGACACTGGCTACGTTTACATGCACCCAAACAATCCATTTGTAATCGGATTGACGGCTCAACTGGATTGAAAAACGTTCATGTAAACACCTTAATCGATCCAATTGAGCTCGATCGGAATGAAATTTCGATTGGATTGAAAGGGGTGGTTTATTCCTTTTCCTTTTCCGATCCAACAGCAAAAAATGACCATGTAAACACCTGAATCCGACTACTTTCTCAATCGTATTCAGAAATCTCTGGGGCACATGCGCAGTGCAGTGTTGACACACATTACGCAGTGCGCAAGTTCACGTTCACGTCTTCTATAGATCACAAAAAAACGTTGCTGATTTGTGAATGTGTATGCCAACATGGCAAAAATAATGATGAGCTCTGTCACGTCCATGGTTGTCTCCACAAGTGTGATTGATATGACATCACAGGCAGAGCGTGTGCGCAAAGGTTTTAATCGAAATGTATATAAAACCCATATAAACTGATATTTGAATCAGATTACAATGTTAACAGTACATAAACAGATCGGATTCAATTCATTCGGATTGACGAAAATTGGTGCATGTAAACGTAGCCAGTGATTGGCTGGTGGTGGAAGGGTCTCTGAATCTGTCGGGCTTGCAACTGTCTGGCTGGGTTCTGGAATAATAGTCATTACATTATGAGACTCAGGCATAGCATCCATGAAAACAGGAGACTTTGACTTGGTGGCCTTGTTGGTTGAGGATTCTGGCAGCAGAACAGGTACTGTGCTGAGCTCTGGGATGAGAGTGGGCACTGGGCTGAGCTCTAGGGCTAGTGCAAGCTCCTGACTGGCTCCTGGTTGAATTTGGTGAAATGAATGGACTCTGTGCTGAACTTTGAAGTGGACTCTTGGTCTGGGGTAAATTCTTGTGTAGACTCATGGACTGGCGGGAAATTTGGAGTAAACTCACAGGTGGGCATGGACGATTATGGGGGTTAGAACGGGCTCTGGTGCAGACTCTTCCACCTTCCACCAAGGCATTTTGAATGTTCAGACCCAGAGCCTAGTTTCAAATTTTTCTTTGTCTTTGACACCCAAAGCACCACCTCTGAACCAGGAAAAGTGGTTTATAAGTAGCACCAAAACATGGCTGGTCTAAATACTACTTGCGTCAGGGGCTGGGTTACCGTGACCAACAAGACAAACAGAAACGTTTGACCGCCATTTTTGAAATAGCAGCTAAACACAAACACGTTGGATTCACCTTGTTTGTATGCCAGTGTAGGTTGGCAAAGCCATGAACATCAGTAGCAATGCATTGTCCACCATTATAGATATTAGGCTTGTTTGGGATGCGTTGGTGCTGCATGGACCGGTCGGCATGTGGTGCTGAAGTTCTGCAAGAGCAGTTCAAAAGCTTAAAGAGTCATCTGCTCTCCAGTTGCTTTTGTGGTGTTTTGGTGTCTTGTTTGTTGGTCTGGAGCCATCAGTGTACTGTGATCAGGGGCCGGAGTTGACACTGGGCTGCGCTCAGGGGCTGGAGCCGATACTGGGCGGTCACCCTCCACTTTTGGGCTGCGTTTAATTGGAACGCTGAGACTTTATCAAACTCTGGACTGGGCTAACATTCTGGAATGGGTTCATGGGTTGGTGCAGACTCTGCAGTTATCATCTTTGGAGCATTAGGAAGGTTACCTACAGGAACAAACTCTGGATTTTGTCTCTCTGGAACAGATTCTGGACCTGAGAGTGGTAATCTTCTCCACGCGGTGGCAGCGCACACCAGAAGCGAAGCAACAGGATTCAAGAGAAAACAAAATGTTGATTCAATGCTGTTTTTTTAAATTGTCCTTGTAAAAAGAATTTGTGGTCTACCCCAGAAGATTGTCTTCAAGGTTCCTTCTTTCCGTGGTACAGGTTTGAATAGACCACAAAATTCCTCAACATAATCTTAAATTGAATGACCATCTTGTGAAATGGAGAGGAGCAGATTTGCTGGGTCAAATGACATGAGGTCCATGGTATCTATTGTTGGATATGGTCTGGTCTTCTGTCACGATAACGTAAGGAGATGACACTGAGGTAAATGTATAAACAGGTCTCTGTGGAAATGTCAGAAACTGAAGCAATGCATGCAGGTAAATTTGTTCATAGAATGACTTGAGACACTCAGACACAGGTGCTGGCTGGTGTGGCTGAAGAGACAGAAGAATTACTGAAACCAGGATGACAACAGGTAAGTATTCCAAGGTGAGTAGTCAGTAAAGTATCTCTATAGGGAACAACAAGACCAGACAAACGTGAAGTGAAGAGTGACTGCTTATATGCGTGTCTTTATGAGGTGATAATCCGTGACAGGTGTTTTGATGCCTGACTGAGTGCAGGTGGGAAACAGTTAATGGGAAGTGTAGTTCTGTGGTGACTAGGATGGTGACTGAGGATTGTGACAGTTCCCTGGAATGCAAAGATGTGTTCTGTGTGAACAGCCCCTAAAATGTTATTATTATTTTTTTTAGGGATTGATTGAAATATTTATTAAACAGTTTGTGCAGCAAATTTACATTATTGTGAAAATTTCTCTTTTGGTTTCTGAAGATAAGAAAAATTACTTACATTTAAATTCTTAATTTAGTATTTTGAAGCAATAGTATAAAAAATGCAATTAAACCGGACACTTGAAATATGTGTAAGATTTTGACACTATATTTGAACTAAAGTGTAAAGGTAATGCTTTAGAGTAATTTTCTTAATTAACAATCATTTAGTTACTTATCAGACATGTAATGCAGACATAATATTCTTAAAGCACTTTAGTTGACACAAAAGCATAAGTCAAGCATGATTATTTTTAAAAGCAGTGTTTTGTTGTTCTTCTGTTGTTCGATTCTACTAATGAAGTCAGTTGTTTGTGTCCATTCAGTCATGGAAACAGAAATAGTATCCTGTATTGCATATCAATGGAAACTAATTTGATTTATTTGCAGTTCGTATTGTCATTGAGGAGATGATCTTTCATAAAGCCAGAGATGATGATGAGATGGCCAATCTCATCTGGAACGACTCTGCCGTGCAACATGAGAAAATCGCTGAGCTCAGGAACTATCAGGTATTGTGATTTTTCTTTCAGTTCAAAGAATGAAAAAAACAAAAAAACAAATATGTTGCTAAAGTCTCCTTGTATTTTTGATGGCTTTAAAAGAATTGATCTTTAACATGACATAGACTCAATAAAATCTTTTAGAGAAATTTGCAGAACAACATGTGCCTGAAATTAGCAAATTTGTGAGGAACAGATTTAAAAGAAAGTGCTTTTAAGATTTTTAAAGAGCATATCACTGGTTATTTAAGAAAATAAAAATAAAGTAAGAATAGTAAGAATGTTATGGCCCTAGATACGGCTTTGAAGCCTGTGCAGCAGGGCGACTGGGTGACTGTGAGGTAGCATAGTCGCTGGACAATACACCGCTCTTCCGATCTGATTAAAACATCAAACAGGTTCTCCTTACTCAGTGACGCACCCACTGAGAAACCTGATGAAAGTGCTCTAGTTTTTAGCCCGTGGTTAGGCCTTCGGCGGGAGACATGATGGTCATGGATATAAATGATCTAAGCAAAGTGTTACATATCGTTAGCTAACATGTATATGTCTGTAAGACATGTAATGTGTCTGTAACACTGGTCTCTCATCAAAACACCTGCCCTGTTCTCAAGTGGTTCTCCTCACACCACAGCTCAATTTGTCTCCTCTGACCATTGTTTTGTCTAATCCTGATCTGTCCCTGCTCTCTTGGCAGGCTCATAATTGAATGGCTGTGGTCCTCACACGAGTATGAATAAACATTTACAATTTCCTCAGCGTCCGAACTGTCATTGCTATCCATTGTATTCCTATTGTTTAAACTGACCCCTTCCCTCCTGTTATGTCACTTCTAGTTTTTCAGATTTTTCAGATTTTTCTGCATTTTTCAGATGCAGATTTTTTTCACAAAAATGACAGTAGCATATTTATAAGAATATTTTAAAGAACATCTCATTATTTTTCTGTAAATTGACTCACCGGAGGCGCTATTATAGACAGGGAGAAATACATTTATGCTACCTTCAAAAATTGAACAGATGTAGGATGTGAAATAGGATTTTACAGCCTTTGAACAAAGCCTGTTTTTCAATAACATGTCATGTTAAATTTTGCTTAAACCAGATGAAAAACTGTATTTTACAGGATCATCTTATACACGTCTATTGTAGAGTAAAGAAAAAGATGCCAGTGCCTCTATTCAAAAAGGTGTAATATTTTTTAATAAGGCATTGTTTTACATTTATATATGTTGTCCACATTCACCTACATTTTAAGTTTGAGTCTGATCTGTATAGCTATCCATACGAGTGATGGTACTGGCAAATGGCTGCTAACGTCCTTGAACTCACATGCGTTGACCCACATTTTCAAACAGACATTATCTTTATTAACAAATTGCATATAATTCTAACTATTCTTACCTCAAAACTGAGAATGTAGTTGGTGTGAATGTACCCTGGTTCCCTGAGAAGGGAACGAGACACTACATCCTCTAGTAGTCACTATGGAGGAACGCCTACAGTGTGACCGGTGTCTGAATCATACATCTAGATGTAGCAATAACATTGGCCTGCAGCAGCCTATGACATCATACAGTTACAGTTACAGTATAAAAGTTAGAGTTACCACAGTATAAAAGGGTGCCGAGAGAACATGTCATCCGCTTCTTCATTTGAAGTTTGCATCCAAAGCATGACGAAAAGAGAGGACGCAGTGTCTCATTCGTTTTTCAGGAAACCAGGGTTACATACATAACCTGAGACGTTCCCTTCGGAAGGAACTTTGAACTGCACCCTCTAGCGGTTTAAAAGTTTAGCGAACTCTTAAAAGTGGATTTGGGCGTTCACCATGACACTCGCTGTGAGAAGTACCGCAAACAGAGTGATACAATTACAAACGGTAAATTGGCTGTTGGAGTTCTGTTGAACTCTAATACTGCATTCTTATTAGCCAATAAGATTCAAGGACAAGAAAGACATGTTGAATATATATGAACTATATATGCAAACTCTAAGCAAGTACATTCTCACCTGAAAACTGTCTCAGGTTACGTATGTAACCCTGGTTCCCTGAGAAGGGAACGAGACACTACATCCTCTAGTGGTCACTATGGGGAAACGCCTATAATGTTACCGGTGTCTGAAGCATACATCTAGACGTAGCAATAACATTGGCCTGCAGCAGCCTGTAACGTCATACCGGTGTTACCACAGTATAAAAGGGTGCTGAGAGAACATGTCATCTGCTTCTTCATTTGAAGTTTGCATCCAAAGCATGACGAAAAGAGAGGACGCAGTGTCTCATTCCTTTTTCAGGAAACCAGGGTTACATACATAACCTGAGACGTTCCCTTCTGAAGGAACTTTGAACTGCACCCTCTAGCGATTTAAAAGTTTAGCGAACTCTTAAAAGTGGATGTGGGCGTTCACCATGGCACTCGCTGTGAGAAGTACCGCAAACAGAGTGATACAATTACAAACGGTAAAATGGCTGTTGGAGTTCTGTTGAACTCTAATATTGCACTCTTATTAGCCAATAAGATTCGAGGACCAGAAACACATGTTGAATATATATGCAACAGAGTATGTGAGTGGAGTGGATATTTACAAGAATTTACATGTTCAACATATTTAGTTAACTTAATACAGATGGATCACTTAAGTCAGAAAGAATGTGAAGGGTATAATGACGGCAATGGACATGACGGGCAGTTTAGGAGGATAGTTTTAAGATAGTTTTCAATTAATTTGTTTCTTCTAGATACTGATAAATTTCAGGTGAAAGCAAGATTTAAACAGGTACAACACTTATCTCTCAATAATGCATTTAAACAAATCTAATCTTACAGTGCTACTTCATCTGTATCTGATTTCGAATTAGCAGAAATCTGTTAGTATTTATTTTATTTTATTGTAATATATGTTATGTGATATTTCAAAACATACTGAAATACTTTAGCTGTAAATTTCCTCGGAGCGAAGGCAGAATTTGTGCTTCTATAAACAGTAAACCCCGCCTACTTTGATTTGATTGGTCATCACAATTATTTTGACATTGACGAACACTGAGGCAGAGCAGGCTGAAAAACTTTGAAAGCTTTTTGGCATCCTAAAAAGAGTGCTGGCAAACTCTCTGTCTATGTACTTCTACTAACATCAGATTCTGTTAGAAGTCAAAGCAGTTTAATGTTGCTAAGCTAACATGCTAAGCTTTAATCACTGATCTATATCTATTAAAGATCAGTGGTTTTAATGCATATCAAAAAAATATTGGGTTATTATTTTTAACACAGATTTTTTAAAATTCATTTAAGAATTTGTCTTTTCTGTGAAGGAGAATGCGCATACGCCATTGCCAGAAGTCAATGATTTGAGTTACAATATTAAAAATAGAAAAATTGTTATTAAATCCCATGGATCCGCTTTATAAGACATGTGTTAACCCCCTGGAGGCGTATGGGTTAGTTTTATGATGTATATATGCACTTTTTGGAGCTTAAAAATATCAGCCACTATCCACCACCATTATAAAGCTTGGAAGAGCCAGGATCTGTGCAGGTACTGTTGGATCATCTGGTTGAAATGAAAGATAGAGTTGTGTGTCATCAGCATAGCAGTGGTAGAAGAAGCCATGTGTGTCTATGATGGGACCCAGTGATTTTAGTGTCAGAACCATCTACTTGAAAAAAGCCAGCATTAACATTTTTCAGTTTTTCTGCTTTTATTTTTTAATTAAATGGGAATGACATGAGGATGAGTAAAATATTAAATTCAAAATAACTAAGAAATCATATTGAAAGCAATTACTTTTACCCTCAGTATGACATAAAAGTTTGAAACGTTGTATTAGAACTTGCTTTTATAAAGTATTAAACATAAAACATCCCCTGTCATATATCACAAGATTACAGCACAACTAAAATGCCCTTATTAATTAGTTTAGATACTTTGCCTTGATAAAGTTCACACCAGTTTTTTTCTTGTTTTCCTGTGACTGGCTCAGCTGCCATGCTACAGGTCATACGAGTCAAATTAATGGCCCAGTTCAGCCTCATTTGCTCAAAGAATACAGAAAAACTCTCCATCCCCCTCCCTTCCTCTTTGCATTCAAAGCAATTCATTCATCTGTCAGTACCTACAACTACATGGGCTCTGATGCAGAACCAATTACCTTGGCCCTTAGAGTCAAAATTGATCGTCTTTTTTAGTCTTAAATTAAAAACAATGTGGGGAACTAAATAGGGGTTAAGAAAGGTCTGACAAGCACCTTTTGTTTTGAGTCTGTAATTGGACATAAATGTCAAAATATTATAGTCTCAGTTCAAGACTTGGGCTCTAATGTTGTGTTTTTCCTCACAAAGGTGAATAACCGAGTGCCCTCTAACAGTGTGATTATTTTCCTCAGAGGATAAACCATTTCCCAGGAATGGGTGAGATCTGTCGGAAAGACTGCTTGGCAAGGAACATGGCCAAGTGAGTTTAAAAACACGATACCATATCAGATACATGACTGGTTACAGCTGCCCTCCCAGCCGAGTAAGGTTGACTTGAACTCTTTGTTTTTGTTCATTTTAATGTCTCATTTCTTTCCTTAGAATGATTAAAAGTCAGCCTCAGGAATATAGCTTCATCCCCAAAACCTGGATCTTCCCAGCCGAGTGCACACAGTTCCAGAACTATGTAAAGGAGTTGAAACGAAAACGCAAGCAGAAAACGTTCATTGTTAAGCCTGCGAATGGAGCCATGGGCCATGGGTAAGTTACAGCACTTACATATAATCGGATTGAGCTAATAGTAAGCATCATGCTCACTGCATGTACAATTTGAAAGTTCTGTATGAACCTTAAACTTTATGCTTAAACCTTACACCTAAGCTGAAAATGTATAGCAGCAGATGGGGCACTGCATTTATTTATGAGTGTCTATTATCCGTTCGTAAATTAATATTTCTATGGTCATACGCTACAGCAAGCCGGTACTTATTAAAATGAGAAGTCATCAAAGGTTGAGTTATTGTGCCGCATTTAACAAGTGAAAGAAGATCGTCTGCTAGGCTGGAGATTAAATTTGAAAAAGCGTAGCGTGACGCAGGAAATTAAGTTATATCTTCCTACGTAATTTATTTTTCAGGCTGAAAACTAAATGAATATTGTTTGTGTCTAAGCAGAGGCTTGTTAAAAACTGTGGAGGGCTAAAAGACGAGATCCCCACTGGTGCCAAATTAAACAGTCAGCCAAAGTGGGTTTTGATTACCTGCCATCAGCCCTCATCAATCATGTCATGCAATTCAAACAACCCCATTATCCTCTACAACATAACACAACACAAGCTACTGGACACTAAACACACACCTGAGCCAGCGGACACCAAGCACAGGACTAGAGACTGTGTGCCAGTACGGTGGAGATAAGGAAGATTTTGGCTGAGCATCAAATTCAAGCACTCAGAACTCCCTTCGCAATAGCAGGAGCAATTAATATTTAATTTTTAATTTCAAAATTACATTTTTATAGATGAAACAAAACACCTTTTATCGATGAGCAGCCATAGATGTGACATTTCTTATTGAAAATAGGATGCATTTGAAGTGTAATAAATCCTGGGGCCCCCCAAGGGCCATTTATTATGCTAGTAGAAATGAGACTCAATCACAGTAAATCATTTTTAATTGTCTTAATTGAGCTAATAGAGCGACTCCGTGTTATGTGGGTCTTTTTGTGGCCCTTGTTCTTGTTTGGCCATTTTCTGCAATTTTGTTCTCGTACTAAACAAACAGCCGTAATCGAGTCAAATGTATCATGAGTCACAAGAGATTCTTTCCCAGCAACGCAATTCCTGAGAGCGTTCGGTTGTGTTTTAATAGTCCGGAACCTCTGCATCTAATTGCACCAAGAACAAATTCTTTTGCAAAATGTATCAGCTGACATGGCTAACAAATGACCTGTGATGATCAAGCCATCCTTCAGCAGCTTGTGGTCTTTGGAAAGTTGACGTCTCGGGTAGATGCTGAGGCCACATGCAAACCGGACGAAAAGAAACATGCAGCCAATTAAGTTAATGCGGACCAATGGCCGTATATTTTACCGTCAAAAGCTGGTTTTTCTAAGGCCCCTTTGTTTGTCAAACATCCAAACTTCACTTTTTCAAGTGTTTGGTACTGGTAAACGCATCGTCGTCTGTATACTATAACAGCCAAGAGCTGGAGATCTGTTCAAGCTCAAAACCAAAGGAAATAAATGATGGCAGGGCTTGAAACAGACCAAGACGTCTGGTCTTATTAACCTGGGCCTAGTCAAGGTCCAGGGACCAGCGACAGAGACAGCACCTTAATAAACTCGCTCTCTCAGACACACTTCAGAGGTTTGGATTTTTAATCAACAATAAAACATGCAGCACATTTTTTTGGGATGTGCGCTGAATCTCCTCCGTTTTTTTCTCCCAGGATATCTCTGATTCGGAATTTTGAAAAGCTCCCGGTCCAGGATCACTTCATTGTGCAGGAATACTTAGACAAGCCCTTTCTCATGGAGGGCTACAAGTTTGACCTGCGATTCTACATTCTTGTTACTTCCTGTGATCCACTACGTGTCTTCCTCTACAACGACGGCCTGGTGCGAATGGGTACAGAGAAATACCACACGCCAAACGAGTCGAACCTGGTAAGTTGGTATATAGTAAGTGACGTGAAAAATGTAATTCAATGAGAGACATTAGTCAGAGTAAACACCATATGTATTTTTGATGAATATGAGTGTATTGCTGCAGATGTTGCAAAATAAATTGTTACATGTTGTCAGGTTGTCACATTATAAAGTATGTAAGTAAATTCAACCATATGTAAATTGTCACACTTTAAATTTTATGTAAAACATTGCATTGTAAATCTTTGTAAAATCATTTAAATGTAAATAGCCACATAGTAAATATTCGTAAACCATTCTTGCATACGGTTGAAGACAAAATATGAACCCCTTATAAAATATTTCATTATTTTTCAAAGTGTTGTTTAACAGAAAGACGATTTTATAAACATAGCATTTTTAAACATAATACTTTTTTCAGAAAGTTTTAGGGTTTGTAATACAAATAGAAATAAATGTATAACCAAGAATTTTAAAAGTCTACTGGTCAAAATTATTAACCCTCTGATGTTAATAACTTTAAATGGTTGCTTTACCATTTTTATGTAATCTGTGCAAAATTATTCCTGCGTAAAATGTTGCTTTGTAAATCTTCGTAAAACCATTGTTGTGCGTATTATATTCATAAAACATTCTTGTGCAAAAGTTCTGTAATGCAGACCATAAATGTGACAGTTCATATAATAAATGGTTCTTATTTTTTTCCCTCAGAACCAGCTGTACATGCACTTGACCAACTACTCTGTAAACAAACACAACGAGAACTTCGAGCGAGATGAAACCGTGGACAAAGGCAGCAAGCGCTCTATTGGTTGGTTCACAGAGTTCCTTCGAACCAACGATTACGATGTGGCCAAATTCTGGGGCGATGTATCAGTGAGTTGTTTTTTCTTCTATTGCTTCTTATTTTCAATATCTTCAAATGATACAGTGGAAACATGTTCGATTTGAGTTTCTCGTGCCATGAGCAGTGTGTTAAAGGATTAGTTCACTTTCAAGAACTAAAAAGGAAAGAGGAACACATTTTAGGATTTCTCCCCATATAATGGACTTCTATGGTGCCCCCAAGTCTGAACTTCCAAAATACAGTTTAAATGCAGCTTCAAAGAGTGCTAAACAATCTCAGATGATGAAGAAGGGTTATTTTCGAAACAAATCTACAATTTATATACTTTTTAACTTCAAATGCTCGTCTTGTCTCATTTCTGCAATATGCATGTGTAGTCTGTGTAATCTGGGTCAATACAGTTAGGGTATCTCGAAAAACTCCCATCTCGTTTGAGTATTTGAGGTTAAAAAGTAGATAGGCCGCTCCTCCTCGGCTGGGATCGCTTAGAGCCCTTTGAAGCTGCAATTAAACTGTATTTTGGAAGTTCAAACTTGGGGGCACCATAGAAGTCCATTATATGGGGAGAAATCCTGAAATGTTTTCCTCAAAAAACGTAATTTCATTACGACTCAAGAAAGAAAGACATGCACATCTTGGATGACAAGGGGGTGAGTACACTATCTGTACATTTTTGTTCTGAAAGTGAATTTTGTGTCGGCGTGCTTGTCTTTATGCATATGATGTAATCGGTTCTCACTTTTCTCCACATTTCCATTTACTTTACAGATTAATGGCTTTTACTTCATATCACAATGCATATCACGACTCTGATGATAAGCTTATCCGGATTTACCGTATTTTTCTGAATTCGATAGATCACGCAGCCCTACGTTAATCAGCTCCATTTTCTCAAATGTATCAAATTTTCCTTTCAAAAACGAATCTGTTTCCTGTCAGAGAGTTACCAGTGTGACAGCTCTGCCCTTATCTTCTCCTGTTTCTGTTTGCAGTCTCTTCTCCTTGCTGTCCACTTCTCTCTTTTGATCTAATTGTAATTCTTTCATCTTTTCAAATTGAGAGCTCATCCACTCATTGCACAGCTATATTTATTGACTCCTTTGCCAAACATTCAGAAGTGTAACATTTTAACCAGTGTGCACCTTTCTTTGTAATCCAGTGCCTCTTTATTGGCTCACGAGCTGTCCTTATTTATTGAAATGTTTTTTCAGATGTTGAAGCCGGTCAGAAGACTGATAACTAATGCTAAATTCTCATTCATGTGTCAGAACAGATATGCATGAACATTTTCAGTTTAGCTGAGGACACACACACACACACACACACACACACACACACACACACACATACATAATTCTTTCTGTTCTCTGTGGAGTTTGCATGCTGGGATCTAACCTGCTTCTCCGGAACTGCACGTTTGGGGTCCACGGGACGCTCAGCAAACGTCCCGCCGGTTATCTGCCCCTCATACTTCAACACAGCCTCTGTTTAATCATGCAGGGAGACCGCCGGCCTGCCAGACCTCTGATAAGAGAGTACAGCAGCTGATACAGGCCGTCTGTTCCTGTCTTCCTACGATCTGCCCCTGTCTTCCCGTAGCGTGCTGTCAGTCTTTGACCTATCATGTCTCTTCAGGGAGCTTGGATGTTAATGAGTCCCTCATATGGGCTGTTTGCACATGCAATGAGATTTCACGAACATGTCCTCACAGAGAGAGTTAACACAATGTCATGCATTTCTTGTGAGCAGTTTAATTCACAACGTTCATTTTTGAATGCACTGATTGGAGTTGTTTAAATTTGTTGTGTCATCTTATCTAACAAATGCATGTTTTTGTTCGCAGGAGCTGGTGGTGAAGACCCTGATAGTGGCTGAGCCACATGTGCTCCACGCCTACCGCATGTGCCGCCCGGGTCAGCCACCAGGGAGCGCCAGCGTCTGCTTTGAGGTGCTGGGTTTTGACATAATCCTCGACCGCAAGCTCAAGCCCTGGCTGCTAGAGGTCTGTTTTCACTTTCTTTCCTCACTCAGCCCGCTTCTCAGTCCGCCCCGCTTTTGCTGATATAAAGTATACAGTTCACATTTTAGTGTCCTCACTTTAGGAAACCAACTTTGGTGGAAAAAACTTTGAACACACTTTAAAAAGTTGTATGTTGCGAAAAGTATTCAGGACCCTTATACAGTGTGTGCCATTATAAAGATTGTAAGTTTATTCCTTACAGCCTCATTTTCATCCTCGTTAAATTCAGTGTGGCGTCTAACCTGACTAAGATCTATTGTGTTTTTTATATAATATTAAAATGTTTACATTCTTAAATGACTCTATAGCTGTAATGAATGTTACAATGGATATAAAAAGATCAGGTACTAATTCTGTTTTGTTTAATTGCGTAGCAGTTATGAAAGCAAAAATGAATATTTTGCCTCATCTCTTCAAAATACAGTTGAAGTCAAAAGTTTACATACACCTTGCAGAATGTGCAAAATGTTAATTATTTTAGCAAAATAAGAGGGATCATGCAAAATGCATGTTATTTTTATTGTTATCTGAACTGAATAAGATATTTCAAATAAAAGACGTTCACATATAGTCCACATATTGTTAAAATACAACAGTTACATTTATAAAAATGACCCTGTTCAAAAGTTTACATCCACTTGATTCTTGATTCTGTGTTGTTACCCGAATGCCCCACAGCTGTGTTTGTTTGTTTAGTGATAGTTGTTCATGAGTCCCTTGTTTATTAAACTGTCTGCTGTTGATCAGAAAAAAATCCTTCAGGTCCAACAAATTCTTTGGTTTTCCAGCATTTTTGTGTATTTGAACCCTTTCCAACAATGACTGTATGATTTTGAGATCCATCTTTTCACACTGAGGACAACTGAGGGACTCATATGCAACTATTACAGAAGGTTCAAACACTCACTGATGCTCCAGAAGGACAAAACATGCATTAAAGCCGGAGGTAAAAACTTTTGAAGTTTTGGGGTAAATGTAAGTTATTTTGTCTTCTTGGAAACATGTATCTACTGTAGCCTCTGAAGGGCAGTACTAAATGAAAAAAAAATATGATATGTGACCCTGGACCACAAAACCAGTCATAAGTGTCAGTTTTTTGAAATTGAGATTTATATAGAATCTGAAAGTTTCGTTGATGTATGGTTTGTTAGGATCGGAGAATATTTGTCTGAGATACAACTATTTGAAAATCTGGAATCTGAGGGTGCAAAAAAATCTAAATATTGAGAAAATCCCCTTTAAAGTTGTCCAAATGAAGTTCTTAGCAATGCATATTATTATCAAAAATGAAGTTTTGATACATTTACAGTAGGAAATTTACAAAATATTTTAATGGAACATGATATTTACTTAATATCCTAATGATTTTTGGCATAAAAAAATCAATAATTTTGACCCATACTATGTATTTTTGGCTATTGCTACAAATATACCCCAGTGACTTATGACTGGTTTTGTGGTCCAGGGTCATATTTAGGTAAAATGAACAAAATGTACACTTGTGGACTTTATATAAATGTCTTTTGTGTGAAATATTTTATTCAGGTCAGTACTGAATAAAAAATAACATGCATTTTGTATGATCCCTCTTATTTCGCTAAAATAATTAACATTTAGCAGATTCTATAAGGTATATGTAAACTTTTGACTTCAATTGTATCTTAAAAGCAACTAGAACATTCAACCAGTAGACTGTCAAAAATCAAGTGTATTCCAACACTGAATCGTTGTAACAATGAGTATGTATTTTAATATGTTTTAAAGGGGTCATTGCTAAAAAGAAGATTATTTTGTGTATTTGGTGTAATGCAATGTGTTTAATGCGGTTTACAGTTCAAATTATTTTCCACGTACTGTACATTATTGTTGCTCCTCTCTGCCTCGCCTTTCTGAAACATGTTAATTTTTACAAAGCTCATCGTTCTGAAAAGCAAGCCGCCCAGTGTGTTGTGATTGGCCAAATACCTCAAGCATGTGACGGGAACGATATGTTATTTATACAATAAAACCCATTAAAAATAAGAAATTTTTTGCATCCTGTGGGGATGATACTATGTAAACATAAAACCATGTCTGCATTTTTGATCGTAGAAACGACAAACAACAAGCCCTACTCTGCACTGCTCAAAAGTTTGAATAGTCAGTAGCAACTTCCTCAAAGATGAAAATACACTTACAGGCTGTGAGTCAGAAGCGCCAGACTGTCCTTGCTAAGTTAGAAGGACAGCAAACACTCCCAGGTTCAGAAAACAGTCCGTAAAATGCGCTGCTCTTTTGGAAACCCAAGAAAGTTTTGCAACGAAACACACAGTGTCTCCATGAGATGGTGGCGGCTGCAACAATATTACAGCAAGAATAAAAGTTACTTTTTTACTTCTTTATACATTTGGGCAGCGTTATGCAAATCTTTCCACACAGTGATGTGGATTTGTGGGGGTGTGTTTGAATTTTAGATAGGCGTGACTTAGAGGTGAGTCTTAACTTTTATAAAGAAAATCTCTTTAGGTTTAAGACTTTATGGATCTTATATATGCACAAACAGCTTGTAAGCACTCCAAAGATAAAGGAAAACATGAAATTGCATATAACCCCTTTCATTTTTTTGTAATTTGATGTTCCCATTTCCAATCCGCTGATTTCGTTGTGAGTGTGAGACAGCATTGCGCTTGCCCGCCCACATGCTCTGCTATTTGGCTGTGATTTGTGATTGATTTAGTCACATCTTGTAGCTGCGTCGTGTCTGGTGTGGACAGACAAATTGCTTGCCGCTGGAATCTTATCGCATTGCGTCTGATGAGGGCATGCGTTATAATGCTGTATTGTATCTGATTTTCACAAGATGTGTTAGCAGTAGTTTATGTTAGCGGTTGCTGAGCGTATACTCTAATAAACATAAAGGTACACGAAACATTATATTGGGTAAAATACTAATTTTTCGGCTAAACCATTTTTTATAAATGCTTTTTAGTACTGAACGAGGGGATTCAGGGATTGTCTAAAACATAAAGGATACATGCAGTGCTCCTTCAGAATTGGTCCAAAGTGAGATATCTTAGAAGTATTATCTTTTAGAACTGCATTTATTTTGGCTGCATGCACGTATGAGGCATTAAAATGTTGTCTAAATAGGCAGCTCAGCAGGCTTTTTAACAATGATATAGAGTGGAATGATTGCTAGACATCCCTGATTTAGCTGGTTTAATTTTGTGGAAATGGGAATTGAATGGTCTTGCTAAAGATGTCTTGGGTTTTGCGCCCTTTTGTTCAACTTTTCGCCATTTAAAGCAAAACATTCCATGTAATTCAGCTAAACGAGGGACTCCCACTGAAAGATGATCTGAGAGGCAATTGTTTGTGTGTTTGAAAACAGTTGGTTCCTTAGGTTCTGGGGTTTGGCATTTTTTGTTCTGTTTCTCATTTGAATTTTCTTTTGCTGTGGTGTTCTGTAATGTTGGATGACAGTCATCTAAACAACATTCTCCAGTCGTTCCCAGCATGTACATCTTCCAACTCAACAAACATGAAATGATTGTGCTGACTCTGCTACTTCATTATTGCTTTAATTAAAAACATTAAAAAAATATAAAGCAACTAAATAATTTGGTTTGGTTCGTAACTCATCCGACATTTAGTCACAAGTGGATCAGTTTCATGGATCATGAATTTTGTTTTGGTTTTGCTAAAAGAATCAATATTGCTATCACAACATTGTTTCAGCGTCAGCATTGATTTATACACAAAAAGTTGAACGTTTGAAATAATTAAGATTTTGTAATGTTTTTGAAAGAAGGCTCTTATGTTCACCAAAGTTGCATGCATTTGAATAAAAATTCAGTTAAAACAGTATAACATTGTTTCTGTTTTTAAATGTCATTTATTCCTTTGAATTTTACTCCAGTGTCATGTGATCTGTCAGAAATCATCGTAATATGTTGTTTTGTGCTCAAGAAACATTTTCTAATGTTTTTTTCCCCCTGGATTTCTGAAATATTATAGAGCAAAAACTGTAATAATAAGAAACAATATTTAATAGAACCATTATATTTAATATGTGACCTTGGACCACAAAACTTGAAATTGAGATTTATACATCATCTCATTGATGTAAGTAATATTTGCTGAGATTCAACTATTTGAAAATCTGGAATCTGAGGGTGCAAATAAATAAATAAATAATAAAATAAATAAATATTGAGAAAATCACCTTTAAAGTTGTCCATATGAAGTTCTTAGCAATGCATATTACTAAATTCAGAAATTTAGTTTTGATATGTTTACATGAGTAAATTCACTAAATATCTTAGTGGAACATGATCTTTACTTAATATCCTAATGATTTTTAGCATAAAAGAAAATCTAGAAATGTTCATTTTTGTTAACCTTTTTTATAGTGTTTAAGCATTTTTGAATGTTTAAACAACCACTGTTGATAGTTGGTTGCATGCCAAAGAGGAAGACTTGATCATTGAACAATACATTTACCACAGCAATTCCACAGCAATGTGTTTTATTTGCAATATTTTCCCATCACGTCTTTGGCCATTTTCTTGTTCTCTATGTCTGTTTGAGGACATGGACCTGTCCTGTGTGAACAGTTCTTTTTGCTTGTTTTGTATGAAAGTGGTTTTCTCTTACGATTTTTTTAAAGCATTATTCTGTCTTATATTGGCAGCACTTTTGGCTTGAAGAACATGGCTGCCTTTGTGTGTTTTAACATCTGAAGTGGGATTCCTGCACAACAGCAAGGATAAATGCTTAAATAGCAGCGTATTGAGGGCTGATGTTCAGCGTAAACACAGGGCTGAGTTTGCTTACACCAGAGCAAGAGCAGACTCTCTCCCCTCTTTCCTCCGTTTGACAGACACGCTGCAGAAATGTAGGTCAGGACTGTGAGTTAAGACGGTTAGGATGCAGGAATGCCGGCGTGCTTGCATGTGGGGTAATGTGCCGTTTGCTAGCCCGGAAAGGTCCATGTCAGGTTTTCTGGATCACCCTGATTTCTGTGTGGCAGTTAAAGCATGACCTAAATCTTTTAACCCAAACTTCTGGCTGCAGCTTCCATCTTACTAACCCATTCTAGAATGTAAAATGCCTTGGGATGATTATTATTATTATTTATCTATATTTAAATCCTCAAAAGAATGTGATCTTTTTTTAGAAACTGGAAATTTGTCACATTTTATTTTTCAATAGCCACATTAGAGGGAATTCATAAAACATTGCAAGCTGGATTCAAACCTACGACTCCCATGTGAGCACCACAACTGTATAGTGCATATGAGATTACTGTCAGGCCATGGACCTGAGAAAAAAAAAGTGATGAAAATATTTTTTATCACTATTATTTTTATTATTATCAAAGTCAAATCATTAGGGAAGTTTGTTTCATGGTTCATATTTTCTTTTCTTTTCCACACTTATTTTTTGGGCTGTTGCGACTTTTGAATGGAGACAGGCATTTAATCGAGATGACTGAGAGAACTGGATCAGGTTGCAGGATATATTAAAACTTCTCCATCCCACATGAGCTTCGTAGCTCAATGCATGTGTGCTAACGGCTTGTCGAAAGAAAAGTGCGCTTTTTGGTCTTTTAAGTCATCGTGAAAGTTTGTTGCAGGTTTTAAGAACATCTAGCGTTAGGCGACGGACGTTCGCCGACAGTACTTTCTTTGCAGGTTTTGGGAGGAGAACACAAACGGTGGTGGTAGATGCAGTCGTTCAGCCCCAGTGATAATGATCCCTCAGTGCTACTAGCAGCCGCCACAAACTCCCATCAATTAACATCCCACAAGCTCCTCACTGAGGGGGAAAAAAAGCTGTTTCTTTTTCACGCTACATTTACTGAGCGAACATTTATTTCCGATTTCAAGTGATTAGTCAAGACACATATCCACACTGCAGCGTCTGACGGAGAGAGACAGGAGGTGTGATTTTCTGCTGTCTGTTCTCTTATGAAAGTTTCAAAGTTGACTGTCGTAATCTTTAGTGGATAAATATTGGGGATTGTCCGCTACGGTGTTCTTTCAACTTCCTCCATCGTCCTCTGTTTAATTTCGGTTTTGATGGCTCTCCCTTATCAGATATCCTATAAAATTTATTTCTTTGAAGCAGAAATTGTTATGATTGATCTACAATTATAATTTATTCCGTTTTCAGTGCGTCTGCAGGTCGTCTGATTCTTTTATCAAGACACTTTACTGTCTGCCGCAGTGGCAACAAAAAAAGTAAAATGTAACCTCTTACTCTGACAGAGAAATGGCATATTTTCCCTTTTCTTCATCGCTTATCAAATGTTTTTCATTTTATTTTCCGTTTCTTTTTCCTCTTATTTGCAAATGAGGCTGAAATGTCAGCTGGGGTTTTACAATACCTCCAGCTCTTTCTTTTTTTCACACATACACGCACAAGCCTTACCGAAAGCTTTTAAACTCGTGGTTTCAAAAGGACCCCAGCTCATATAAACATCATACATTCATTGATAATAAATACTCAATTGCAACACAAAACAGCACACTCAAATACACAACAGCATTCTAATGCAAAGTGTTATACAAGACCAACACACACACACACACACACACACACACACACACACACACACACACACACACAGACATTGTTAAACCACACAAAAACACTATGACAAGATTTTCCAAACTAAGGGGCACAATTTACCACAGAACATTTTAGATAATATTTTTTCAGGGCTGTCAAAGTTAAAGTTAAGCTTTCAAATATTGACTAAAATGTGCTTTTTTTGTATTTTATTAAATTATTTTCATGTTATATTGTAACTTTCTAGGGAGATTCTCACCACTGTCACATTTATCTTGTTCACTAAAGGGATTTATGGTAATATTCTTTTTAAAGCTGCTTGAAGCTTAGTGAACTGAAGAAGTTTTTTTTTTCAGGTTTCTACATCTAACTGTAACTATAATAGTTAGTAGAAGAAAAAGTACACTTAATAAAAAGTACATATTTCCAAATAATATTTAACCCTATAACTGTCACCCGTCCTCTCAGTTTACTTCACCATATTACAAAAAATCCTAATTTAATCAAGACAAACTATAAATCGTTAAAAAGGTCTAAGACTGCTAAACATAAATTTTGACACTGTTTTGTAACAAATTATGTAGGAAAAGTAATAGATTAATTTATGACAAGAGTGCACCTCAAAACCTTTGTCACAAAATGACTTTCTTCGTTGCCTTTGAAAACCAATTTAAAATTAGACATTGCATTACTATGGAAAATGTACATCAAAATCATATTACAAAATGTTTTTGTTCATGAATTATAAAAAAATAAGTTTGGATTAAGTCTGGATGACATCTATGTTCAAAAATGGGAGTGACAGTTAAAGGGTTAAACTGCTTTTAGTACACTGAAAATATTGAAATGGGTACTTTATACATGGATTTGATGCAAATATAAAACGCATATACATGAAAATACTTCTATAATACAATTTAAATAATATATATATATATATATATATATATATATATATTTTTTTTTTTTTTTTTTTTTACAAATGTGGTTTTGTCAGGTTTAGCTAACTTCTGGATTCTAATTTTTGCCTAAAAATATGATTATGTAGGTATACACGCATACAATCATCACTAAAGAACACGTCATAGAAATATTATGATACACACTCCAACATAAACCAACTAAATTTACACAAATGTGTACACACACAACACTAAAACAGCTCAACGCAAGTCAACAACAGTCAAGTACAGTGACGAAATGGATCTAACATACAATTTATACACGCAATCAAACGCATATATGCCTTCAAAAATACAGTTGGCTAAATAAACACTTAACACACACATTTGAACATGTACAGCTAAGATGGCTCACGCTCACTCAAACACACACACACACACACACACACACACACGTAAAAGCTGCAAAAGCACTTTAGCTCTGGCCGAACAGCTAATGTTCTGAGGCTTTTGTACTGATTTTATCTTCTCTGCGGGTTTTATTCTCCTTCCATTGACATTCAAAACATTTGAGCCATTGATACGAGCAGGAACACAAACATGGAAATCTGAGAAACCTCACTCTCTTTAGCTGGCCTCACATCATCCGCTAGACGTGGTGAGGCACCATTGTCCACGTCTTCAGCAGAGCGCATCATTAACATGTTAATCTGGCCGCTGCTCATTCGCAGGGCTGCTGGGAAGGTTCGTCCACTCCACAGGTCAAACAGAAGCATCTGAGGGACTTGAATAGCCATTAGTCAAATGCTGTGGCGCAACATTGATATCACTCCCCCCCTGGGCCATCTCTGTCTTTTTCCCTCTCTTTTCTTTCCAGAAACTGCTCACACTGGAGCCGTTAAGCTGGCATGACGAATAATGCAAAGGCACAACGACAGAGAGAGAGAGAGAGAGACATGGCTTCTCAGTTTACCTCTTTCAATGAGTAGACTAGTGGCATGCATGATTTTCGGCTTCAAAACTTAGTGAGCTGACTACCTAGAAAGCATTTTAAGGCAACATAGGGTGCTCCCAACAACACAGATGTTTCAAAAGGTAGGTGGCAAAATTATGCAGCCTTCTACTTGGCTAGAATTAAATGCAATCCCACAATTCATTGTGAAAAGCACATTAAGCAGCACTGTACTGTATAGCAAGTCTCAACTGCTAACCCAACTTAACCCAACTTTGAAAAACATATAACCTATATTATCACCAGTTTTATATTAAAAGCTATATATATAATACATTTTAAATTACCTGCATATGTTAAGCAATATAGATTGTATAGAAAACTTCACTACTCTATTTTGCACAGCTCTGTATATGAAGTTGCATATATATTATATATACATACAAACAGTATACTTGTTTAGGGTGATATTTAAGTACTATATAGTGTACTTCTATCATAACCGTAACTGCTTGATTGCTTGTATCGTTGTAAAATGTAAACTACTGTATATTACTACAAAGCTGTGATCTGCTAAATGCGACAGGCATGAATATAATAAGATATTATGAGCAACATTGTGTTTGTCTGAGAAGCTGTTTACAAACAATGTGTATTTTTAAAAGCGCTATACAAATACAATTTAAAAGCACAGCAAAAAAAAAAAAAAAAAAAAAAGATAAATACTGATCAATATCATTCATATAGCAATGTAATTTAATAAATGTGTTAAAAATGTTAATGGTAAAGTGTCTTTCCTCTAGCATGCTTTGCCAGACTTTGAAAAAGTTGCTTACAATTTCACTACCATAATGTAAAAATATTTTAAAGTAAAACATATTTGTAATCTACTGATATATAAACTATATATACACTTTTTTTTAATTTAAAACAGAAACTAAATAAAAATGTTTAAAACATCTTTAACCTACTGTACCCCTAAAACAAATATTTAGCTTTTTTAGGATAAAGAAAAGGATGCATTATGTATGAAATATTTTTAAATGAAGTGTCCAGATGTCTTTTGCAGATTTAACTCATTTCAGTAGAGCAACTTAAATATACAAAGTATAGTTACAGTCCTACACACACTCACACACACACTTATACTAGTTGTGTTCCAGTCCTATTTTCACTAACAGAAATGTACTACCAATCTTCTGTTCCTGTGTGGGTTCAGTGTTACTGTAGAGACCTGCAATAAGGACAAAGTAGAAAAAAATAAAATAAAACAAATTGACTTGATTTTGTGTTTAGCTCTTGTGAAGGTTGTGTCCTTGATGCAGTTGGTGTTCTGACAATCATTAGAGAAGCAGCAAGCATCCAGGGACAGGAAGTGCTTGTCAAGTGTTTGCCAAGCGTGGGTCAAGTAGAGCTGTAAGAGCTTGTCTGCACACCCAAGATGGTCGAAAGCACGTTCCTCTTATCTAATGTTCCTCTTGCTATGTTTTTTTTTAAATATTTTTATGTTCTTTTTCTCTGAATCAGAATTTTCAAGAAGTCTCTTTTTCATGAGGAATAACAGTTATTTTTTTCGTGGAATACAAAAGTAGCATTTTTTAAGAATTGTTACACTGCATACAAGGTCAGTTTATCATTTTGTAAACCATGTGATAACTTAAATTCAGATATTTTTTTTTTTATGTTGTGTTCTGTTTAAAATAAAAACAGCAAAGACAGGATCAGAAGATAACACATTTATAAAGTATAAAATATCTTTAAATTCTACCAAATGCTTTAATTTGTTTTCTCTGAATCAGAATGTTCAAGAAGTCTCTTTTTCATGAGGGAAAAAAAAAATAGCATTACATTTTTTTTTTTACACTGCATACAACTTTTTATTTTGTGAAACCATGTGATATACTTTTGTGTGAGATGCAGAATTTTTTTTATTTCAAATTTGTTTATTATTATTATTATTATTATTATTATTATTATTTTCTTTTGTATTCTGTTTAAAATATTTTGGGTGGTTAACCATTAATTTAGATTAGTTAATCAGGCCATGAGGTTTATGACAGCACATAGTGGAGATAGTTTATTTTATTTTTTGAAAAAGATAAAAAATGTAAAAAGAACTTTGAAAACACTTTGCTTATTTGTTGGTTAAAAGTTTTAATTTTTTTTAAGTTCTACCAAATGCTTTCACTTTTTTACGCACTGTGAATTTGGTTTTCTCTGAATCAGAATGTTCAAGAAGTCTCTTTTTTCATTAGGAATTACTTCTTTTTAAATACATTTTTATTTAATAAAATTGTAAAATGTTATATTTATTAATATTTGTTAACATTTTTTAATAAGTTCTGTTTAAAATATTTTTGGGGGTTAACCATTCTTTTAATTTAGATTAATTAATCAGGCCATGAGGTTTATGACAGCACATAGTGGAGATATTTCATGACATATCCATTTTTTTAAAAAAGACCTTTAAAAACACTTTGTTTATTTGTTGGTTAAAAGTTTTTACCTCTACCTAACTTCTACCTAAGTGAAAAATGCACTGTGAATTTGGTTTTCTCCAAATCAGAATGTTCAAGAAGTCACTTTTTAATGAGAAATGATGTATTTTAAATTATGTTTTTATGAAATATAAAAATAGCATTAAAAATGTTACATTGCACACAAGGACAGTTTATCATTTTGTGAAACCATGTAATAACTTTGTGTGAGAAACAGACTTTTTTAAATTCAGATTTTGTGTTCTGTTTAAAATAAAAACAGCAAAGACAGGATCAGTCATTTTTGGGTTTAGCCATCCTTTTTAATTTAGATTTGTTAATCAGGCCATTAGGTTTATGACAGCACATAGTGGAGATAGTTTATTTAATTTTTTGAAGAAGATAAAAAATGTAAAAAGAACTTTGAAAGCACTTTGTTTATTTGGTGGTTTAAAAATATTTTTAAATTCTACCAAATGCTTTCATTTTTTAAAGCACTGTGAATTTGGTTTTACGCATTAGGAATTCATGCATGAAACAGAATTTTAAAACCGACAACTTCCTTAAGATTTCTCACAGGATGATCATAAATTATGCAACACATGCATCATGATATGAGAAGTCTGCTTTTCCATATATGTATTCATATACACAAGTATCTAGCGCATTCGCTGTTGGGCTAATTTGATTTTTCTTGCATGTATTAGCCGTCACACTTCTCAATTTGATTTTATGCCCTTAATTAAGTCATAAAAGCTGTGGTTCAGTGAGTGGAAACTCTAGGTGGCAGTGTTGCGCTGTAGTACTGTCCTTTTCAGGTTTATTAAAAAATGATTACAGCGATCCATTCATCTGTCTATATCTGAACAAACTAAATTACTTAGCATTTTTAATGCAGTCTCACAGAAAAAAAAATGAAGTGAAGACCTGCTTCATGCTCTAAAGTAAATCGTTCCATCACCTTGGTGTTTATTTTAAGAAGTATGCCAGTCTGTGTGTGTTTGGGAATCTCTGATAGGGGGTCAGGTCAGCGTCTGGCCCTGAACACGCACAGAAACACTGATTGGGTTTCGCTGCTGGAAGCAGCCTCTTCAAATGCGACAAAAGAACAAAACAGTGATTGATAAGGATGTGAAATGCGATCCACACGTCTCTCTCCGCAGCTGCTCCATTAGCAGAACCCAGATCAGTATTCCTGCGTGTACAGCGCGCTAAGGATTCGAGCAAGTGTTGTTTTGTTTATCCCGCATGCATGGGATGGCGTATTCAGTACTGCTGCATATGCATTGTGTGCTTTGCATCGTTTCAAATACCATATTGATTATTTAAAACTGTTTTCACATTTATGTTTCTATATCATATTTTACACCTGAAAATTTAAAGCACATGCTGCACTGTCCTGTACTTTCTCACCAGAAATAATCCAATTTTCATGAAGTGTAGATATTTTATATTTTAATGCACTGTATGAATTAATATATACAGTATAAACAACATAAATGATGTGCACTGGAATGATTATACACTGAAATCACTATCCCCTCACCAAAACTTTAAGGTTATTTGAGGTTAATAAATTGCATTAGTTGTTTCACAAAAACTGAGGGAAATTAGGTGCATTGATTTAAATTGATGATTTGGTAGCTCGTTCAGCTCAGTGTTATTTTAATGTCATTAAAATGCTATTATATATTTTGCTTATATGTTGCATTTGATTTATTTTTTTTATCTTTTCTGTTTTCATTTTAATTTTAGTTAAGTTTGACTTTTTTGTCATTTGTTATTAATGTTTTTATCTGTCTAGTAAGTTTTTTTTTTTTTTTGTCTTGGTTTATTTAATTATTTGAAATGAAAATGAGATTTTTATGGTAACTAGCTGCAATAAAATATGTTTAATTTTTTGGTGACCTTTTTAAGGTCAAATTCTCACTATTTTCTAACTATTAACTATATCACTTTTGCCAATACGTTCCTCAAAAAAAAAAACTAATTTGCTGCTTATTAATAGTCATTGAAGTTTTTTCTTCAAGAATCGGCTAAAAACACGTCTCTTCCATCTTTATTTGACCCTTTATTTAAAAAAAGCTTCTTTTTTATATCATTGATCTTTTCTGTCTATCTAAAAAAAACACTAACTTGCTCTATTTTTGTTGTATCTTCTATCATTTCTATCTATTTAAAAAACACTATCTTGCTCTATTCTTGTTTCTTTTTTATTATATAATAAAAAAAAACTTGCTACATACGTATATCATAACACTTACATAGCATTGCTCTTTTGTTGATTTTGATTGCTTCCATTGTCCTCATTTGTAAGTTGCTTTGGATAAAAGCATCTGCAAAATGACAGAATCTAAATGTAAAGCATTCTAGTTAATAGTAAGAATTGATCCTTAAAACAAAGTGTTAACGATTTTTTAAATGTTGTATTTTGTTTCATTTCAATTAACGTTTATTTTATTTAAAAATAATAAAAGTAATTATAATTTTATAATGGTTTTAGTTTTAGTTAACGATTCCCTAAAAAAAATTCAATGGACAAAAATTTTCCCAGAAGGGAAAGCTATTTTGTATCATTTGACTTCTGGTCAACTTTAAAGTGTGCACTGGCATTCGAGCAACCTTGGAGCTAGAAGACAAGACATTCAACACGGTTCAGATTTTCTGGGGTCTCAAAGAGATTCATTAATCTCAAAACAGCTGGATTCCCTGTAGTTTGACACCACTTTTGCACCAGTAAAAGCACAAAAAAGGTGTGTAAATTAAAAATAAGTAAAAATCTTTTGATGGTGTCGAGGAGCTTTTGTAAAATCTACTTGCGTCAGAACGATTATTGTCAAAAGGTGTTGAATTATGAAGAAAAAAAGTCAAACATGGCTGAGATCCTAAATCTGCAGGACTCCTGCATGGCAGATCTTGATGAGGCGTCTTTGTTGCTTTGTGAAACGGGCCATCTGCGGGGCATCTACGCAGCGAGGGGTGACGTGGCCCAGCTCAGAGAGCTAAGAAAGCGTGAGCCGGATCAGCTACTGCTGCTACAGTTACTGCTGCTAAGGTTACGGCTGATACAGTAAATTCATTGATTTAGTCCACCGTTAGCCAAACCCCCCTGCGACGTTCAGTTGTGATGTAAATATTATCTTACGGTCCTCTCCTAAGCGATCACCTTTCTGAGGGAGATTAACATCCGAGCGGGGCAGCTCTATTAAGAGCCCAGCGAGGGGCGGCTGTGTCTGCTGTCATCTCTCTCTGTGGCTGCCATCTTTCTCCAACCGTTTGTCCGTGCTGACGCTGAAGCACTAGTGCTGTGTCGCTTACACACTGTAATGTGCAAAGCTGTACCCAAAATGAATTTTTGCCGTATCGGAGTTGGCAGCAGAAATGCTTTTGCTGTTGTTTGTCATGGGTGGAATACAAAAGAGCATATTATCTGAGGTGAAGAAAGCCCTCTAGGATACATAGCTGCTGATACATAGAGTTAAAGGAGCAGTTCTTCCAAATGTTTGTATGTTGTTCCAAATATTTCTCAAATAATGACTTATGAGAACGCATTTGTATCAAAAGATGTGGCAAAGAAGTTGGAAGTTCATAAATAACATTTACTGATGTGTCTAGTTGACTGATCAGGTAATATATTTTATTGAAAAATGTACATTTAGTCATTTAGTAGACTTTTTATTCAAAGCGACTTACAAAAGAGGACAATAGAAGCGATCAAAAAAGTGCAATAATATGTAAGTGCTGTGAGAATCTCTAGGTTTATATATATTAGGGCCATCAGTCAATTACAATTTTTGATTGAATTAATTACATGATGTGTCAATTAATGAATCTAATTAATTACATATTAATTGAAAAATTAATTTGACTGTGAAAAGATTATTTAAAGCTTTTTTTTTTGCATTAAATGACAAATTAGTGTGTGTGTGTGTGTATATATATATATATATATATATATATATATATATAAAACAACTCAGTATTTTTTGGTAATATAATGAAAGTCATTGCAATCAAAACAGCTTTGTTACAAAGTCTTCAAAATACCTTCTTTTATGTTCCACAAAAAGAAAACTTTTAAATGACATGATGGTAGATGGTAAATGATGACAGAATTAAATGTATTTTTTTATACCTTAAATGTTGTTATTTTTTTTTTTAAATAAAATGATAGGCCTACCTTAAAAAAGAAACTAAATCTGCCAGCAGGTGGCGGTAAATGTCTTAACGAGTCATTCACGATTCATTCAAAACGCGGATTCATTCAAAAACTAAACAATGCTATGTTGCTCGAAGATGTGCAACAATTCTGCTATGGCTTCAAAGGTAATATGTGCAAAAACTGAGCAAAAACACATAATATAAAGTACATATAGCACAATATAGCACAATAACAACTTTTTATTTACTGAACTGTATAAAATCACATTTAAGCTTGTGATAGACCGGTGTTTTGACGATTTGTGCTACCCTGTCAGATTTTGCGACCTCTCATTTAAACAGTATGGTAATGGTAGGATAATTCGACAGTGAAAAATGCTACTTATCAATTTTTAATGTGATATTATTGTGGTGTGAGGCGTTATTAACGCGTACACCTGCCTCAACCCTAAACCTAACCTTACAGTATGAAAAAATACAGTGTTGGTAGCATAATCTCCAAAGCAGCACTGGTGTCATATTGCTCTTGCTGCCTGCGTGATATTGTGTGATACCTGCAGGGTTGCCAGGTTTTCACAACAAAACCCGCCCAATTGCTACTTAAAACAAACCTAAATGTAGCCCAATCGCATTTGAGGGGGGTCCCCCATAAAAAATTTTTTTGCCGAGGGTAAAATACACATTTTTTGGCAGGGTTCCCCTGGTAAAATTAGCATTCCAGGGGCTAAATATTTTGTTATTAGGGTCGCTTCAATCCGCAGACATGAAAAACAACCCACGGCAACAGTGGTAAAGTAACCCTATTCTGGGGGAAAACCGCAGACTTGGCAACACTGGATACCTGATATAAATTTGAGGCAAAACACATACAGGGGCATTTTTGACTACCAGTCAAAAGTTTGGACACACCCTCTCATTTAATGTTTTTTAAAGAAGTTTCTTATGTTTCTTAAGTTTCTTACGGAAAAAAAAAAATATATATTGTGAAATATTATTACAATGCAAATCAATGTTTTTCTATATTAATATACATTAAAATTTAATTTATATCTGTAATTAAAGTTGAATTTCCAGAACCATTACTCTAGTCTTCAGTGTCACATGATTCTTCAAAAATTCTACTATGCTGATTTATTATCAGTGCTGGAAACAGTTGCGCTGCTTAATATATATATATATATATATATATATTTTTTTTTTTGGAACCTGTGAACCTTTTTTCAGGATTTTTTGATCAATAAAATGTTAAAAAAGAATAACATTGATTTAAAATATATATAACAAGTAGAAATCTTTTGTAAAAAAATATAAAGATCAGACTGTCATTTTTGGTTAATTTAATGCATCCTTTCTGAATAAAAATATTATATATATTTTTGTTATTAATTAATCTTTTGATTTGCATTTTATCACAGTTGCCACAAAAATGTTTGTTGAGCACTAAATCAGCTTATTAGAAAGATTTCTGAAAAATCATGTGACATTTTAAGTTACATTTTTAAAATACATTAATCAGTTAAATTGTAATATTTTACAGTATTTCTGGCTTTAGTGTATTTTTTTTTTATCAAATAATACAATCGTAATAGACTTATTAAGACTTAAGGTTAAAGGCAAAGATGAAAGTCCCTCATAAAATTGTAGTGCGGGCACTTTTTTTTTTTCATTTGTATTTTTTCATCTGTCCCTTGCAACAATATGAACAGGGAAAGATTGAGTTGCTGGCCAGCTTCTGGTTACAAATACTGCAGCACTGAGCATAAAAGTTATGAATGAATATTACCATACATCATAGCGATTGTGCAGATATCATGAGCTGGTCTCATTTCCTGTGCAGTTTTTTTTTTCTTTCTTTTTTTCAGTTCCACAGAGAAAATAACTCTGGCATCTGATGAATTAGCTCGTGTTGGCAGGAATGTGACAGATTATACTAATGCACGGAAAGACATTCTATTGCTCAATTATCTCTAATTAACTGCTCAAATGATTCTGAAAGGTTATAAATGATTAAATTCAAACAAATATGTAAACCAGAATGCAAAGCTTTGGTTGTCATGTGTTTAGATTGCGCCATTATTCTGGCCAAAGCGAACCAAACAAAGCTAATCTGATGCATATAAAATGTTAATGCCTGATGATCAGACTGGACAATGACAAAATCAAAGGGCTCACACGATATATTTTGCGTTTAGTGATGATTTCTTTCCCAGTCAGCTGTCAGACATCCACCGAGCGGCAGCACTTGAATAGATCCCTCATGTGAGATAAGACAAGATTGAGCCATTCAAGTGGGTAGCATCTATCAGCATCATTGGCAGCTCAGCATAATGGACTGGTTGGTTTGTTGCCTAGCTGATCACATTTGCTAAAAGTCTTTGTACCAATCAGATTTCATATTAAAAGAACAACAGCAGATGTTTTTGTCACGTTTTTGAAATGCATCCTTTTTTAATGATAAGCCATTGACATGTGTGACAGGACTTGATATATCTAGGCATTTGTTTTATTCAATGGCACCATCTATGCATGCACTGATATGTCATGTCAATTGTCTGGTAATTACGACTGCGCTTTGAAAGCTCAGCAGCAAACAAGATCAAAGTTGCAGTTGTTTGAACTTGAGTCTCGCTTGACCTGCATGCAGCGCTTCACTCCATAGAGGTCATCATTTACTCACCCTCATGTTGTTCGAAACCTGTATGAGTTCCTTTCTTTTGGGGAACACAATTTGAGGATTTCTTTTCTATGCTCTTTTCCATGCCATTACAATGAGCAGACAATGAAGCATTCAGACTTCAAAAATAATGAGAAGGGTCTGGCTGCAGACTTGCACTTGCATTTTCAGACTTGCACTCTCAGACACCCGAACTTCCGCTATGACAGTATTTTTATTGTTTATATTATTTATATATTTTTTATATTTATTTTTAAATTGAATCTCTCAACATTTTACAACAGTAGCCAGGTACAATGAAGGTAAGAGAAAACCTCGTGGCCACGGATTTGCGGGTGTTGTCTTATCTCCTACAGATCACTTGCAGGAGTCTGTATGTGGTACTAAATTGAGTTTTAATCGTTTAACCACCACAGCATCTTCTCTCCATTGGAACACGCACGATTCCTGCAAGAGACGGAGAGTGCAAGTGGTGAATGCAACTGACATTGTGATTTAGTTTCCTTTTTCTTGTCTTCACTATACATGGCTACTGTTGTAAAATTGTGAGAGATTCAATTTAAAATAATAATAATAAATTAAATTAAATAAAAATGACTGGAAGTGACATTATTGCGAAAGTTTGGGTGTCTGAGAGTGCAAGTCTGAAAATGCAAGTGCAAGTGCATGTCTGCAGCCAGACCCTATTGAAAATAATACAAAAGCACAAAAAAATAGGTTCAAAAAACTTGTATGCTATGTTCCAAGTCTTCTAAAACCATACGTATGCTTTGTCTGACCAAGTCAGTAAGTCTGCCCTAACACCCTAATCTTGGTGCATTCATGAGGTTATAAGAGAAGTAGCAATTGTCTGATTCATGATCGAAAATGTTCAGACCTTTTCAATGAATTTCTTGGTTCACAAGTCAAATCATGTAGGTTTCTCACACAAAGCTGTCATATAGTTTCAAAAGACTTGGAGCCACTCTATATTGTTCTGGACATCAATGCCAATTGTGGTTATTATTGGGACACTTGCAGAATTAGTTTTTATGAGAGCTGATGTCCTGTGATTTCGGTAACGGGTAACAGTGACTGTTTCTGTGTTGCTTCTCTGTCCTCTTTAAAAGATGATTCTTGCTTCAGGTTTTGATTTTGAAATCACAAAAGGAAAACAATATGAAAACAAAAACATCTCTTTCTTTCCCTCTACAGATCAATCGTGCCCCGAGTTTTGGGACAGATCAAAAGATTGATTACGATGTGAAGAAGGGGGCTTTGCTCAATGCCCTGAAACTCCTCAACATCAGGTATGAAGCAATACTCTCTCCAGAGTCCCATTAGAAAGAGAAAGAAAGAGTTAATCAGAAAACTCACTATCCATTCTCAGCTGTCCACCAGTCTTTAGTGTTTTAGAAAATATTGATTCCTTGATCTCCACTAAGCAGTTACTTGAAACTCTTTGATGGCTCCTCATCCACTTGTTTATTCTACTGCTTGATTTTAAAGAAAAAATGTTGGACACTGAAGCCCCACATAAAAATATCTAAAGGTCACAGGGTTACATAAAAATAGAAACAAGTGGCATCTGCAAGCAAATAGCATTAGACCTAGCACTTGTTATGAATACAGGTTTAACTAAGGACAAATTCAACTTAGATTTAAAAACCACACAATGATGTTTTGTAATTTGAAACCTTAACAACATTAATTTCATAGTTTTGTTTTGCTGTATTTGTGTTTGAGTTTAAAATCGTAATCTTGGTTGATGTTAAGTTTTGTCGACTAAAATTTTGAAGATAAAAACATTTTTGCCTTAAGTTCTAAATTAAAATTGTCTAAATGATCCTTTAAGCAGTGGGAATGCTTTGCTAGGTGGATGAATGTCTGTTCTGTTGCTGATACTATAAGTACACAAAAAGTGCTGTTCTGAAAGTATAGTATGCCACATTCCAGGTATCATTTGAATCACCAAGTTTAAAACATGTAAATGGTTATGAGATGAAACATATAGCAAAGTGATCAAATGATTTAATCTTACCAGTCTCAGACATATTATGGCTATAATTTTGAACTAATTATGTATTTACAGTATCGCGCAAAAGTGAGTACACCCCTCACATTTCAGCAACCATTTTAGTATATCTTTTCAAGGGACAATACTATAGCAATAAAACCTTGATATATTTTTGAATAGTCAATGTGCAGCTTGTATAGCAGTGTAGATTTACTGTCCCCTGAAAATAACTCAACATACAACCATTATTGTCAAAATAGCTGGCAACAAAAGTGAGTATACCCTAAGTGATAACATCAGTATGTCATATACCATGCAAAAGCCACATGTCCTTAATTCAGGTGCTGCGTAATATCATTGCGCCTGTGCACCAATGGTACAGCAGCAAATTTTCTTGATTATTACGCCCGAATGAGAGTATAGTTCCTAGTTATATCAGCCTAGAAAATCGCAATTTTTCATTTTCTGCCGGTCTTAGTACACAATGTAAATACAGAAGAGTCAAGTTTTAAATAAGAAAAATATCGAAAGTCTTTGGTTTTATTTTTGAGTGCAAAGGCTAATGGTCTAATCTGAATCAATGATTTATGCTAAGCTATGCTAAAAGGGCGGGAGTTGGAAAATGAGCATATTTGCAAAACAAGTGGAGTCTTCCTTTAGAGGTTGCAGAATTAGAGGGTCAGCTTGTCAGTGCTCAGACCATATGCCACACACTTCAACAAGTCGGTTTGCATGGGCGTCATCCCAGAAGGAAGCCTCTTCTGAAGCTGGCTCACAAGAAAGCCCTTTAAAACAGTTTGCTGAAGACAACATGTGCAAGTGCATGATTTACTGGAACCATGTCCTGTGGTCTAATGACGTGTTTGGCTCAGATGGCAATGCCTTGGTGAGGAGTACCAAGAAAATTGTGTCTTGCCTACAGTCAAGCACGGTGCTGGTATCATGATGGTCTGGGGCTGCATGAGTGCTGCTGGTGCTGTGGAGCTACAGTTCACTGAGGCAAACATGGATTCCATTATGTACTGTACTTTCTGAAGCAGAACATGAAGCAAAACGACAAACGGCAGTTTTCCAGCATAACAACCCCAAACACACCACCAAGATGACAACTGCCTTGCTGAGGAAGCTGAAGGTGATGGGGTGGCCAAGTATGTCAATGGACCTGAACCTTATTAAACACCTGTTGGGCATCCTCAAGCGGAAGGCAGAGAAGCAGCATGTGTCTAACATCCAGCAGCTCTGTGATGTCATTATAGAGGAGCGGAAGAGGATCCCAGCAACAACCTGTGCAGCTCTGGCCAATTCCATGCCCAGGATGATTAAGGCAGTGCCAGATAGCAATGGTGCTAATGCAAAATATTGACACTTTGGGCAAGTTCACTCAGGGTGTACTCACTTTTGTTTCATTACTATGGTGTTGTCCCTTGAGAAGATATACTAAAAATGTTGCTGAAATGTGAGGGGTGTATTCACTTTTGTGAGATACTGTTTATTTTAATGTTTATTACTCTGCTTTTTGATTGCCTAATGCACTTCAGTTGTATCTTTCAGGAAGTGCTTTACAATAAATACTGAGGGGAATACAAAAACAGTTTTCTATGATTATACCGTATTTAATCTAAAATGTTTCTAAAGTGTATGTTTATGTGTGTGGATTGTATGTTTTTGTGGGTATGTTGTGGATGTTTGCTTGTACATGCCTTCTAATTTTGTGTGCCTGCCTGTGTACATCTGTGTGTGTAGTTGTAATGTCAGTATGCTGGGTTTCCAATGATTGATTATCATAGACCTGGCCTTCAAATCCCAGGTCCACCCTTTGTACTAAACATACCAGAGTGGCCCAACAACAGTCCTAGACTAGGAAACAACAGCAGACAAACTCAATCCAGCAGCGGATCAGATTTCAGGATGCATTGCTGGCATTCTGTCGCAGTGATTTTCTTGGAAGTCCCCACAGACGTTTACTATGTCCCAACTGATCCAGCTGAGTTCTTACCAGTAACATATCAAAGCGACTCCTGTGTTATTTCCCCAGCAGTGGCAGGACAAAACCAATAACTCAGTGACAAGAACTCAGAAGTGTGAAAGTCGTATCAATAAAACGAGAGGGTTCCCCAGTGGTTCAGGAGCCCACTGACCCTGAGTGGCCACTTGCAACAGCAAATTTGAAGGGCCAGTGAGCGATGAAATCTTGAAGTGCTGAATGCTGTCAAGTCGAGTGATGTATGGAGTCTCGGAGTCTGTCAGGATTTCGGCTGGGAGTTTGGGCTACTTTAAGGGCTATTACTTGAGCATTTCCTCTTTTTTTTCTTTTTTACTCAGAGCAAGTGATAAACGACGGAATTTGGCCCAGCAGAAGGCGGAAGCCCAGCGACGGCTGTACGGACAGGGATCAATGCGGAAACTGACGGCCGGATCATCGGAATGGGAGAAACAACGACACTTACTAGAACGCAGACGAGAAGAGTTGGTGAGGCTCATTTTTACACACTTGCTCCAGACTTGTTGAGCGTTGGTGCTCATGTGGGAAATGTAGATTGAAATCTCACCTGTTTTATCAAAGTTTTTATCAAAAAGCAGCCTTGGGAAAAGTTACCTTTAAAAGTAATGCATTACAATATTGCATTAATCCATAAAAAAAGTAATTACTTTTTATACAAAGTAATGCATTACTTTACTTGTGTTACTTTTTGTCACCAAGGCTAGGCTTGCTATCAAAATTATATTTTTGCCAACTGTAAAGACTATTTCACACCAAAAGTGAAATTAATAAGACTTGACAAGGGAAAACAAAGTAACTTGTGTTACTTGTAAGTAAATCTGATATTTTCTTGTGAATTTAAAAGTAATGTACTTTAACTAGTACTTTACTAATTACATGAAAAAGTAATGTGATTACGTAACTTGTGTTACTTGAAAAGCATTACCCCCAACACTAAAAAACGTATAAAACTTATAGATATATAAAAGATATTTAAGTGTTCATATTCCACAAATGTACAGACAAGGCACATTTTGAGAGGAAGTTTAGTAAGTAGAAGGTGCTTTTTGCACCAGTCCTTGATTGGTCTTTCAATCAACTTTTTTATTATATGAAGAGATGAATGAGGTTGAGATGACTGCAGGTAGGTGGTATTTTCAAAGGGCAAAGCTAGACGCAAAAGAGGAGTGAGATTTGGGGATTGGGGGCTGAGCGAATATGCCTGTACCAGCATTTAGCAGAGATCAGTGACTATTATGGAAGACACCCTGCTGCGCCACTGCAAATTGACCAGCTGACCTTTCCACAATTATAGTTTTTGATGTATTAAAATGGTACAGTGGGAGTTAAATCTATATGAATTATGAATGGGCCCCCTGTATTAACAAGTGTAGAGGAGAGGCTGTTATTCGCGCCCGCTAACTCTCAGACTTCATTAAGGTGCCTCGTAATATGGGAAACGAGTCATTCGGTGCCATTGTTATTCGGTTTTGGTTGGCTAAATTACACTGCAGGATAGCACTAACAGAAACTGGGCTTTATTTCTTTGCCGGTCTTCCTGCTCTTCAACGATTATTCACTTGCGTTGTGTTTTCAGAAAGAAAGACTGGCCCAAGTCCGCAAGCAGGTCTCCAGGGACGAGCACGAAAAGCGGCACCTGGGGAACTACAGGTAGGGAAGCCGCTTTGACGATTGTTATCCTGTAAGAATGCCCACTTACACCTGTGGGGTCTCTTGTGGCTTGGTTTGGGATGTGACAGCATAAGACAATTTCTTGTGCTCTCATGTGAGGACAAAACAAGGACAAGGGTTGCTTCTGAAACTTGAAAAATTCTGCTTTCGTAGGCAAAAAAGGGAGATAAGGCACAAAGGCATGGTTGAATCTAGTGTTTGGGTAACATTCGGTTTATTAATGTAAGTAAAAATTGATTTGTGTTTACATCTGTGCTTATTCCTGTAAAAATCCATGTGAAAAAATAAAAAAAGTAATACAAACAGGGTTTTACAAGCATCAAAACAATAAAAGTTTAATACAGCTTTAAGACACCCACTAAAATGTCATTTTGTGCAACAATAACGAAACAAAAAATAAATAAACAAATTAAAATATTATAAAATGTAGTATGATCAATTTAAGTCTCGTCTTTGACCCACATAAAAGGCCAAAATAAATTATAGACAACATTATAGACAATTTGTAATTAAAATAATGCTGTCAAACGATTAATCGCATCCAAAATAAAAGTTTATGTTTACATACTATATATTTGTGTACTGTGTATGCATATTATGTATATATAAATACACACACACATGCATGTATATATTAAGGAAAAATATTTATTTATATCTAAAATATTAATATTTATTTATAATCTAAATTGTATACAGGTATAAATATATATACATAAATGTGTATTAATATGTAAATAATAAATATACAACAGAAACAAACATATAGTATGTAAACATAAACTTTTATTTTGCATGCAATTAATCGTTTGACAGCCCTAAATTAAAATAACATTTATTTACAACCTTCGTTTTGAGCCCTGGTCTATAAGGTTGTCAGTATTTGTTATATATTCCTGTCAGAGATTGTTTGCTTCAAAACATTAAACGACTCCAGGTCACTATTTCAATGACAGCTAATGTTTTGTAAAGAAGCCAAATGCGTCAGCAGCCAAATGCTTCTTGCTTTTATTGCTTTTGTCATTTTACATTCATATTCAGACACTAGAATCTGCCAAACGAAGACCTGCCATTTAGACTTGATTAACCTGACCACATTACACAAGCATGTCAGCTAACCCTTTGTATTTACCGTAGAGGTAGGGTGGCTTCTTCATAGAGTAATTTAGCAGCATTTAGCATCTTGCTGCATTGTTCACTGGGGAAAAAAAAAAATGCAGTCACTTCATAATTGCAACAAATCGCTCCTTAATACGGAGCCTCCACGTCAGAGCCTCAGAGGAGGAATACGAAACGAATGCCTCTTCCTAAATAGGTCATTTTATGCCTATGCATGTAACTGCTGTTCTGTTCAACTCTAAATAAAAACACCCCAAAAGATGCTGAAACATGAAAAAAAAGTGTTTGAGGTTTGTGGGTCAGACCCAGATTTCAACATGTGCCATATGCCGAAGACTAAGCCCACTTACTCTTACTAGATTACTTCTCCCACACAAGTTTGTCCATCGCGCTTGTAGCTCTTAATGGATTTGGGGCGGTTTATCGTCTGATCTGGACATTTACATTTATTTGAGCTTTTGATTATGTTGAAGCCGGAATCCAAAAGAGCCCTTTTAAATGTCACATGCCAAGTGAGTTTTAGTTTATTAGACTGAAATGTGAAAATATATCGCTCACTCCAACCTTCACTGTTTATTTAGATTGGGGTGCCACCATTATTTTGGTCAGTGGTTCTCAAATGGTAGGTCAAACTGTTCTAATAAAATGAAAGAACAATGCTAAATGCAAAATAAATAAAAAATACAAATAATGAAACTAACCATATAATTGTTTTAAGTTATGCTAACTAAATAAATAGTCTTATTAGACGGTTTGATTTTTGAGTTGAGTTATTGAGTTGTTTATTCGATAAGCAGTCAATATAATAAGCAGGATCATTCTTGAAGTCTGACAGAATGGTTTCAGAATGGTTCATCTTAACTCTGCATTATGCATTATTTGATTAACACTTCCCACATATTTTGTCAGCGGCTGTCCAATCTTTTGGCACAACTGCATTTGTCATTGGTTAAATAGCTAATACTAATACAATACTCACCCCATTGTGTGTTCAGTTCTAACTGGTAAGTCACACTTTGTTGAAATAAAATGTTTAGACTAGACTTAGGAAGTGATCTAATTTTTTCTTTAAGGCTGGACATAACTAATCTGCATCCAAAAAGTAAGATTGATTTCCCTTTTTTTTAATATAAATTCTAGTTGGACACAGTCTAAACGTAGTTTATACAACCGCCCCTGCTGATGTTATTTATGCAAAATATGATATTCTTTTTTTTAATTTTCAGTGTATCATTTAACAAATTAAGTCTGGTTCATAGTGACATGGCAGCACTTTACAACAAAGTTAACCTGAACTAACAATGAAAAATACTTCTAAAGCATTTAATTTATCTAAAGCTTTGTTCATTTATTTATCATTAACTAATATTATTTAATGGACCTGAGCTAACGTGAACTAACAGGGCAACGTATTTTTAATTATCTAAAGTGTATAAAGATTAATAAATGCTGTAAGAAATGTATTGCTCATTGCACAAGCGTTACCAGTAATATTAATACATTTCAGGACTTTGTTTGCATCATTTTGTTACTGGAGCGGCTCGCTATCTGATGTCTAATGTACAATCTGGGTCCTGAAGCGCAGCGCACTTTCTGGTTTTGATTATATCCCCGACCCAATATGGCACTGATCTGAAGATCCATCACACAGATATAGACAAAGGTTTATACGTCTCTGGCTTTTGTTTAGTCTTAACGTCTAATATAAAGACAAGTTTATTAATCATTAGTAAATACACAGCATTAGCGGACAAATGCATGTGTGAAAAGAACGATTGAGGTTTGTTTAAGTGATTAGAAAAGCAGGCAGACCAGGCCGTTAAATCAGATAATCAGATAAAACTCTTTCTCTCTCTCTCCCTCTCTCCGCACAGACGTATTTACCCCCCAGATGACAAGCTGCTCTTGGAGAAATATGAGAGTCTCCTTTCAGCTGCCTTTCAGACATTCCTCGCTGGGCGAGCAGCTTCACTTCAAAAGGAAATGAATAATCCACTGAAACGAATGAAGGCATGTACCTGAGACACAACTGAACTGATCTTTTGCTCTTTTTCCTTCTTTCTCTCACTCTACTATTTCTTTCTACTACTTGCTCTTTGCCTTTAAAATAAGAAGTGTATTTTACTTCCTACTCTTGTTGTGGACGTCTGTTTTTCATTAGTGCAGTTGAAGGCAACCATCAGTATGGCTGTGGCTCATTCATAGGGTTAGGGATTTAAACAAACCTTTTGAACTATGGTCATGAATGATACCTCAAATCACATGGCTTGTTGAGGATGGGGTGCTATTACTATAAGATATGAGACGTTTTACCTAGTAGTTGATAAAACTAGCCTATTGACTGACTGTGAAGGCCATTGGCTAACGACAGTATTTGAGAAAGCTGTTTGGAAAATGCTGCTTTTCAAATGACCAGCTACTCATGATTTAAGGTAGTTTAACCCGCTAGGGTCGACGAATGCACTGGTGCGTTTACTTGCATCTTTTTCCTGATGACATTTTTAAATACTCGTCTTTGATCGTACATATGAGAGTAACATGTAATTCGAAACTATAATAAGGGTCTATTTTTATTAGTGTATACTCATAATAGCAACAAAACATTGTGCTTTTGTACAACAAAGAAAACAAGTGTTTGCTTTCCGCTCTCTCCGTCTTTGTGATCTTTCTGAGACACATCGCAAAAATTAATTGAAACTCTGCAAATACTTGACACACAGACATGAGACATGTCTCTAGGTAGCTCTAGTTGAAGTAAGTCTTATTGAGACAAATGTTCTCTGATATTCTCTCACTGTAAGTTAACAAAAAATGTATTTATAAAAAATTTTATTTGCAAGATTTAAACATGCAGCTGTAAAATAAGCTGCCTTTACACTATCTTCAACAAACAATAAGCAACAGACTGGGAGTTATTCATATTCATGTAGAATAGTATGGGAGCTGTATGGAGTTTCTACAGAAATTTCTTATTAGATTTGAGCTTTGAATGTATTGACATAATTAAACTTCTGCTACAAGACTGTATATGCAACCATCCGACTGCATGTGAAACTATGAACGCAAAGTGAGAATTACCGGCATTTTTTCACTTAAACGTTATCCTTCAAATGCTATTACTGAAAAATGATTCATTATTATTCTATAATTATTATATAATTATTCACATGGATTAGCCCTAGAAAACCTACTATGTTTTTCTTTAAAATGTGTAAGGTGTCATTTGTTTTGTGTGTATATATTTACACATTCATTATATTCAGTAATTTATTTTACTATGATGAATAAGACATTAGTTTATGACTCATTTAAAAATTACTGCGACTGCCACTAGGGGCAAAAAGCCACAATTGTATGCAAATATCAGAGTTAGTGTAAAGTCAGTTGTGAGAAATAAAGCAAATGTGACCCTAGACCACTAAACCAGTCATAAGATAAAATTATAAGCAATAGGAATAAGCTTCCTACTGATGTTAGGATAGGACAATATTTGGCTGAGATACAAATATTGGAGAATCTGGAAACCTAAGTATTGAGAAAATCGCCCTTTTAAAGTTGTCCAAATGAAGTTCGTAGCAAAGCATATTACAAAAAAATTCAAACATTAAGTTTTGATATATTTACAGTAGGAAATTTACAAAATATGTTGATGGAACATGATCTTTATTTAATACCCTAATGATTTTTGGCATAAAAGAAAAATCGATAATAAATAATTTTGACCCATACAATGTAATTTTGGCTATTGCTACAAATATACCCATGCCACTCAAGACATAGTTTTGTGGTCCAAGGTCACAAATAGCAATTGACCTATCGGTAAGCCCCGCCCCTCGAACGCAGATGAGCCAATGGCAGTTGAGTATCAGCTACCCAGAGATGGAACTCGGACATCTGTAGGTTGCAGCGCCATAGAGAAACATTGGAAGATCCGAAGCTCTCGTCATTGAGGTACTTGTAACACTGATTCCAGCTATCCTGAGAGAATTGGCAATGAAATTTGGAATTTATTTTATTATTTAATGTGTATTTTCTGGTTGTCGTACTCTCATTAAGTGGCCTTTTTCATCTGCTCAAGCAGTTAATGTCTGTAAATATCGTTAATATCTCTGGCTAAAACCAGCTAACGTTAAAGTTAGTAAGTCCACGCTAATGTGCAAATCTCACGTCACGTACAGTGTAGGTCAAAAACACATAAACGAAGGTCTGCCTCTCCATATTAAACTGGTTAAATGTAAAATAGTTCCAGATTAATCATGTCACACGCCATATTTATTTTAAAATCATTTATATATCTCTCCATGGCATATTAAAGCCCTATTTGAATGCTCCTCGACGAGAGGTGGTCCTTCTGAGTTCAACATTTATCAAAAACATCTTCAGACAAGGTTTTCACACTGATTTGTAAGACAGTGGGAAACTCTGTTTGTTTGTCCGAGGCAGCAACAGTAACTAAGGGGGGCGGGGTTTACCGATAGGTCAATTGTGAGATAAAATGTTGCAGTTACAGTTGCTTTTAGTAAGGATCTTGATGATATTGACAGCATTAAACCATATTTAACCAGACTGATTTACCCTAAAAACACCATAATTTACATAATCAACCTAAAACTATACAATTCGACTAAATATGTTGCTTCATAAATACTGTAATATTAAATATAAATGGTCATAATGCTGTTCAAGTGATTAAGCGGGAATTATAATCCTGAAAAAAAATGGTAGGCAACTATCATGACTACATCTTTTTTATAATAAAATCGAAAAAATATAATTATTACATACTGTTTTAAAAGCTTTATAAACAAATTGTCCCACTGCATTTCTGAGCAGTTTCTTTCTCTCTCTCGTTTTTTTTTTTTTTTTATAAAAGCCTCTGTTCTAAAATTGTCTATTCAGCTGGAGTTCATTATTGTGCTGCGCAACCTCTCCGAAACCTCTGGATGTTCATTTTACAGGGATTTTCAAGGCCGGATCTGTGTACCCATGCATATGAATGTGGCATATTGTTGGAAGGGTTTCGTCCTCATAACACACATTGATGGAATCCGAAATCTGCTTTTGGAGTGGGCTTGTGCATGAGTTTGAATGGAGATGGTTGTTAGGCAGGTTGTAGTTTTGAGGCTGGAGCCGTCTGGTGATATGGCAGGGGAGCGCGTGAGCCGTTTCCAACGGCGTTGGTGTCTGGCTTATTTGGGAAAGATTCAAGAACCCAGAGTGCCATTGCCATGTGGTCTTTGACCTTCCGGCTAGTCAGTTTGTTAATATAGTTTCAGTCTTTCAGCAACATTAGTCTAGGGCCTGTCTACCCCTCACAAATTTAATAAGGGTTGGGAAAGTTACTCGAAACAAGTCATAAGTATTACTAATTGCTAATTGTTTTTCTTCTAGTTTTTCATGGTAATTCTCTACATTACTATACTCTTTTTGACTGTTACTGCCAAAATGGCTTATTTCAGAATCACTGGATTACAATCAGTGACCAAATTTACTTGTCAGAAACACATGTGATGTTCAGACCGACTCCATCAAGTTTGAGTAAAAGGGAGAAAGCGGGATAAATGCTATCACTCACAAACTCTAGAAGAACTAAAAACAAGAGTAAACTGTGGGGAATATGCGTGCAGCACTTGTCGCTTTGTATATTCTTAAGGATATGCTCATTACAAACAAGTGGCTACAGTTTATTTTTAAGGACTGATCATTTCAGTTTGATCTCAACAGTACTAAAGTCACATTTAGCTTGGGTTGTTTTTAGTTGTCACAGTGTAATGCAGGTGGTGCAAAAAGGCTGTTTTTGAAAGATAGGGCAGAACAAACTACACTGGACCCGGAGCTCACAGCTCGCAGCTCGCAGCAAAGCACTGTTACTCATTTCACATGCAAAGACGCATTTACATTTTAAAAGCACAGCAGCAAAAAATGCCAAGGGTCACAGAGAGTGGAAAATGGTCATGAAAAACTAAATGATGTTACTAAAAATTCTTAGATTATTGTTAAGTGAAATTGTGTAAAGCAGGGTGGTTGGGAACATGGAGACATGTCCTTAAGAGTATTGTAAAAAAATAATTCCAGTAGCATAACTATCTGATACTTTATGATACTTATGACACTTTATGTCCTATGATTTTAGATAAATACGTGGACTTAAAGGTATAGCTCATACAAAAACAAACAAAAAAACAGTGAAGTTTTTAACTATACAGTTTATATGAATTATTTCCAATGTCTTTTTACGTGTCAAAGTTTTGCTTAGTGATAGAATAATAGAAGATGAATGATGACAGAATTTTAAAATGGGGTGGTGATGTATTTGTTTGCATTTTATTTAGCGATTTCTCTAGAATGCATAGCAAGCTGCGGATAGATGTGAATAGCTGTGGCAGGAGAGAACATTGCTTTGTTGCTTTGTTGTTTACTTGCTTCCTACAACCGCAACATGCACTCAGTAGAACATTAACAATGGCAAGTTCCAGCACCTGATTGCCACTTATTGTAACAAAATGAAAACTCTTGTTGGAAATGCGTCCTCTGTATTAGACACACACATGCCTCAAGCTCTTTCATATGTCCCCACGTCTATACCCTGACACACAAAATATTCTCAAAATTGACTTTGTGAGTCCCAAATCAAAGCAACAAAAGCAAATTTCAGAACAATCTAACAGTAGCAAACACTGGCAAATATTGACTCGTCACCTGCAGTCGGAGTGTGGGGATTTTCTGGCCTTTTTCTTTTCACTGACTGCCTCAACAATGAGCCTTACTCTATATTTGGTGAAGAATGGAGGATGGCGATGAGCAAAAGAACAGATTTTAATGCACTTAAAATCTCTCTCTATCTGAGCCAGAACAACAGATCAATGCCTTGCTTATTGAGTTACAGCTGGGATAATGTTTCTGCTTGAAAAGCATGCAACACTTGTAATGGAGAAACATCAGAGTCCGTGAAACACAGATCTTACAGTAAAAAAAAAAGAAAATATGTTGAAGCGAATTCAGAACAATATTGATCAAATTCTTGAGACTGTGATGATTCAGTCTTTACTCAACTACATTTATTGTTTGTTACACAGCTGCTTATCTACCATTTTTTAAATCTGAACTACTGTCATTAGCCATTCTTGTTTTGTTTTGTTTTTTTCTTGATAACCTACTACATTTATTGGTATCAACCAGGGCCCGTATTCACAAAACATCTTAAGGCTAAAAGTAGCTCATAACTCTTATAAATAATGGGCGAGTCAGTCCTAAATGTAGGACTCCTAAATATTTGCTCTAAGAGTATTTCACAAAGCATTTTAGCACTAAAACTAGGTAAAATACCTAAATCTATAAAATGTAAGTCACTAGGACCAAGCCGCAAACAATCCTAAAATGTCTGTTGCTGGCTATCTGCCTCGGAACGTAAACATTTTAGAAACATTTGACAATTATGAGCTTTAAAAAAGATATCACCTTTGGTTTTGGAGGTTATCCCAACTCCAGATCTTTCTTTGATTATATCCTTGTTTTCATTAACCGGTTGGGCAAGAAGTAACAGCTGCTTTTGCATCCAGTTTGGTTTTTCTCTTACGTTTGCATGTTTTTGTTTACGTTTACGTTTTTGTCTTACTATCAAGCATAATTATCCTACTCTTTTAATTAAAAGGCTGTTTTCGCATTTTCACTAATTGTTTATGCAAAACATACATGCAAGAGGCTGACATTTAGACTCAACATGTACTTGTTTATGTAATCTTTATTTGAATATGGCAACATAATGTCGCACTCTGCAATATTTCTATGAATAAATCTCTGACAGAGACTCCTCCCCTATCAGCCAATCACAGTGTGCATAGTTAATAAGCATGCTGACATCATCCATAGCAATGAGGTCAACCCCACCCTTACTCTTAGCTTAAGACTTCTCTTTATTCTCGTTTGTCTCAGCAGCTTTCTAAATAGTTTTTAAGAGAAAACTCTTAGATAAATCTTTTTACTGCTATTTAGGACAAGTCTTAGTGGTAAGATAAAATGTTTTGTGAATACGGGCCCAGATGACAGACATTAAGGCATTTTTTTATTAAAATATCCCTCAGGTCAAATTACCGAAATATTATACACCGAAACACAAAAGTAATGTTAGTGTTACTGAATATAATTATTTTAATTTGAAAACACCTCTTTTATGATGTTTTTGAAATTGAAAAAAATATTTTGATAATAATAATAAAAAAAAAATGTAAAGGTTAAGGTGTTAAGGTCTTTATTAAAGGTTAAAAAAGGGTTACATGTTGGAACATACAGAAATGTTTAATAAAATAAAATATGTTTAATAATGAGGTACCTATTCAAATTATTATTAAATACATCAATTAGTTGAAATCAAGTGTAAATTAGATGATTAAAAAGGAAAGACGACACCACAAAAAAAAAAAAAAAAAAAAAAAAAAAACTGGCCTGTTACCATGCTAATATCAAAAGAACTATGTGAGCCCCTCCAGAAGAAAGGATGAAGAGTTTTGTGAGTCAGGAACAGATTTTAAATCCACTGGTGTATGTAATAATTAGACCACTGGCAGTGACACTGCTCTGTCCCATCTAATTCATCCCAAGAGCAAGATGAGTGCAGGATGTTTCAGGAAAAAAAAAAAATCCAGGGTTAAACCATTGGTTGTAATTTTTAAAATCTATGGAAAATGAACTGGTCATGTGTAATTTGAAATACCAGGAAATTGTAATGTTAGAGTGTTTAAATGTTAAGCAATGTTTCTCATGTGAACTGTGCAGTTACAGTGACCCCATACTTCAAAGTCAACACCAGAGCTTTATTTGAAGAAATGCTACACAGATCGTGATGTGTTAAATTACACTAAAAGTGTGGTTCAGTTACAGTGACTTGGTTGAATAATTTCAGATGGATTCCTAAATTTATGATAAACACATGGCTTTGATTTATGCATAGAAATTGTTTAGGTCTCATGCAACTCTTCAGAAGACCTCACTAAAATTGTTTTATATGTTTGTGGCTGATTTTGCAAAGTATGAGTTGAAATATAGTAGGAAAATAGCTACAATAATTGTATGTTGATATTATATTATTTTTGGGTGATATTTTTGTATTTAATATCACTTTTGAGAAGGTTCAATCAGAGCATCAAGTATTTCGCGCAAACAATCACTGAAGATAATTTGATTCAAAATATAAATTTTCTATTTGGTTATAAATAATCAGTATATAATCCATATGCAATTTGATAGATTTTGCGTGTTGAATACTGATACTGAATGAATGCTCTCTGCACATATTATACATCCATCAAATACTTTTACTTCAAACTCACAAAAATCCAACCCTCAGCCCAATGTACAACCAGTGCTTACATAGAAACCTATACATCGGAGCCTGATAAAAATGCATTATTTAACGAAAGATGTCAGATGGATTTAGAGGCTTTTGCATCTAAACTCTTCATATATATGCACCAATATATCACCAACACATAGTAATGGCCAGTTACTTCAAGGAATGTTTCTGAGTATTAAAACGAATGTTCAATCAAAGTTCTTATTCAATACAGTCAAACACACCGTTTGAACAGATTCGTTAAAATGAATTAAACTTCTGAAGCTTAAACAATATGATGCTTTAATGCTATTAAAACCTCTCTGTCTTAACTCTCTAATACTTACAAATCAATAAACAAGGAGGGGTTGTAAATCTAGTGAACTTGATGTTCACTCATTTTCTTTTGGCATTCAGTAAAATAAGTGCATATCCACAAGAAAAGGTTTTATGTGAAAAATGAAGAATATCTTCTGCTATTGTTTGTGATGTGTGTTCTGCAGGAAGAAGATATCCTAGACCTTCTGGAGCAGTGTGAACTGGATGATGAGAAACTGATGGGAAAAACCTCCAAACAGAAGGGTCCTAAGGTACATAGACTCAATATACAGTGTCTAGATATACTGTAGATAAACACACATATATATTTTTGGTGTCATTGGTTTCGTATTTTTCTCATTCATTTTCTTTTAAGTTTTACCAATTTTGTCAGTAAGAAGTTCTAAACCATGAACCAAAACAACCAGCACTGACAAACCTGATCCAAAGCAAAATGATTTTTAGAATGTTTACTTTTTTTACTTTTAAAACATATTGAAAGTCAAATGCAGAAGTGTTAATTCATGTGTTCATGACCTCCAGGATAGATTATTGTAATGCTTTATTGGGTGGTTGTTCTGCACGCTTAATAAACAAACTCCAGCTGGTCCAAAATGCAGCAGCTAGAGTTCTTACTAGAACCAGAAAGTATGAGCATATTAGCCCGCTTCTGTCAACACTGCACTGGCTCCCTATTGAACATCGTATTGATTTTAAAATCTTGCTAATTACTTATAAAGCCCTCAATGGTTTAGCTCCTCAGTACTTGAGCGAGCTTTTATCACATTATCATCCCTTACGTCTGCTGCGTTCCCAAAACTCTAGCAATCTGATAATACCCAGAATATCAAAATCAACTGCGGGCGGCAGATCATTTTCTTATTTAGTGCCCAAACTCTGGAACTTTGTTCGGGAAGCAGACACACTCTGTCAGTTTAAATCTAGTCTAAAGACCCATCTCTTTAACTTGGCTTACACATAACACATTAAAACATTTCTATAATTCAAATCTGTTAAAGGATTGTTAGGCTGCATTAATTAGGTCTGCCGGAACCGGGAACACTTCCCAAAACACCTGATGCACTCGTTGCATCATAAAAAGAATGGCATCTACGCTAATATTAGTCTGTCTCCTGCTTATTCCGAGGTCATCGTTGCCACTCAGATCCAGCCTGTATCCTGATCAGATGGTCACTGCAATTCCCTGATCCATTCAGTACCCAGATGGTGGATCAGCACCTATAGACCACCTCTACAGTTATAAATTGCTTGTTTGATTGTTGGTCAGAGGAGAACTGACCCCCCGACTGAGCCCAAGGTTTTTTTCTCCATTTCTATCACCGATGGAGTTGTGGTTCCTTGCCGCTGTCGCCTCTGGCTTGCTCGGTTGGGGACACTTAATTTCCAGCGATATAGAGCTGGATGATAGCATGATTAACTCACTTTAACTGAAAAATGGTAACCGTTTCCTTTTGCATTATTGACACACTACCTTCCTATTTGATACCGTAAAGCTGCTTTGACACAATCTGTATTGTAAAAAGCGCTATATAAATAAAGGCGACTTGACTTGACTTTTATGCATTTGGCAGATCCTGTTTTAACAAAGCAACAAAGCAGGGTACACATCTTTTCAGTTCATGCATTGCCTGGGAATCAAACCCATAATCTTGGCATTGCTCTTGAGTTTGAGCTACAGGAATGCAAATCTATAAGACTGTACTTTTGTAAGAAAAAACATCTAATTCAAGTAAGTCATTGATTCATAGGAGATGGTGGTGACTTTTGAGCTTTCACGGTTCTATGATTGGTGAAATCACACTGACTTGTGGCTTTACAAAAGTGTATTGCCCAAAATGCATTAACTACAACAACAGCAATACATGGAGTGTTTTGCCAGAGCTTGTATAAATTTTCACACTTAAGTTCTTCTTACAATTCCCTGTATACATGGAGAAAATAAAAGGGATTTTTGCTTGCACAACCTCTTGAAATAATATATTTTAATGCATAAATATAATTATCTTTCTATTTTTGAGGTGAATTATAATCCAGGCATGAGTTTTCATCAGATTCTCTACCTGAGATGTTACAGACAGTGAAATAATGTTAATTGGTTCACTTCTGACGTAGCAGAATGTAGGTTTCATTTCAGCAGTATCTGCTCTGATGGATTAGAACACTCTAACAGTGCCTTATAGGGCCATCTGGAATAATCTGACTAGACAGAAATTAAGCAATTTCAATATTCACAAGCAGTTCCTCTTAAAAATGCCAAGGAGAGCAGGATCTCTCTAAATTCTTTCAAATGTCTGTCGGAGATTTTGTCCAAAGTGTTCATTTAGATAGACCTTTGGACCACATTGGAGTTGAAAAGGTGAAATCAGTGCATTCAGAAGGCTAATAGTCAGTACTTTCCAAGTGTATGACAGATATTCAATTCATTGTTCAATACTTCTTGAAGGACATAATAGATTAGTTTCCCTGACATGCAATGTATGTGTTTCAGACCAAATGAACATGTTTCTGGGGTGACATTAATCAAGACTTGGTGCGTCTCAGCCGCCTTTCCATTCTGCCGTCAGCGGCAAGCGTTAATTGGACTCGAGGTGAAAGCTGCAGAACTGACATTTTTCTAGGATCTTCCCTCATCATCTCTCCCTACGGGTGTGTTTGTGTGATTGTTTGTCTGTAGGTCCTGTCATCCATGCCTGAGAGCAGCCCAACGCCCAGAGGGCACAGGGACCCTGAAGACTCTTCGGCCAGTTGCAGCGACAGCAGCTCTGGTTCTGACGCTGATGGAGAAGATGAGAGCAGCAGCATCACGCAAGACAAAGTCAATTGCCCCGAACGCTCCAGTGAGTTCTTTTCTTTGGTCTATGAAAGAAAGAGGTTTGGGAAACTCTATTAGCTCTGTTTTTCTCAAAGCGGCTCCAGTGCCCAATCAGGAACCCTACCACAGATACCATAGGTCAGGATAATGTAGTTTACTTACAACGTTTTTATTTTTTTCAGTACGATTTTTTTTATGCTTTTCAACATAAGTCTCTTATGCTGACCAAACATTTTTGCTTAAAAATTAAACACAGTAATATTGTGAAATATTTAAAATAACTGTTCTGTATTATAAAATACTTGTGAAAAATGTAATTTAACCATTTAATGCACAGGTAGTTCCAAGTCAGTTTAATCACCGTTCTATATTAATGTGCTGTTTTAATTGATGCACGCACAGAGAGAGAAAGAGAGAGAGAGAGAGAGAGAGAGAGGTCAGAGATCACATTGTCAGCACTTCCCCGCAATTCTTATTAATAAAATAGCCTAGATACTAGATCGCTACATTATATCCCTCAGCAACGATACTTGCAATAATACTTGCATTTAAATAATATATGCACAAATATTTTAGTTTTGAAAAAATATAAAACTATTTAGCATCCCTCTTTTATTATGTAAGGGATAAACCGTTTGCTGTGCATTAAAATATTTTAAATAACCACCCATGGTCATTTGCAAATTTATAGACAAGTTAAAACTAGTATTGCTCTTTGCAGCGCAGTATTTGACCAGATGGGTAAAAATGAGTTACTTGACAGTTATAGGCACATTATCTCTAGCATTCTGCCAGCATCAGTTCAGACACAGAGATGTCTCTCTCTCTCTCTCTCTCTCTGCGTGTGTTTATGTGGATAAATTAAAGCAGCGCATTAATATAGAACGGTGATTAAACTGACTTGGAACTACCTGTGCATTAAACGGTTTTACTGCATACCTGCCAGCCAATCAGAATCCAGTATACAGACATTCCATGGAATAGCACAAATTAAGTTTGATGCAGCTGTCAGAAGTTACATTCATTGCAATCAGTTTTGGGAGCATTCATTATATATATATTTTTCCAGTTGAACACACTTCACAGATGCATCAAACTTTTCCATTTTAGAAAACTGTAATGATTATCATAGAAGTGATGTTTCGCGTCAGTGTTGCTAGGTTGAGTTTATAGAACTTTACTTGGTGTAGACATGATCTCACTACTGGACCCCTGATGTTATCTGATCCCAATTCAAGACCAGCAGGTTTTAGGGGTCTGTTTAGTGGAAAAGCTATTTATCACCTGTGGGCTGGGACTATTAGGGTAGACTGGGAGGTTCTGGGACGTTCTGCTGCTGAACCGCTTTTATAGGTGCTATCTGTCCCTCGATGGTTTCCAGATGACTGCAAGAGCTGCTTATGGCTTTAACTTTTAAGCAGCCTTTTGTCTAGCCAGACACATTAAATCTTCAGTGCCGTTTGCCGAGCCTGAGCTAAATTACAGATGTAAATCTACTATAATGCATTTGTTTACCTAATTAATACATGAAACAGAGAAAATCCATCTTTTTTAATTAGGGTCACAGTATTCGCTGGCCCAGTGCAGTGGCTCTTAATTTGACTGGCTGACTGCGGCAGGTGATGTCGTGAGAGGTCCCTCGACTCTCATGCGCTGCAGCTTTAATGAGCTTTTCTGATGTTTCAGTCTGCTGGTTTAAAGGAAGGCTGGACGCTCAGCTTGAGGAAAGCACAGGTTGGGGAGAAGTTCAGAGGAGCACTTCTGGCGTACCTTGAAAACTGTGCAAACAAGCCTTGAAAAATGTTTGTGTTTCAAAGTAGAGGGTTTTTTTTAGAACCGGAGGGTTCCTTGGGGTCCAGAAGCTCAAACATCCTACGCATAGTTTTTATATGTATCTACTGTATACAGTAGTTTGGAAGCTGCTCTTACTATTACTCCATGTAAATATTTAGTAGCATGGCTCAGATAAGGAATTTTTCACAAATATTTGTAAAAAAAAAAAAGCATGAGATTTTTTTTTCTTTGAAAGGAGATTTTGTGAAAAGAAGTTGCTAAACATTTTTAAAAAAAATTGCAACCCTGTTACATAAATTGAAGAAATGTTTAAAAAGAGTTTTACTGATGTGTGTGATTGAATTATTTTCTTGCTATAAACTATTAACAAACCAATTTAAAGTAAAAGTTACCTTTACAGTTGTGCAAACGGAGTTCTTAGCAATGCATATTACTAATCAAAATTAAGTTTTGATATATTTAGGGTAGTATCTTTACAAAATATCTTCATGGAATATGATCTTAACTTAATTAACCTAATGATTTTTGGCATTAAAGAAAAATTTATAATTTTCACACCTACAGTGTATTTTTGTCTATTGCTGCAGATTTACCCATGCTACTTAAGACTGGTTCCGTGGTCACAAATTTATGCAAAAATTTAATAAATTAAATAAATTGTTTTTTTTTTTGGATAACATGGCTGAATGATTTAACTTGAATTTATTAAACTGTACAGTTATGACTGTTGCATTAAAAAGCAAACAAACAAAAAAGCTAATGATATTGTTTATGTGAAAATGTAACTTGAAATCATGGTACAGAACAATGCTTTTTCCACAATGATTTTAACAGCTTATATCATGATTTTGTTTTAGCAAGTTCTGCTATGATAATGTTATATTAGTTTATAGTTCAGACCATAGATTGTGCAGTATATTGATTATCTGTGCCTGACACAGTTGAAGCCATGACTTTTCCATTAGCCACTGAAAGAGGGACAAAGCAGCTAGCAGTTTATTTGGTGTGTGAGGGCTTGCTGGTGATTGGGTTGCTGCCGGAGGGGGCATTGGGCCATTCTGGGGTGACATTGTTTGCCCCCTTTGCCCCATACTACCTCGAGGCCATCTGCAATAGTCCAAGCTAAGCTGCTGTAATACCGCATTTGGCAACTTCTTCCCTCAAGATTCACGGATGAAGCGGTGATGCCGCTGGCTAGCTCACAAACTGGAGGTCATTCAAAATCGTAGATTCGTCTGTATGTGTGTTTCAATTCACTGCCGGCCCTAAGTTGGAAACCTGACAGCCACTCAGGCCTGCAGGATGATCACATGGTGAAGTGATTAATTAAAGCCTTTTTTGTTGGTTATTAGTTTTCAGATGCTAGACCTAATCTCCAAGAGGCTGTGTGAATGTGTTTTAAATTGAAGTCAAATGCTTTGGTTCTTTGTTTTAGGTCGTGTTCATTGGAAACCTGCCCCTAAACCAATGCGAGGTCCTTCCTCCTCACCCAATCTTTCCGGGCTCATCCGCCGCTCCATGTCCTGTCCACGCTCCATATCCTCTCTGACTGCGCAGTCACCTACCAACGAGACCAGACGGCCAAAAACAGCCACTCACGTGGCTAATGCATCGACTGCAGCCGCTCAAACAGCAGCCACCATGACGCAGATGACCCCGATTCGACCCCACACAGCATGTCGCTCCCAGTCGCTCAGTCGCAACAGTTCGGCAAACAGAGTTCCGCACAGCAGCAGTCTAGGTGCCATTCACCCCAATACGGCAAGTATCGGATTGCTCTGGGTGTTTTCAAAAATGAACATACTACTAGCTCTATTTATGCAGTATGTGTAGTGTTATTCCATATGCATTGATTACCTGGTCAAAAGCTCACATTGGTCTGAATTTGCAGTAAATAGTATATACTGTATGTGGAATTAAGTATCCTGCGAAGCAATGGCTGACCTTTGATTTCCAGTTTGATGAATTTCCAGTTCTAGCTTATTTTATACCCTATGAGATCAAAAAAAAGTATATTTAGCATAATAAAAATTAATTTTGCATTTTACATTATGTTCATTTTCTGAAAGTAATACAGCATTTCAGAAATGAACATTCTAATCAGAATCACTGCTGAGAATTTCCTTACAGTTGTTTCGATTTTGGGGAAGATTTGGGTATTTCTTTCCTTTCTTTGCTTTTTTTCACTAAACTCTTTCACAAGGTTAAATGTTTTAGCGTCAGTATATGACTGACCATAGTTAAGATATTTTTACATGAAATTGGCAAAATGACAGTGTCAAAACAGTTTCTATATAGCAAAGACTACATGAGTGAGAAATTAGTTCTCTGGCTGCTTCAAATGGCCAGGGCCCGCCCAAGAGGTCATATGACTGACAGGTAAAGCAACCAATCATGTTTCGTTTTGTGCCGCATCATGTTTAGGGGCGTGGAAATGTCGCCACAATAACAGACCGGTGTGTAAAACTCTCTGACATATTTAAAAGAATCAAACATTACATTTTTCACATACTTTTGAAAATCCAGTGTTTAGTTGATCCTAATAGGCGCTCGTTGTCACAGTTGTAAATACGACGGCTTTCTTCTTTCAAGAGAGGGCTTGGCGCCACAGCATTGTTTCCAGGCGAAATGTTAAAGAACAATCCGAGGATGACTTTGAAACTCCCGAAGTGTTTCCAGCTAAGTGTGACTTATGCAACAGACGTTTAGCCAGCGTTCGTCTGAGGCTGAAACTAGCATTGCACTAGTATTTCATCTTGAACATGCATATCAACACAGACACATCTATCTTTTTCTTTACCCTAGATGTCCTCTAGATAATCTGAACAGATGTTCATAAAGATGGCTGATTTAGAGAAGATCTGGCAACGCACCACCTGTAAAATGACAAATATCATTTGTATTTTCTCATCGCTGTCCTGAGTCATTCTAATCCATCAAACAATAGAGATTCAACACACGCGCAAACACATAATCAGTCACACTGTGTTTTCATACTCTGAAGGTTTCTTCTCATTCTCCCACTCTTATATGCCCTCTCGTTCTCTCACTCTCTCTGGGCACAACTTGGAGAGGAAAATCAGTCATATTGTGGAAAAAATTGGGAGTGTGAAGCTAAATTGGGCCTGTATTTACGGGCACATTCATCTCATGAATACCAGCACTCCCCCTTGTTCAAACTCTCATTAAGGAATATTAATCAGGAATAACAGCACACACACTTGTGCTCTGTTTAATAAGACTTTAGATTGTGTTTAGCAAGACGGACTACTAAAGCTACATGCTCTCTTCAGAGTAATTGTATATAGGCTGCATGATCATCAAGTTAATAAGGCTTCATTTTCTAATAATGGAACCTGTTTAATTAGGATTTGTGCTCTTTCCTCAAAACTTTTCTAATACTTGGATTTTGTGCTATGTTTGTAGAACTGTGATAAGACCCCATACACATATTTAGTTTTTGCTCAGTGTATGAAGCCATGAGTACGATAAATGTCCAGGTATTTAGTATTACTTTAGTATTACTGTTTTCACCTTTAAGAATAATAAAAACATTTAAAAACAAAAAGGAGCTAGCTACATAAGGAACATTCTGGAATGATTTTCTAACATTATTGAAGGACACCTGGCTGCTTATTCCTAAACTAGCCACTCCAACTCATCTTATTAAAATTAAATATACATAATTCATTGGAAGGCACAATTTATAATTTATATTAATAAAGGGTAACCTGCAGTTGTTAGCCTAAAGAGTTTTAAACAGTATTTTTGACCTGAATAGAATCAATGATATATGTGACCCAGGACGACAAAACCAGTCTTAAATTGCATGGTTATATTTGTAGCAATAGCCAAAAAATACATTGTACGGGTCAGAATTGTTGATTTTACTTTTTTGCCAAATATTATTAGGATATTAAGTAAAGATCATGTTCCATGATGATATTTTGTAAATTTCCTACCGTAAATATATCAAAACTTAATTTTTGATTAGTAATATGCATTTCTAAGAACTTCATTTGGACAACTTTAAAGGTGATTTTCTCAATATTTCGATTTTTTTGCGCCCTCAGATTCCAGATATTCAAATAGTTGTATCTCGGACAAATATTGTCATATTCTGACAAACCATACATCCATGGAACGCTTATTTATTTAGCTTTCAGATTATGTATAAATCTCAATTTCATAAAATTGACACTTAAGACTGGTTTTGTGGTCCAGGGTCACATACACACACACACACACACATATATATATATATACACTACCGTTCAAAAGTTTGGGGTCAGTAAATGTTTTCAGTCATTCTTTTTTTTTGAAAGAAAGAAATGAATAAATTGTTACATTAATAAAAAGTGACATAATAGATTTACATTGCTAGAAGATTTATAGTTTGAATAAATGTTGTTCTTGAAAGAAAAAATTCAGGTTCAAAAAAAAAAAATATATATATATATATAAATAAATAATTATACTAATAATTCAGAATATCAGAATGATTTCTGAGAGATCATGTGACACTTAAGCCTAGGAAACTGAGTTACAGCTGATGAAAAATCAGCATTGTATCACAGGAATAAATTATATTTTAAAGTATATGGAAATAAAAACCATTATTTTCTATTGTAATAACATTTTGTAATATTACAGTTTATTTTCTGTATTTTTGATAAAATAAATGCAGCCTTGACTTCATAAAAAAAAAATTGCAAGTCTTACTGACCCCAAACTTTTGAACGGTAGTGTATATATATATATATATATATATATATGTAACAAATAAAACAAATACTTTAAATATATACTTTAAATAAGTAAATGTCTTTTTTGCATTGATGAAAAAATGAGGGGAAATATGGTTAATTAACATGATATCTTTTCTTATTCTTTCTTTTGATTTTGGGATGAAATGTCTGACATGTTCTTGAGACTCCTCCTTATAGGGACTCACACTCTGATATGCCTCTGTAGACTATATAATGTCATTTTAAAACTTTCGCACAGTTTATGAAAGCTTATTTCAGAAAGCAAAGATCACTGTTGTTTTTTTTTCTCACAATGAGCAGTCAGGCACCATATGAGCACACTGCTGCGATGGCCGAAACAAACCTGATGACTGCAGAGGAAAGACGTCCCGCTCAATAATTCATCTTTATTGTGTTGGTTCTTTGCATGTGCGGGTGCAGGGGGAGACCCCACTGAGTAAAGAGCAAGAGGCCGAGCTGATGCAGCAGACGCTGGCTGCGCTCGGGGAGATGAGGATTCGTTACCCAGGGAAGAACGAGGAGGAGGCCGAGGCCGTGCTGGATGAGGTGAGATACGCAGCTGAGAGAAAGCGCTCGGTCAGGGCAGGAAGACCGGCTGCTCTGTTCCCCTCGTTCCCCGAACTCATTTGAGGACGTCCGAGCCGCTCGCAGCGTCTCTCGTTGTATGTAGAGTCATTAGCCGTCCACCTGTATGCTTAATGAGATCCATTAGCTGTCTGCGCAGAAACACAGCTGGCCAACAGCACCTGTTTAAGACACTTTCCAGCATTCATTTACACCATCACTTTCACGGCGCTAGATCTGGTGTACATTTGCACATCAACAATTATGGAAACACAGCATTTAGCAGGAGAAACACAATTGAACTGATGGCGCCCTATTACCGGAGCTGTGAAATTGTAATTGCCGCCTTCCATGAATACGGTACACTTTGGTAATTATTTTATTTTAAACCATTAGCGGCACACTATTAGGTGTGTTAGGTACACTCTTATCTAACATAAAATTTACCTTGCGTGAAAAGTAGCTAGTTTTAAACACACTGAATGCCTGAAATCACTTCGACCCCTGTGAAGGTAACAGAGTAGCTAAACTTAAGTAGAGTTTCAGATTTGAATTTTGAGAACTTGTAAGTTAAACTTTACACTTACAGCTCTGATGTGAAAATCTGAATGCTTTGATTCATAGACAATAATCTAAACACCTGTGCTTTAAATTCTAAGTTGCAGTAAAAATGTGTATAATGACATTAACTTAAAAAAGACAGACACAAAGCCATATTATATATTTACTTTTGTAATTTGTTTGTGCTTCGCAACCTACAGTAAAGTACAGTATGAACATACATTTTTGCTACTACTTTTTGCTGCAAAGCTCATTTCTGCACTTGTAAATGCAGATGTGAGAGAGCAAAACCCTGGATGGTACTGAGGTGACCATTTGCAAAAGAAAATATCAAAAGAGAGAAAGATATCAAATTTGCTCAGTCACTCCCTCAGATGTTGTATTAGAATCACAGTTTTTTGTTATTTATTGCAAAGTTAATATAACACAAAGTGCATAAATGTACTGTAAATTATTATTTTGGTTTTCTAAATGAAAATGCAAAAAACCTTTACTAGACTAACTTTGTCTGTGAAAAGGGTCCATTACCCTTCACTCTGGTATATAAAGTCACTACATTCATCTTGGCATTCAGGTATTATCTAGTGAACAAATGATGCAACAACATTCAGCAGTATATGCCATATTGCATGTATATTACAGTATGAGTGTAACATGGCTGTACCAATTTCTTATTAAAAAATAAATAAATGAATAAATAAATAAAAGCAAAGGAAAGGAAAGGAAAAAGAAAGGAAGGAATGGTGACCCATACTTGGAATTTGTGCACCCATCCAAATGCACTCATACAGTAGTGAACACGCACCCAGAAGGATAGGAATATGTTGCACCATGTTATATAATGACAACTGAAATTCAAACAGGTAGAAAATTTGATGAAGGTCAGGGTGTAACTTACCAATATAGTGCATAGTTTGGGTGTTACGTATCAAAAGCACAGTATAGGCCAACAAATAAAATTCACATTGCATGGGTTGATCATTGTATTGAGTGGAAGACTTTAAGGTAACACTTCATTTTGATAAACCACTTCAACTTTTGCAAGCAACCTAACAGTCTACTAATACCCTAATGAGAGTTAGTTGACATGTACAGTTGCAATCAAAATTATTCTACCCCTCAAGAGACTGCAGTACTGTACAAATACAGGCTTTTCTGAAGATACAGGATTTTATAAAAAATGCATCTATAAGTTAATTGGCATATTAAAAGTAATAATGTCAATATATAATGTAATATTATTGAGTTCTAGGATTTTTTTTAATTACATAACACAACAATTACATTACATAATACAACTATGTCATAATTATTTAACCCCTATTCAACATTGCTGTTTTTAAAGTGCCCATATTATGGATTTTTGAAAATTACCTTTCATGCAGTGTGTAACACAGCTGTAAGTGAATGAAACATCCTGCAAAGTTTTGCATTTGAAAATGCACCATGTATAAAGTGATCTCTCTAAAACGAATAAGTTGACTCTGAATCATTTAAACGAGTCCTTTTTTAAAACGAATCCCAAGCTGTATCATGTAGATGTCAACATGAAACATTAGCATAATGAAACATTTGTTGTGTGCACAGACCTGGGGGAAAAAAGTCGTTGCTCTCATGCAAAATACGTATTTAGTTGTGTGTGCGTTGTGTTCACTCCATGCAGCTTGTAGGCCTCTGGCTAACTGACTAGAAATGTGTCGATGAATAGTGAATATGTGTCATTGTTATTACTTTAGTTATGATAAAGCATAGAGTACTACATTGGTATACAAACTGCAGCGCTTTATCAATAAATTTCTGCATTTGGTTAACGCATATACCATGGCTCTTTAAGTGTTTAATGTAATGGTGATGGGTGTTCCTGCACGCAGTAGACCAGTCACAACAGACTGGGTCATTAGACCAATCACGCAGATTAGCGTAACGCAAAGGAGGAAATGAATCATTAAGCAAAATGTTTGGGAGTCGCTGAGCAAATAAGATAAAAATAAATGCATATTGTAGGACAATGAAAGTGTTCTAATGTGTAAAAAAAAGTGTAATTCTAACGAATTAAATTAAATTCAAGTTTATTTAAGAAAAATGAAAGAAAATTAATTTAAAATTAATTTATTTAAGAAAATTAAAGTAAAAATCAAAGTTAATATTGGCATAATCAAACAGACGGTGGACACTGTTAACAGTAAAAATTATACGTTGCAATCAAACTTATAGCAAATCAAACTTATAGCTAATTAAAAGAGTTTAATTACCACACTTAAAATTGTGATACCAAGAAAGTACAGGCTAACAGCAGGAAAAAATCTTAATTGCAGTGATTAGTGCATTTGTTAAGCTCAACCATTCAACTCTGCATTACTGTTAGTTATTGTAAATATAATGTTGTCAAACAAATATTTATATTAAATTTATTGTAAATTAATGACTAATTAATTTGGTCCCAAAATAGCTAACCCCTACTTAGATTTTAAACTGTGTTTAGACGTGTGCCAAATGCTAGTAACAAGACTGCAAAAATGGCAAACCTCGAATAGGATAAATAAAAACAGCTCATGTAATATTTAGTTTGACCTCCTGAGATTGACGATCAACATTTTGAAGGTTAAGCATCTTGTTTCATTGACACTTGAAAAACGAAAATTAAATGACTTTTGAATAACCCTCAAATGTTGAGTGTATTACATGTAAATGTTTGTAATTAATATTTCTCAGTGTTTTTGGTCTAATTCACAGTCTAAATGAATTATTAATGATTTGGAAGATAAATGATAAATATGACCATATTTATGGCATCATCTCCACACTCAAAATGTGGACATAGTTCATATACTCGTTTTAGCGGCGTGTATGAGAATGAATTCACTAGAAGCTCTGTTCACTGGTGCGTGCTGTGCCACCGGGATTCAGTGAGGAGAGTGGGTATATTTTATTGATAATGTAAATGATGTAAATATATTCAAACATTCAGATCAATGTTCCAAAATGTTAAAAATTAATATGTGGGGAGAGAACCCATGTGAATGGACTGTTCTCATTCAAGGTCCTTGTGTTTTATTTTTGAAAATAAAGGAAAAATGCCTGCAGTAAAGATAGAAAGATAGACAGACAGACAGATAGACAGATAGATAGATAGATAGATAGATAGATAGATAGATAGATAGATAGATGAGTGCATATTGCAATAATAAAATGAATGTCATCTGCTCCTTTAGATTCTGAACAACTGGAAGTACCATAAACCAAAAGTGGCATCTTATTGGCTGGTGAAGTTAGATGCCACCAAACAAAGGAAGGTGAGTGGACTAAATAAGCATTAAGTTAAACAAAATGAAAAACTAAACACTCAATTGTTTTTTGATAAGTTGGAGTTTTTTCAGCTGAGTCTCAGGTGACCAAAATGAATGGTGGATGGAAAAAAAAATTGGAGGTCTTATAAATGCCATTTGGATCTGCCTTAACAGAACACATGATGCAACAAATTGAAACAGTTCAAAGGCTCTCAATTTCAGCATTATTACAGTAGTGAACGACAGGTGGTTACAGCAGGTTACAGGTGTTTTGATTTGACACAGTAGGGCGGACGTTGTAGGGTGGGCATGACAGACTGATATAATGAGGGATTGTCTCGTTCCACAAGCTGATTATCGGCCAAAGTTTGAGGGATCAATCAGAATAGAGTTAACATGTCTCATACAGGGCCATTAAATCAGACATATTGTTGAAAGTCACATCACAGATGTCGACGAGCAGAAAAACTGAGGGAGCTGAAGGGGGGAGAGGAAGATTGGCGGAAACTCGCTGAGACTCATGCCATTACTCTTCTTCTGAATTTTACTGTTCACAATTCGTACCCATCCAGTATCTTTTGGAAGTCTGATTCATTTTTGCAAATTGGTTCGTTAGGACGATAAATTTCAATGAATGATTCACTTGAATATTGTCCCCAGAAGCTTCTTCATTTTTTTGTAGCAAAATAACATGTTTTTAAAACTTTTTTTTAATTCTGTTATATACATTAGTAGGATTCGTAGCTTTTGCTCTATTTAATAGAAATGTATGGTATTAATCCTGTCAATGCACAATCTTTTGTGAACTACAATTTTAAAGTTGTTTTCTCAACATTGTGTAGTTTGTCTACTTTTTCTGACCTCTTGGTTTTTTTTTTGCACTTTTATTTGATTGTTTCAGGTTTTGGACATTGTTCGAACCAACATCCGCTCAGTGCTGCAGAGGATTTGGAGTGAACCAGATGTGGAGAGTCTACGTCTTTATCGCCTTTTCAACCGCGTGTTTAACCGTCTACTGTGGAGTCATGGCCAGGGGCTCTGGAACTGCCTCTCTAGCTCTGGGTAAGAGACGTTTATTCTGCCTTAAAACTGAACATAAAATTATGATTGTCTATTTGCATTTATTTTATCAATTTATATTCCTGGCCAGTATTTGGGGTTACACAAGTTTTGTAATCAGTAAGTAAAAAGTAACTAGTAAAGTAACACAAGATTTTTCAAATAAGTAACACCAGTCACTGGTTTCCCATTTATTGACTGACAGCTCTCCTGTCCCAAAAGAACTTGCATTTACTCATCTCCCTTGCACAAAAACGTGTCTGTTATGTATGGTAACCCTGATGGAGGGAACGGAAACGTTGTGTCGAGTGTACGACACTAGGGGTCAATCTTGGGATCTGGGTATAAATAGCCAGCGTGACATCTGCTCACTTGTTCTGTTCTAAGGAGTCAAGAAGCATCTCAGCCCACTCAGAGGCAGTCCGGAGTTGTGACATGAAGGACACAACATCTCCGTTCCCTACATCAGGCAACGAGGGTTACCATATGTAACCGAGACGTTCCCTTTCTGTCATTCACTCCGACGTTGTGTCAAGGGGTCCCTAGTGTCGTACACTAGGAGCGCAGTGTAGGAGCTAGTGTACAGGAGCGCAGATATTAACAAGCCAAAGTGTTAAAATAAATGCACCTCACCACTTCGTAGCCTTCCAACTCCCAAGACTTGACCTGCTAAGATCGCCATCTAAACACCCAGGGAAACTCTCACAACACTTAGCTGTGCTTGAAAAGGGAGAGGCTGCTGCCATGCCGTAGATCCGAAGAGGTAAATGGTGATTCTTCTTACAGAAAACAGAACAAGTGAGCAAATGCCACGCTGGCTTTTTGTACCCAGACGTCCAGAGTATAGCCAGCTATATTCTGCACACCCAATTTCACTGGCCTTTTCTCAGAGTTGTCAGAAGTGTTTGGGCTCCCAAGAGCGACCCCTAGCGTTGTACACTCGACACAACGTCAAAGTGAACGACAGAAAAAAGTAACATAAGTCGTTTTTTTTTTTTAGGGAGTAGCACGTTATTGTAATGCCTTACTTAATGCCTTAAGTATCTTTCCCCAACACTGTTCCTGGCACATCAATTAAAATAAGAAAACGGGCTGTCTTCTTAAAATTTCAAATCTTTGTTTGTTAAAATGTTGTGAAAAAGCAACATCACACCCATAATATTGTTGGTCAGAATATCGTCAGAATACGGCTGTGATTTACCGTGGCTTATTTAAAACAGTGCTGATATTCAGAACAACAGGTCAGTCTTGCTTGTGTGATATTACCTATTGTATGTGTCAAAAACATACGTTTTGCCAAAAATACAGCCGTTTTGGTGGTAAGGCCAGTTAAAATATTGCCATTGTAGTATGTAACTTGGCAAGAGCATCTCCAGCTCTGTAAAGAAAAATACTCCTAGTTTGTCTAGTTTGTGTCATGTGTGGTTTTAAATGTCCTTCATTTATTAATTATTTCACTTGTAAATGTCACATAAAATGGGAAGAATGGTTAATGTAAAAAGACATTTAGACAGAACATAACCCCGAATATGAGAACATAAATATGACAAAAATGGTCCTTGCTTTGACTTTATTAACTCAATTGAGAGTCTTGACTTTTCTTCCTTACAGTCACACATAGAAGCATACACACTTGCTGTTATAATACACATAGAGTCTTACATGCTGCGATTTTATCAGTTCTCAGCGCAAACAGCAGGGACACCTTCTTATTGACCGCCTTTCTCCCTCTAGTCATTGTGAACGCTTCTCAGGGGCTTTGTGTGGCCCAATCACACTTGTAATTGCCGCAGAGTGAAGGATGTTATATAGCCAGGTTTAGACCATTTGGAGTTGATGAGAGCGAACACAGCTCTAGGGGATTAGAGGCAGTGCCAGCGACCCATGCTGCTTCTGTTTAATCAGGGACTGACGTGTGAAGGTGGCCCATGAGCCGTTAGCACGGGGAGGAGATATCGGTGGGAGAGCACTGTAGAGCCTCCCTGCCTGTAATGTACAATTCAGATCCCTAGAAGTTACATTTCATCATCTCTACAATGAAACCTCATCTCCTCCACCAAGACTTGAAAGAAAAAAGACTTTTTCTTTCTTGTTCCTCCCTTCAACAAGAGCTAAACGAATCAGAACCAAACCTTTCAACCTTCCTGAACATAATTAGTTCACATGAGCACATGAAGTAGTGTTAAAGGGATTTTATACAGATTCCTGACAGGATTTAAGTCATTCAGTTTAATTTAAATATTTTTGTCACATACCTGAATTATACTGTAAAATGGTTTAAACTAGCAGCAACCAGTAGCACATAATAGAATGTTAAATACTGCTTAAATTAAGCAACAAAAACTCTTTTTGTACCATAGCCTAATGAAAAGTTCCACTTCTCACAGCTTTTAAAGAATTACATTAATCGAAAGCAAATTTAGAAAAATAATTTTATGTTACCCCATTTTATATATGATCATATATTGATTCATTTAAATTTATTTTCTCACCTTTATTTATATAGCAGATTATGCCAAAGTAGCTTCACAGTGTTAAACAGTAATAGTATTAGTGCTTCAATAATAATAATAATAATAATAATAATAATAAAAACAATTAGTAAGGCAGCTTTAAAAAAAAAGGACAATAATGAATTGTCAGTTCATCACTGATTGAAAGATGTCATCGTCTAGCTCAGTTCAGTTCCCTTCCAATAGTGCCTGTGCCCAAAAGTGCATAAAGTGTGTCCCCAACTAAGCAAGCAAAAGGCAACAGTGGCAAGGAACCCAAACTCCATTGTTGACAGAAATGAAGAAACAACTTTGGGAGAAACAGTCTTAGGCTCAGTCGGGGGACCAGGCCAGCAGTGTGGTTTGGTTCAAGGCTGCAACACGACACAGACTGTGTACTGGCATTACTCAAAAAAAAAAACAAAACACCCAGTTCCTTCTTATATTTATTTCATTTAACCTTGTAAAATGTGACTCATCCAATTATTATTATTATTATTATTTGTACTGTTTTGAATCTACAAAAGATGTCTGTGTCATTCTAAAAGATAACTACATATAAAACGTATGCATACGTATGTAGGATTTATGTGTGTGTTTTTTCCTTTAGCAGATCATCATGGGAGAGTGTTTTCAGTAAGAGCAGTGAGGTGGTGACTGCTCAGGAGTTGAGATGCTGCCAGCGTGTCGTACAGTTGTGTAGAGACTGCCTGCTTGTAGTCTACAAATTTGTGGCTGACTCCCGTGGTTCCCTCAGTGGACTTAGCCCAGACTGGGACGACACAAGGTATAGTAAACTTACTTCCTGAATGGTCCATGATGTACTGACACATCACCATTAGTACAGTTAGACTACAGAAGAAGTATGAAATATAATTATATAATTTAACATGAAAATGAAGTGGTCCATTGCACTATGCAGCCTCATTTAAAACGGGGGACATTCACTTCTAAAACTTTTGCAAACTCTGGGACTAGACGCTGTAAAGTGTTAAAAAACACTGAAATGCAACAGGTGTCAGTGGCTATAATAAAACAGCATTTTAAATGCTAATATACAAGTTTGCTAACTATTAGTTGTTTTTATCAAATGTCGCAATAGGTGAATTCACAAAAAAAGCTCATTTTCCATGCAGTATTTCAGGACAAACACTTGCATTTAAATACATTAATTTAAAGTTAATAAAAACTCAGTCTGGCATAATTATTATTGTACTATACACACAATTTCTGACTGTTTATGGAAAAGTGTTCCACATTTTCAATCTGATACACTTTCTTTACCACTTTGCATGAAATGTGCAATCAAAGCAAACACTTCAGGGCACCGGCAGAAGTACGTTCAAATGACTTCTGAATTTCTGATGTTTAATTGCCCCATGCACAGTTTGGTTCTCATCAACTATATATGACATGTTCATTTCAGTGATCTACAAATGAGATTAGTAGAGGTCAACCGATATTGGATTTCACCGATACCGATAGCTAGGTTGGACCACACTGGCCGATACCGATTAATCAACCGATAGTTTATAAAATGGACAGTGAATGGAAACTAAAAAAGTGGTCTACTATTTAAAGAACCATTGTAAAAGAATAAATGTATTAATATTAATTATATATTTAAAAATAGGCTATCAGCAAATGTTGAAATTTACACACTAAGGAGCAATACTTACATTCTACAGCTTTTATTAATCTTAGTTAATGCTACAAATGGACTCTTATTGTGAAGTGTTACCATTTCATACCAACAGTCTTTAAACATTTTTGGAGCATTTTTTTGTTTGTTAAATATAAGTTTTTGTTTTTTTAAAGTAACGAATAGCAGCCAGCGGAAGACTGTTCATAGTCAGATCAATTTGCCTTTTCAAATCATCACGACTCGCATAAAATAAAATACAGAGCCTTCTCAGCCACTTCAACAATGGACGCAACCCGGAAAAACTATCGGCATGGATTTTTGCCGATAACCGATAGTTCCGCTAATCAACTATCGGTGTCAATTAGTCGGCAAAACCGGCAAAAAACGGTCGTCCTCTAGTGATTAGCTAAATCAGGTTTGTTAAGAGGTCTTTACACTGCGAAGGTAGAACAGAAGCTGCAAACTGTGTTATATGCAAAAAGCTTTTTATACAGACATAACGCTATACAAATATATTTACTCAAGAATTACAAGTCACTAGACAAAATAAGTCACACTGCGGCTCTTTTTTAAGTAATTTCAATATAAATCTGCATCATCTAGAGTTTCATGTGAAGGCGAAAAAGTTCCCTGCGCAGTTCTTAAATGGTCAATTTGCATAAATAAAATTCCAACAGAAAGCTTCTTGGTTTGAAGTGACTAATGTTTTAAAGGTGCTTCATGCATCACAACCATATTTCTGTCATGACAACTCTCGGAGGGATTGGCATGGTAATGCACACGACAATGTTAATGTATTTGGTCTCGGCGGAATAGATCTGCTACGCTGCTGCGGCAGAGCAAGTACAGAGACTTGCTACTGCCAATATATCCACAACATGCAGCTGTAAGCATGTAAGAAATACTGCTGCTGCGCACATAACATATATAATTAACCGCCATATAGCATACATGAATCACCTCTTAGCAGATCTATACAGGTGGAGCTGGGGAAGGTGGAGGGTTTCTGAAGCAAGCTGCAAACTGCTACATCTGTCTAGCACTAGTCATATATTTGATTGTTAAGCAGTGAGCTCATTGGCTACTGATACAGGAGAGAACCAATCAGCTGTGCCATGTGATTATGATGTCATGTTGTCAGATTGAGTTAGACCCATCAGACTGCATTCTAGAGTTTCATGCCAGTACTCTGTATTAACTTTTTTTGTCCACAAAATGTCAACAAAATTTCTCTCGTATGACCTCACCTCAGGTTTTTTTTTTTTTTTTACAGAACATTTTTACTTGAGCTCAATATTTTTAAAGAGTTCGGCTCAGTGTAAATCACCTACCATTTTGATGTGCTTATGCAGACATGAATTTTACCTGGAATCTCAGGGTTTACCTGTATTGCTGTGTCATGACAACAAAGTAAAATATTGCACAACTTTTGACAGAGTTATTTGCATTGTAAGTGCCAATGCCAAAACAGTTTCATAACCTGCATAAGCTTAAAGACTGAGGTGTAGCTTAGAATGAAGCAGAGTTATTTAGTTTGGTTTTCATCTTTCGGTCCTGACTTGTTGACAGCCTTGTTTGCTGGACCTCCCTCATCCTGTGATTCCGCCCCCTTGGGTTGTATCATTTGGATTTGCATCACAGTTGTCCCTTCCATATATCCAGTATATCTGATCTTTGGCCACCAACCGTTGTCCACCGTTGTTTTTTTTTTTTGCTGGATTTTCATAAAGAGACCAGCAAGTTGTTTTCGATTTCCTCTCCACTCTCCATCTGAGCCAATATCCGCTCTCTTCTCACACTTGCGTTCTCTCAGGACATGCCTCATTGACAACTCATTGCTGGAACGGCCCTTGGGGATCCGTTATTTTTCAATCAGCCAGCATCTGCTTTGCCTCGTTAGGAAAATGATGCCTGGGTAACAGTCTCATCCTTACTTCTTACTCCATCACCTCCTCCTTCCTTGTTCAGATCCATCAGGTGATTTTCCTCTCACTCGAGTACAAAGAGAAGAGGTCAAGTGACATATGAAATGTGCACTTTGTCTAAGAGATTAGCCATACCCCAAAGTCAACACAAACTCACCTCATGTACTTTGTCTTCCAGATTGTTTGATTTATGAAGTGCATTATTTAAAAAAAAATGTGTTCAGAATCTTTGATCAAAATATAATACTTTGCTCTGCCTCCCTTTACTGTTCATTTGACGTCACACAAGTCCTTTTATTTTTAAGCCCCGCCTCTAACCATCTGTTACAGTTCATGTATGCAATGCCAATTTCATACATCCAATCAATTTCGAAATCAAAAATCCAGAAAAAAGTCCCACACTGTATTTTTGTAATTGGTAAATTTGTCTAATTTTTTTAGTTACGCGATTGATCATAAACATAAAGTGCTATGACACTTATAAAATACTTATAAAAGTAACACATTACATTATTATATAATTACTAATACATTTACAGTGTAGATATATTCATTAATAATTTCAACTGTTTCAGCTGATTAGTTTTGATTGTATTTGTTACTAAATAAAAAAGTTACACCTGTTCTGCATTTGAAAACAGGGTCACACTTAATTTTAGGTTTTAATACTATGTACTTAATAATAAAATAATGAATTGTTAGGTGCAATGTACCTGTTGTGTTCATATTGAATCGCAAAGCACTTTTTTTGCCATTGAGGTGGGATATGGGTAAGGTTAGGGGCAGGTTTGGTGGTCTGGTTAGGTTTAAGTGGTAGAGGTATGGTCAACAGTGTAATTATAGATGTAATTACAGAAACAAAATACATATGAAATTACAGGGTGGTGCATTAAATGCATTGTATCAAATGATTCATTTAAATGTAAGTACATAGTAGTTAAGGACAAAAAAAAAAGGTTAACGTGTTATTACCAACAACTCTGGTCGTAAAGTCATTAAGATTCAGTGTTTAGTCATGAAAAGTAATAACACCTACACAGTAATTTTTGAATTAATGAAAGCAGGACACTTTCATGGTTGCACAACAACATTGCTGCACAAGTTTTGTTAGGATTTTTATAAGGATGTAAAGCTATAGAAACCTTTCTTAACTTTTGAAAACCGTAAAATGATATTTGGTGAATAAGGAAGTCTCCATTTTCTCGCAAAGTGTCTAAAAGTTCTCTCTCAAAGTTTTATGTGGCAGTTGGGTGATAGAGTGTAGGCTTTAAACAAGCAAACAGACGTGAGATATGTGCAGATCTCCGAGCGATTGTGTGTAATTAGTAAAGCACACACACGTTCGAAGGTTAGACAGCTGGCGGTTCTCTAGGGGCTTTGCACTGGCAGGTTTTTCCAAGAACTGCTCAATGATCAAAAGCCAAAGACCTGGAGGAATCCTCACAGAGGTCCAATTAAACACTGCCTGCAGCCTGATTGGACCCTGAGTGATGGCGCTCTCTCATGGATGAGACTTCCTTACAGGGAATTCTTCAGAGCCAGAAAGGCCCACCTCCATATATGTTCATATTTGAATTTCATATTCCTTTGACATTTCCTTTTGTTGACCAAACTCAGCAGTCTGTAGTGAAAAATATGGTAATGAGGCTCAACCCCAACCCAAAAACCATTTCCTGAGAAACTCACCTGTCTGGATTTCCTGGAGGGAAGAACTAAAGCATCAGGTCTGATTTTTAAAGCTTTAATGAAAGGAACACCGGGAAAGATCATGTGCTCATGATGTGAAAGGTGGCTCAATATGTGTTTGGACATATTTATCAATATTCATCATTGTCCAGAGTTTTGGGATCCATAACACACAATGCAGTTCGTCCACGTTTCATATTACACATAACCGATTGGCGTTAATTCATTGCAAATACATTCCTAGTACAGTATAATGAGTTGATTCAAGGACATTCTTTTATAAAAGTTAATTTGATTCTTTCCAAATCTCTTGGCCCTGTCTTTCTGCAGCAGGGGCTTTAGAACAAATCTTCTTTCGTCAGATAAGAAGCGGTCCTAATTTGTACTGGCATTATGTATTGCTGTCAAAACTAAACTGTTGCATTCGAACAAAGCCACTTTCTGGGCTTGTTTTGTGATTTATTTAAAAACATGACACTTCTGCTATTAAATATATATATATATATATATATATATATATATATATATATATTATTGATTAATGTATATATATATATATATATATATATATATTATTGATTAATGTATATATATATATATATATATATATATAAAATCTGTTCACACAACCAATGATTTGAATACAACTTGAATACACATGATCACACTTGGATTAAAAAATGTTAAATTGTTATAAATATGTCTCTCTGAAAAAAAAACTTAATGATTAACCCTTTAAAGGATTAGTTCACTTTTAGAACAAAATTTTTCAGATAATGTACTCACCTCCTTGTCAGCCAAGATGGTCATGTCTTTCACAGTCATAAAGAAATTATGTTTTTTGAGGAAAACATTTTAGGATTTCTCTCCATATAATGGACTTCTATGGTGCCCCCAAGTTTGAACTTCCAAAATGCAGTTTAAATGCAGCTTCAAAGGGCGCTAAACGATCCCAGCTGATGAAGAAGGGTTATTTTCTAAACAAATTGACAATTTATATACATGTTAACCTCAAATGCTCGTCTTGTCTCATTTCTGTTATACGCATGCATAGTCTATGTAATCCGGGTCAATACAGTTCCCATCTTGTTTAAGTATTTGAGGTTAAAAAGTATATAAATTGTCAATTTGTTTCAAAATAACAATTGTTCCGCTAGATAAGACCCCTCTTCCTTGGCTGGGAAATTTAGAACCCTTTGAAGCTGCATTTAAACTGTATTTTGGAAGTTCAAACTTGGGGGCACCATAGAAGTCCATTATATGGGGAGACATGCTAAAATGTTAACCTCAAAAAACATCATTTCATTATGACTCAAGAAAGAAAGACATGCACATCTTGAATGAAAAGTGGGTGAGTACATGATCTGTACATTTTTGTTCTGAAAGTGAACTAATCCTTTAACTATCACTCCCATTTTTGGACACAGACGTGAAAATGCAATATTTAAATATTTAATATTTAAATGAAAATACAATATTTAAACTTACATTTTTATAATTCATGAACAAAAACATTTTTTGATGTACATTATCATTGGTAATGCAGTATCTGAGTTTAAAATGTGTTTCAAAGGATGAATTTTGAGATTTTAAGTTTTTATGATTTCTAAAGTATGATAGGAAAAAAGGAAACAAAGAAAATCTTTGTGACAAAGGTCATAAGTCCTGTTTTGAAGTAGATTTTTGAGGTGCACTCTTATCATAAAATAATCTATTGCTTTTCCTACATAATTTATAACACACACACACACACACACACACACACACAAAATGTAAAATTAAAACTATTTAGCAGACCTTTCCAACAATATATATTTTGTCATGATTAGATTAGGATTTAAGGGGGTAAGATGTTTGCATGTTATTATTTATCATTAGTTATAACAGTTTTTACAGACAGAAATCTAAAGACAAGTGAAGTTCATGTCTAACTGTTAAATTAAATCTACCTAACATGTCTAAGTAAATCTATAAACTGTATGTCTAAAAAAAAAAACAAAATTTTTACCACTACTAAAATAAAAAAAGACTGTAGCAGTTCACTGTTTGTTCAAATGATTTAGTGTATTCAGCTTATTTAGCACAACTTGTTTTTATTGTCACTGTGTTATTTAATTAATGAACAATTTAAGGTGTCTTGTTTCAAGTGGAATTATAATTAAGCTGTTCTACAATTAGATAGTGTGGGTCGTCAGCTGTCCAGGCTGGTTACCCTCCTTGTCTCCGTGTAGGCCCTAATTATCTAACCTGTTATCCTGTCTCGGAGCATCCTGTGCATTAAACATGTTCTTATCTGTTAAAACAAGTCACGTTCAGCCACTTGTGTCACTCATTGTTTAAAATGGCACAGTGTAAACGTGAGGGTCAGCAGAGGGGACGGGATGCTAAAGCATCAGCTGGAGGAGGATTGGAAGCGGAGAGGGAGGAAAAGGGACTGATCTCTTTAGGTGACCTTTATGTGTCTAATCCTGCCTTTGAGTCTGGCATCCAACCCCCATTTCTGATTCCTGTCTCCGTCTGTGTAGGTATCTGCTGCCAGTCACCTCCCAGTTCATCATCAAGTGGCCGTCATCTAGCTTTGGCCGCTCGACGTCCTCGACTCGCCCCCGCAGCGTCTTTACTGCACGGATGGGTCACTTCTGATGGCCACTGGAGTCCGACACCTGCTGGGAGACCATATCCAGATTTACGACATCCACACCCAAAGACAAAAAAACTGGGACCTCCAGCAGTATATTTAACGGGATTTGCCCGTCTGCATTGTTCATCGTGCATATGCATATGATCGAGCAGTCCCTGACTCCTATCCGCTGTAAAATAGCTGCTGCATTACTATCTTCCTTAGGATGCTTGTAAAGATGATGAACATTGTACATTTATTTTCAAGAACCTACAGTTTAATCAGTGGATTCCAGTGAATGTTTCAGAAAAGGTCATGTTCACTTTTTTTTTTGTTTCTTTTGCTCATTTTTTTCCCTAAATTATTTTATCGATTATTATACAACATAAAGTTACTTTTTAATATCCACTACATATTTTAGGTCATTTAGTATATTTTAAATGCTTCTTCAGAATTCTTCAGAAAACTGATAACAAAATGGGGCCGTTCACACAGGATCTGAAAATGTTCATGGCATAAATGTGTGTGTTGCAGTGGCCAAAGATTTGACTATAACTTCAGGAATTTGTATTGAAGTCTGGGGCACCTTGTGTATGTTTCATTTGAGTGACCAATCAGTTCAATTTATTCACTGAAAATATTTTTTTTTTGCATGCTGAAGAATTTAAAAATAGTGCAAATGGAATGTGTCCTGTGTGAATGCCCCCCTAAGAATGGTTTAGAAACGGAAATAGTATTAAGGGTTTTAAGTGTTAGATTTGGAGTGAGGTTTAGGGTTAGAGGTTAGGTGTAAGGGTATTATAGAATTAAAAATGCTTAGTGTATGGAATAAATGCTCTACATTATACTAGACTATACTTGCCTGTTCTGAACTTAAAGCTGAGATCACCTATCAACTTAAGGGACGCAAGTCTCTTTTACATAACTTTTATGAGCCATATTGTGTAGATGCAAATATGAACCTCGGCGTCTGAACTGTGTGATGTGCAGTGCTGATGAGAGGGATTTTTATTATCGCTGCTGGTAGAGTATGTTCGGTAAATTGTTTATGAGCTCAATGTGCTAAAACTTGGATGGCTGCATCTTGATGATACTTGAATTAATTTGTTATTTATTTTATTAACATGTCTGTGTTTACATGTAATTCAACATGTGTTTTAAATTAGCTTGTTCATTTTAACCACGGCATTACCAACGTATCAGTGACTTTATGAACGGAATAACCTTTTATGAAAGTACTGTAATAAGTGCTAATTGCAGAGCTTTGCTTTGAGTCTAATTAGGATAAATGTTCATGTAGTGTTTTAGTAAAAGTGACCTGGATGTGCCAGCTCAAACCACGCTGTGCCAACACTACTCACAACCAGCAGTGTGTTATTGAGGAGCTCTATGTGACTGTTGGCAATATTTATCATTCAATATAATTCCTGGGATTTTCTGTTCAGAATGTGCTGTTTAAAAACCTCGGAGGCCGGGTTTTCGTTTTTGGTAAGACAAATTGTAGTGACAGTGTTCTGACAGCCAACTATGTCATTCCTGCTGAAAACAGCGATAACCCAACATTTATCCATCAGACCATTTCAGGTCATTTTGCCCAACGTACCATCATGTCACAATGCCAAATATTATTTTTGCCTGGATTTTCATTCAGGAGAATGGTTTTTAATAGCAATAAAAGGCTTAAAACATCTGAACTGACTCCAGAATTCTATTTGAGAATCTCATTGAGCAGCGTCTGACCTTTCTGACTTCTGCTTCTGTCTCCTGAGGGTTTCTTAACACAAGGTACCTTACACACACCGCACATACACTTCCACAGCATGACACTTCATGTCATTCCACACAGTCTCGCGTGAGATTCCAGAGCGTAACCTTGTCATGTTTTGATCTAACCTAAGGTCATTCTCGAAAACTAAAAACTACACTGTAAAGCTCCTTGTTTCTTCCCTTGTCTCTTACAACAAAAGAAAGACCGTGACGGTGTTACTTAGCAACAGCAGAGAGAAGCATTGAGATAAAAACACGTGTTGACACGTCCGTGTGATTCTTGAATCAAAGAAATGAAAGTGTCAACAGCTGACACTCGATGTGAGTTTTGATTAAAGTCAGTACATTCTGCTTTTAGTATTTTTAGCCTTTGTCCTAACTAATTTGCTTGCATCAGTTGTTTTGCTGTCCTCAGTTAAGGAGCTTTCACACTGACAGTGATTTAATTGCTGGAGGTTAAGTTGTTGCACTGTTGTTTGCTTGTAGTTATTGCTACTTTACTACATTTATTTAATTGTATCACGTATTGTCTGCATTTCCTTTGGCGGTTACCACACTGCATTGCTGTTCAGTTGTATAAAGCTGATAAGTTGCAAATTGTTGTCTGTGTGAACTTTGTGTATAATTGTGCGTAATGCATCACTAGTAACACTGAATGAAATTGCAAGTTTCCACACTTCACAAATATTTCGATGGATTTTTTATTGGATTGTTTTATAAGGTAATACCACCGCCAACTCATACTATTTGTTAGATAAGATTTTGACGTGTTAGACCATGCAAAGAAATGTGAAAGCACCACTTTCTCTGCGTTGCCGCAATAGGATTTGTAGTGGGAATTTGAATAAATGTCTGTGACAAATGGATTTTTTTCTCTTTCAGGCCAACTAGTAGCTACTTACATGGTGGTAACACTTACATGTTGGTAACATCTAGGTTCACACACCAAAATCCAGGAACAAGTTAGCATCTTAGCACTTCCAAAGTCAATGTTGTTGTTGTTTTTTAACAGGTTTGTGATGGATGCAAGCTCAAGATATTTTCCCATTTTATTCTACAACATACAGTTGAAGACAAAATTATTAGCCCCTTCTAAAATATTTCTTTTTTTTTTTTTTTCAAATAACTCCCAAGTGTTGTTTAACAGAAAGACGATTTTTATCAACACAGCATTTTTAAACATAATACTTTATTCAGGAAGCTTTTAAGGGTTTGTAATACAAATAGAAATAAATGTATAACCAAGAATTTTAAAATGTCTACCGGTCAAAATGATTAGCCCTCTGATGTTACTAGTCAATAGTGTATCCCTTTTGCTTGATAACAGCCTTTAGTCGTTTGCTGTAGTTCTCTACAAGTTCCAAGCATGTCTCCTGAGGAATGACAGCCCATTCTTCCTTAGCAAATCTCTCAAGCTCCTCCAGATTTGTTGGTCTTCTGGCACAAACTCTGGACTTTAGTGTGCCCCACAGATTTTCTATTGGAATGAAGTCTGGGCTTTGTGCAGGCCAGTCAAGTACTCTCACTTTGCTCATTTGGAGGTATTTCTTCAGCAGAAGTGAGGTATGCTTTGGGTCGTTATCATGCTGGAAGACAAAATGTGGACCCAAACCAAGTTTTCTTGCAGACTGTCTGAGGTTGTCTTTCAAAATCTTCTTATAGTTTTCCTTTTTCATGTTTCCTTCAACCCTGACGAGATTCCCAGGTCCATCCCCACAGCATTATACTCCCACCACCATGTTTCACTGTGGGAACGCTGTTCTTGGGGTTGAATGCCTCTCCCTTCTTTCTCCAAACATAGGCAACATCTCTATGGCCAAAAAGCTCTAGTTTTGTCTCATCTGACCAAAGGACACGTTTCCAGTATGCATCACATTCCCCAGGTTGTCCTTAGCAAACTTCATTCTAGCTTGGAGGTTTCTCTTCTTCAGAAGAGTTTTTCTTGGTCGGCAACCTTGCAGTTCATTCCTGTGCAGGGCTCTAGTGGCTGTCTTCATTGAGACATCAATTGCAGGCTTGTCTAGGTCATTCACTAGTGTCTTGGCAGTTGTTCTTGGGTCTTTAGAAACCTCTCTCACTAGTTTTCTTTCCAAAGTTTTTTAAATCTTTCGCTTCCTGCCTCTGCCCGTCTTGTTCTCCACTGTGTTGGTCTCTTTAAACGTCTTGATAATGCATCTCACTGCAGTTCTTGACACCTGAAAACGCTTTGATAAATGTGTGTATCCTTCTCCATCTTTATGAGCATTAACAATTCTTTCTCTCAAGTCCAAACTAATTTCTTTTGTCTTTGCCATGATGACAGTGCATATTATTTTACTAGTTGTTTCGCAAGATACTAATCCTCAGCTTAAAATTTAATTACTTAACTAGGTTAATTAGGTTAATCAGGCAAATTAGGTTAATTTGGCAAGTCATTGGACAACAGTGGTTTGTTCTATAGCTAATCAAACTAATAATTTCTTAAGGGGGCTAATCATATTGACCTTAGCAGTTTTTTATTTATTTCATTTATTATATTCTTTTATTTTTGTTTCTCTAGAAGAAAAAAATAATAGGAAATAATGTGAAAACATTCTCTTGTTAAACATCATTTGGGAAATATTCTAAAAAATGTACAATTTCACAGGGAGGCTAATAATTTTGTCTTCAACTGTATAATACATCAGTAACACCACTTTGTGATTAACTTTTACATGTCTTGAAAAAGGCAGTTGCTAACAATTGGCAAAATGTGACTACTCAGGTTCATCATTACTCTGTTTATAATCAGGTTTTCAACTGTGCTCTTGCAAATAAACTTAAATGTAGTTACGTATTTAGCAAAAAATTATGTGCAGTAATCCAGAAGCCAATGGAAAATGCTAACTTCTAGGCTGGCCTACAAAAATACGTTATCACTGCAGCAGTATAGTTGTCGGCGATGAAAAAAACATGACTGGTGCTTGTCAAAAGTTGTCTGTCAACTGAAGGCATTTTCAGCACAAAAGCGCAGACACTAACAGTTTAGACAGCTCCCTTGATTATACTGTGCATGATCTAGTATTGTCATGTCATGACAGTGTAGACTCTTCCATTGTTGAAGTAACTGCAGATCAGCTCTTTACAGGGTAGTAGATATTAAGGCAGATTTTGATATTCTCTTTATATTGTAAGGGTCTACTCAGACAAACACAACAAACAACTGCAGAGAATGCACTTCCTCAGAAGTTCTTATTCAATGTTTCTTCCCGTGTCAGTGAGGCTATATGTTTCTTGTTCGCTTAATTTTTCTCTTATTTTAAGCCAAAAAGAGAAAATAACTTTCTTTTGGTAGATACCATTCATTAAAGTCTGTGTTTTGTAAAAACAGTAGGTTTGTGCAATGAAAGCACTCCATTGCACCACAGGAGTCACAACCGTCGAGAGGCATGTTAGAATTACTGTCTCTTGAGCCTGCTACTCTGCAGCCTTTCTATTGCCCACATATAAAGGTCTCTGGGTGCCTATTTAACGGATCACAGCCGTAGACACCTTCATGCGCTGTAAAGTGCGAGTTTAAAGCCTCAGATTACCTGTGAACGGCCAACAAGAATAGTATGATTCTGAATGCTGCCACTCTGGGATTTGAAAGTACTTATGGTGAAGTTTGCTTTTTTTCCTGCCTTGCTGCCACAAAAGCGACTCCAACCACAGAGTGGGCATTTCCACCGCTCAGCTAAGTAAGTGTCAGATAAAAAAGCCCATCTGCCAACTGGGGGCTCGTCCGGGATCCTTCTGGAGATTATCGTTGACTCCACTCTAGCCAGTTTTGCAGACAGACCCCTGTGCACTGATGTTCTGAGCTCAGGGACTCAACAGCTGCCTGGCGGTCGCAACTCCCTCTTTCATGTCGAGTGCTGATGTATTCAACAGTCTCATTCAAAGCGCTTGGTTAATTAGAACTCTTGTGTTTTTCAAGTGTGGTGATTCATACCGTTACCTTTGCCCCCCCTCCGTCATTGTGAAGGACGGCTCACTAAATGAAAATGGATTCATTAACATTGATGACTTTATTCAGCTATTTTTCTCCTTCAGTCCTCTGTGGGAATGCAAGAAAAGTCCAGCTTGCCTCCTGTCCATCTTCTCTCGCCCCAGTTGCAGGTATTGATTTAAGATTACAAACAGCCACAGTGATGGCTCAATTCTCACCGAGCAACTAACTTCTAGCTACTGTGAGTTGTAGTGGTCAATTAATGAGGAGAATGAATGGTCTTGTCAGCCTGTCCAATGTTTTGGGGTCTTATTGTCAACGCAGCAAATGTTTTTTATTTGTAATCGAATACATTCCTCCTGTGACCTGGACTCATTATGCTTGCCTTTTCTTCTGAGGTTTCCAGGAACTGGAATGCCAAGACCTAAGCAATCCCCGGAATATTTATGAACCCCCATGGTCCCAAATGAGACAAAACAGGCTTTGAACAATCGACTTTTTTAACGTTTCATGATTTACTCTCCACTTCTGAACATAATTAAGTGTGGATTGACGGTAATGGTTATAATTATAATAATTATAATTACAATAATGATTATACTTCTTAGAAGAGAGGCGAGTGGAACAAGAGCACTTCTTTACAATGTGGGAAAGCGATTTTAAAAATGGGCTTTTCTCAAATGTGTCTTTTTCTTTTCAAAATGACTGGTGTTTCTCTAAATATATTAATAATCCACTAACCGTTCTTATCAAAAGCTTTACTCATGAGTGGTATTGACTACAAAAGCCTGAACCGACTGATTGCCTGGACAATAATGCTGTTATCTGCCTCTTATCCTGCTGTTTAGCGTCTTATGCAGCTCTAGTCTTATCAGTTTCAAACAGTGAGGAGAGATGCTTGTAATGTTGGATTCTTGTAGATATCCATATGTGCTCTCTAAACTTTGTCCTGCAGAATATTTAATGTTTGACAGTGATTCCCCACAATCTTAAGATATATTAGCATAAAATGCAACTATAGGCTCTGCATTTCAGAACAGTTCAGTCCTAATTTTGTTGTGCACTGGACATCTACTATATGATTCTAAATGTTCTAGTTCTAGTTTAATGTATAGAGTAAAATGCAGTTTGATCATGACAAATATTTACGCAATATTTACTTCAAATTTACAATATTTAAAAGGAGAAATTGTATAGAAACCATTAACAAGGCTGCTGATGGATAATGAAAATGATACACGAGGAGCCTGACATTTCAAAGTGACAAATTACTGTCTTGTTCCTGGCCTTCGGCTGCAATGCATACTTGATATATACTGTAGGCTATATCAAGAGTAATATATATTAATCTTGATCTGTAAAAGGATAAAATCAATGGGTTCTTCAGTGTGTCCTCTGTTAACTTGATGTAACCCTTCTGTGTTGATCTGAGCTGCGGCTGCCTTAGAGTTCATGCCAAACATTTAATCTCTTCCTCCTACACAGGATGGCAAAAATACAGGTTAATCTGAGCTCACCGGCTGCTGCAGACACAAGATTTGAGGCTCTGACTGGGCCAGCCGGGGATTCATGAGTGAACAACTGTGAATTACTTTAACAGGTGTGAATGTTTATATGTGTGTGACCTTCTCCACAATATAGCAGTTTGTGTGCAAGTTGTGATGTCTTGCCTAATATGTTCATGCCTAATACCCGTTTCTCATTTGCCTTTACTCATTTTACATCTAAATCACTCACTTCAATGCCTTCTATTTTGACTTGCCAACAGGTGATCCAAAAGTGCTAATTGTTTGTATCATATGAAAGCCAATTTTCACTGCTGAAAAAAAAATAAACAAGGTTATTGCTATTATTTCACAAGAAGTGTGTGATATAAACCTGAAACCTGAAAGAGTTTATGTCTCGCAATTTTGACTTCTTTTCTCAAAAAGTTACAAAGAGTTATAAAATGCTTGAATGTTGTAAAAATGCAAGTTATAAAGTCCAATTCCAAGGTAAAAAAAAATATAATTTTCTTACAATTGTGTTTATATCTCACAATTCTGACTTTATAACATTTTATAAAGTCAGCATTGCAAGAATAAAACTCACTAACAAAAAAGTCAGAATTTAAAAAATAAACGTTAATTACCTTAATTTTATTTTTATTCAGTGGCAGCACCGGCTTCCATTGTATCATTAGGCTTGTCTGTGTTTGTAACATTTCAGACTGGAGTGTGTGAGCATTGTGAAATTGAAGCAGAGCGAGTCAAGTTGCGTGACTGTGCTGATATTCAGTACAACAGCTCTCTTGCTTTTTGTGATTTCGCTTAAATATCACCTGACAAATGTGTGTAGGACATTATATTCTCATCTGTCTGTCAAACCCTGAATATCTGCATGGAGACTTTCCTACACGTTTTTTTTCTTTCTAAAAATGGATGTTGAATGTTGGTGAGAATGTTGGAGAAAAGCCAAACCATCCAGAATTTCCGGATGACAAGGGTGAGATGTGTTAGTAATGTACCGTGAAATCAGTAGGGTAAATAAAGCTGTCTGTTATCTCTCTACCATGTGATGAGGCAGAAGCCAAAGGATTTAATAGGACTTACTCAAGAGGGAGTTGATGCCCGCAGGAGAATGCAAACGTCTTTCTGTCAAAAAAACGTCAGACAGCTCCTTACTTTCTCTCCTGGCTTTCTCACCCCAGTCTTAATTCCTCACCGAGCAACTGCAGAGATAAGTGATTAAGTTTGCATTACATTGTTTTCATCATAGCTGACATAGTGACATTGCATATTTGTTGCATAGAAATATGTCACTTCTTGTCACAAATAATTGTTCACTGCACTATTTTTTTATGGAGATTTTAATAGGCTGTGAAGAGCCAATGAGATCTCATGAGTATTCGTAAGTATTTTCAAAAAGATGTGCTTCTACCACACGCACATTTATTGTTTCAAATGTTTTTTTTTTTTTGTTTTTTTTTTTATAAAATTTTCTGTAGAACATGGAAGTTTTGAATTTTAAATAACAATTTTGAAACTTGAAATTTAAAATAAAATAATAATAATAATAATAAAATAAATAAAAAATCCACCAAAAAAATATCATCCATTTTATTCTTGCACTATAATCCAAAATTTCAGATTACATATGATTGCGTTGTGTGAGAAACAACCAAAATCTAGTTTTATACAGTGATCAACATCTAGCAACCATGATTATGAAATCCTGTGAAATCTATATAAATTACAAATTTGCCACATCAAGTGTGTCACGAATCTGGTCCTTGGCCACCAGATGTCGTCCTCTCAGTACATTGACTCTCTACACTCTACACAGACTGTTGTCACGCCGGACTACACTTCCCATCATCCACTGCACTGATTACATACACACAGCTGCATCCAATCAGACACACTATTTGTGCCTTGGACTTCCTCACTCAGATGGCCGAGCATTGTATTGCGCTTAGCACACTCCATGTGTTAGCATTACAAAGACATGAAGCGGGCCGATCCATATGTGAGCTTTTATTAATAAACCTAGACATTGACATAGACAGGCAGGTGATCGAACATCAGCAAAGAGGTATACAGAAGGCAAGACATAAGAATAATCTATTGAAATGGTGAGGGTCGATCGGCAGCGAACGTAATCTAAGGGCCTAGGCGAAAGGGTAATCCAAAGGACAAGACAAAGAGTAATACAAGACAGGCGAGGAATCCCAGGGCAGGCTGCAGACTAAACAAGATGAGAAACCAGGCGAGGATATCAAAACACAAATGACTAGACTAGAAACAAGGGAAGACTTGCTCTGTAGAGATGCTAACGCATGGAGTGTGCTAAACGCAATACAATGCTCGGCCATCTGAGGCACCAGATTAGTGACAGAGTGCAACATATGTATGATACGTAAACGGTTTGTATAATGAGTGCATTTGAAGGACATATGTGTGCCTACATGGAGTGGATCAAGAAAACGTTAGGATAACATTTTTATATATATAACACCGTCCTTATGTACATCTACCCAAACATGGCAACAGGGTTTCCACATGTTTTAACCAACAAATATCCATGATTTTTCAGTCATTTGTGATGAGGTATCAGTCTATAGATATTGCACTCAGAAAAGAGCAACGTCTTACAGATGAAATAATCCTGATCTAGAAAAAAGACCATGCATCTGAAAAAAGCTTGAAAAAATTATTTAGTTTTTCAGGCTTTTAAATTACATTTAAAAAATCTTCTTATGCTTCCAAATTTTCCATGACTGCAGGAACCGTGTTTATTATGTATACCATGTTGGGTATGAAGTAGAAAATCTATTCAGAGACAGGCATTTCCTGTGGCACTGAACCAAAGGATGTCAAAGTAAATTAAGCTACACATCTTCAGGCATTTTAAGTTTGAACAAGTATTATAAAACCAAAAAGCACATTTCACTTCTCACGTATATACTTGCAGACTGATTTGTGAAACATAAGAGGAGGATTTATCGCATGAACCAGTCACAGCCGAACATAACCAGTCATATCCAATCATATCACAGTGGAGGCATTGCCTGCTGTCACGTGACTTTCCCCCATTTACAGGGGGTCTGTTAAAACTCAATGGGCTTAAGGGAGGCGAGAAAGAGAAAACACATGCTGGTGTCACTGTTGGACAGTGTTTCTTGAGAATAATTTGTGATTTATACACTTTTTAATGTTGTATTTAGTAATTTTGACTTGTGTGTGTGTGTGTATATACATTTCTATTTTCATCAGAGTGATTTCTTTCAGGTTGACAGTGGCACAAGAGGTCAGTGTATGGTTGGATGAGTACGAAAATCATATGAATCATATGGCCCTCATAGTCACCATCTCAGCCAATTTGAATATTCATCTGAGATTTTGGACCAATGTTAGACAGTGCTCTCCACCATCATCAAAACAGCAAATGAGGGAATATTTTTTGGATGACTGGTGTTCCAGAGACTGTAGAATCAGTGCCAGAGGAACTGAAGCGGTTCTGGCGGCATGTGGTGGCCCAACACCTTACTAAGACACTTTAGGTTGAGTTTTCTTTTAATTTGTCACCCATCTGTGTATGGTATGTATAGTATACAGACTATATGTGGTCCTGCATACATCAGATAACTTTTTTTTCCCCATCACCTCAAGCTCAGTTTTTTTTATTTTTTTGTGGCCAACTCTGTTTTGTGGACCACATTATGACAACTGCCAGGTCCTGCCACTTCATTCTCCGCAGCATAAGGACTATAAGGCCCATCCTCAACACCTACTGTACCAAGCTCCAGGCTCCAGTCTTTTCTGGAAACTCTTCTATTGCCGGACAACCAGCATCTGCCACCCAACCCCTCGAGGGCATTCAAAATACTGTTTGTTTTCAACCTCCAGAAATTCTCTCACATTACTCTTCTCAGGTCTCTTCACTGGCTGCCAGTATCTGCAAGAATTCAATTGGAAACACCGTTTCTGGCTCACACCGCTGCCAATGCTCCCCCTGCCCCCATTACCTTCATGCCGTCATCGAGCTGTGTGTCTCTCCACATGAAGGGCTCCTGCCTGTTCAGCTCCAGAAAGTTCTTCATCCTTGTTTTTGACTTTCACGTAGTATTAATAGGGAACTTTTACTTTACAGCTCCTAAGTTTTACATTCCCACAATATAAGACTGCTGTGTAGAACTTTTACTTTGAAAATTAGTTCAAAAAGTAACCTCCACTGCTGATATTTTGACAAAAGTTTTTGTCTTCAGTAATTCTGGTTGAGTGGTGTGTGTTTGTTTGAAAAGTTGGGGTTTAAAAGACAGTTAATATTCAGTAATATTATTGATTATCAACACTCAAATGAAAAAGCTTGATGATTGCTTTATAGCTGAATTAATTTTTTATGTCATTTGATGTTTTTGGCACAGTTAAACTGAATTGACCTTAGTATTGAGACTATTATCTTGTGCAGAGCTGCTTTATATAGTAGCTGAATTGAATTTGTTTTCTAATTGCTGAATTTTTGAAACATTGACACAACACTGAACACTGAGCCGATTAATGACAATATGGCCTTTTGTAGAGCTGCTGTATAGTTGAATTGAATTGTTTAATAACTGATTACCTTCGCAGCATTGACTTTGTTATTGAACTAAAGATCAGCATTTAACTAGATTCAGTGCTAACTGCTATTTGTAAATCTGCTTTACAGCTGAAACTGAATTTGTTAAATAGCTGCTTAAAATTACAGCATTAATGTTGTTTTCAATGCTTTGAAATGTGTACTGTATAAAATACTATATAAATGAATGTAACTAGATTGGCTTGCTTAGGACACACAGTTCTAGGAGAAAAAGCTTCAAACATGTTCATGGAAGTACTAGTCAAAAGATGAGAGAATGAGAAAATTATACACCACGGAGGAAGCTGATACTGTACAGTATGTGAATAAAAGAGCGTAAAAATGCAGTGCTGTAACTTTGCACAGACAGTCATTGTTGAACTAATTCATGTCCCTTTGAGCATTGCTGACTCGTGCCTCCTACAAGCTCTGAAAACAAATGGCCCTCCTGTAAACAGGCTGTTTGTAGATACGGTCAGCTAAGCCCGAACACAAGATGTCCTGGGGGTGTCGGGGAGCAGGGGATGTTGATAGGTCATGAGAGAGAAAGAGAGAGAGTGGTTTTAACACAAAAGACAGAGCGCAGTTCAAGCTCTGTTAGAGTGAAATGAAAAACACTTTCTTCCTCCGTCCTCACGTCCACCATCTGACCTCTACGGATACTGGATTGTTTTTTTTGTTTTTTTTTTTCCTTAGTGAATTGTTGGGAATACTGTTTGGGAAAACTGTAGAGTAAGAATCTATCAGCGTGGAACAACTGACCTTACATAACTGATGGCAAGTGTAATAAATCATCATAATACTCACTTTGTGAATTCTGGAGCCAAAAGCTGCTGATGTGTTTGTATTAGTACACTGCTAATCTGGGAACATGACAATGAAATATTCCTTACAGAATTAGTTTAGCCAAAAAGGAAGATTCTGTCATTATTTACTCACCCTGATGGCTTTTCTCTGTTTAAGAGAAAAGGAGACGTTAAAATGTTCAGCTCTTTTTTCTATAAAACCATGTATGTAAGTATTTTTATTATTAAAAGTATTATAAAAAATAAAAAGATCTAAATCTGCTCCCTGCATTGTATATCCCCCGCAGTCTTGTTTCCATTTATGTGGAATTAAATAAGACATTTTACCTGACTAAGATCCATAATAGCATATTATGGCCATGAGCTATGAAGCTCCAAAAAGCACACACTGTCAATATGAATTGCTGTTTGTAAATAATTTCTGTTCCATAAATGATGTATTTCCAAGTGAAACAGGAAATCCATTCATGAAAGTGGACATTCCTTACCAGAATGGAGCCAGACCAATTACAATATAAGTGGATGCCTAAATAGTGATTTGGCTACATGTGATGTCAGCAGAGAGGAAAGTTGTTTCAGAGGAAAAAACAAGCAATTTGTTAAAGATTATGAGGAGAAAATTTCCACTTTGAAATAATGGCTGCAGTGACCATCTGATCTGGATACAGACTGGATCTGGGTGGCGACGGTGACCTCTGAATAAGAATGAAACAGACTAATATTAGCGTAGATGGCATTCTTCTTATGATGTAGCAAGTACATTGGGTGTTATGGGAAGTGTTCCCAGTTCCGCTTGACCTAATCAATGCAAATTCTTAACAGATATGAATATTAGAAATGTGTTATGTGTAAGCCTGAAAAAGCATGATAAAATCATAATTACTTTTGACTGGTAGCTTTGTATACTTCAGAGTAGTTTTGCAGTGTCACTGTAAAAAGAAAGTGCTTTTCAGTAATAACAATTCCGACCAGTGTTACTCTCCTTTTGATTGAAATGTTCCAGTTCGCAGCTTTTCCTGAAGTATCAAGGTCTCAGGCTGCCAAGTAACATCAACCCAAATGATGTGAACACTGCGCTCATTATGTAGCCCTGCTGCCCTGCTGTTTTTCACCAGCACTACAGTGGACAGATGGTCACAAACACTGACCAGCTATTTCCTGGTCACCTGAGCAGCGAGGAGCGGCTCACTTTGAGCTGGCTTCCTGCCTGCCTCCGTGGGTCCTGGGAAGGGTCAGCATGAGCCAGCATGTGAAAGGAGCCATACTGCCATATTTGTTATTCCAGCAAAGTCTTCTGGTTGAGAACAGGCCACCAACATCTTTTTGTGAATGAGCAAAGTAGGTTTACGAGGACTAAACAGATCTGAACATAGCATTAGAGCTACGTCGTACTTCACTGGCTTGAAACGGCCATCAAAGCCTGTAAATATTAAGCGACGGATTCCTAGCAACAAAGATGTTCGTGAGTGATTAAGGAATGAATCGTCCTGGTTGATGTTTAAAGCATTGCTTTGTTCATTTGATCCTGAAGGATAAACAACAATGCTGGAAAACAACCAGAGCCTTCATTTGTTGAGAAACAAGGCAGTTTTCAGAGCAGATGTTCCTGTTTTACAGGAGTCTCCGGCAGATAAGGTTTGAATTATGAAGGGAAATATTTATCCAGGCAGAAGAATATTACTCTTCCCCGTCGCTCGGCCACACATTTGCACAGGCAAAACACAATATCCAGGGGAAGTGGAGGAGTTAACCTCATTTGTTGCCAGGGGTGATAAAACTAACCCAAGATCAGACAGTCAGATATACAATGACAAATATGTGTCTCTTGTATACACACTACTGGTTGAATATTGTGGAATAATTATGAGTTTTACGAATTTGAATTTTTTTTTTTTTTATAAAAAGTCTTGTCCTGCATTTATTTGATCAAAAAATACAGCAAAACAATATATGAAATGTTATTGCAATTTTAATGTAAACATATTTTAACATCCATTATTATTGTGATGCACAGCAGAATTTTCAGCAGCCAGTTGTAATTGTAAGTCACTTTGGATAAAAGCGTCTGCTAAATGTAAATGTAAATTAATCTAAAATAAATATAAGAAATGGATACTTTATAACTTATATTATAACTTGTTTATAACTTATATTAACTTATAGCTATATATTATATATAGTCAATTATAATGTTTCAAGAAAAGTCTGTTTCAAAATAATGTTGTTTTTTTCTTTCTTTCTTTGAAGAATGAAAAATGACATATCTATCTATATAAAGTTATAAAGTATCAATTTATTTATAATATATAATTGTTTATTTGGAGGAGACTGTGAGGACTAGTCTCAGTAACTATGGGTGTTTATGGGTAAAAAAAGGTTTAAAAATTCCACTATTATATTTTTGTGACGGCTTTGTTGTTAGAATAAGGGTGCAGTATGTGTCACATTTTTAAATTTGTGTTTTAATTGTATGCACTTTGCAATATTGCAAATATATATATATAAAAAAAAATGTTTGATATTTTTGTATATTAACTTCTAATTCACATTTTGCTGCTTTGTTAATTGTTTTGTTGTTCATAATTGATTTACCATATAATATGCTATTGAATGGGATACATTAGAATATGTATGAAATCACAGTAGAATTGTTTAATGAATAGCTTTTTAAAATAAACCTACCCTGAGAAATCTCACTCAATTAAAAGTGTGACAACTAGCTCCAGTGTTCCCTATAATGTATTGCATTACATTGCAACACACTCTTTAGTAATTTCTGAGATTTCTCAAGTTATTTAAATCATGCCATTTGATAGAATTTTTTTTATTTATTTTTTATTTTTTATCACCCCATTGCCATGTTTTATTCACTTCTGTATCATGATATGCATAACTTCAGCTCTTATCCATTGAATAATAATTTTTCGGTGAATAAATCTTATCAGCTGTGAAATTTGGCACTGAGCGTCTGTTGGCTGATGACATATGAAGATAAAATGGCTCAAAACTCTAGTTCTCTTATGTCAGAATGTCAACTGTGATACTTGAAGTTTTAGATTTCAGTCTAAATAACGCATAAATGAAATGTCACGACTATATTTGACGTTAATGAAATATCCCATTATCCAGGGCCTCCAAGATGAATTTAAAAAATCATTAAGAGATACATTAACACAGATCAAGCTACTCAGCTTACCAGAGGAAAAACACATTTTATCCACCCAGCCGTGAGATTAATGGTTTTATAAACATGATTAATGAGCGTTATTTGTGTTGACAGTCCTTGAGTGACATGTTACAGGTGTGAGGTAGCCCACAACAGCTTCCTCTTAAAAGAGACTTTACAGCTGTCTCCTGCTTACCAAACTACCTTCTCCATCAGCGGCAGAGCGCCATGACTGGGAGCCAGAGCCTTTGAGTGTGATGATAAACATTTTCCAGGCTCACAAGGAAAGTTTTTGTTCACTTCCAAATCATGGAGTGTTCACGGTCCTTAACATTCCCAATGGACCGGCCGAACTGAAGAAATAGTTAAGCTGTCATCTAGCAATCGGACACAGCAGCCCACCAGACATCCAGAGAGCAGTTGGCAGGATCCATGAAAAAAAAAAAATCAAAGGGATGAAAAACAACTGGAATCAGGATTCATGTAACAAGAATTTAGATGAGCTGACAGAACATGTCAGTAGCTTAAACTTCATATCTCAAATTCCTTGATCCTCACCTCTTAATTTTATTCCTGTCTGTGTTTGATCTTTAAAAACCGTTAAATGGGTGTTTCTTTAACTATGGACACTTCTGGCCCTGTGGACATTTAGAAAATAAACTATCCTAAAACACACTCTTCACACTCTTGCTAGTTTATTTCATATGTCTGCTATGTCAACCAGTGGACATTCACAGGAGAATTCTGCCTTTTTTTGTTCGTTCTGAACTTTCATGAACAAATCCACCACATCTTAAATCATGCATTTTGCTCAATTAACAATTTGAAATCAAAATGTAAACTTTTTTTTAATGAATCCCCACAAAAATAATAATCCTAACATTCTATTATTATTATTATTATTATTATTATTATTAATAGTCATTTATTTACATGTCTCAGATTTTGTCTTAAGCACGCTTTTTACTGACACTGTTGTCTGCTTGGCAACCAAATACTTAAAGTTTTGGAAAGAAAGAAAGAAAGAAAGAAAGACATATTAGTGATAAAATTATTGGTTGTGGTCTAGAAATAGATATCTTAGATATTTTCCGCAATAGATACACTGCAAAAAATGCTTTTCTAACTAAGAATTTTTGTCTTGTTTCTAGACAAAATATCTAAAAATTCTTAAATCAAGAAGGATTTTCTAGACAAGTAAAAATTATTGTCTTGTTTTCAGAAAAAAAAAAGTCAAAATTAAGTGAGGTTTTGCTTGAAACAAGCAAAATAATCTGCCAGTGGGGTAAGCAAAATAATTTCAAGCAGAAGACTAGATTATTTTGCTTACCCCATTGGCAGATTATTTTGGTTGTTTCAAGCAAAAACTCACTTAATTTGAACTTCTTTTTTTCTGAAAACAAGACATTAACATGTACTTGTCTAGAAAATAATTCTTGATTTAAGAATTTTTAGATATTTCGGCCGAAAAAAATCTAAGCTAGAAAAGCATTTTTTGCAGTGTATCTAAAATGGCTAATGTGTTTTTTTTATTTGTTATTTTCAAAAATGTGTATTTTCATATTAAATAAAAGTAAACAATACAGACAATACAAAACAATAAAAACACACATAAACAAACATAAATTCAAATAAATAAAAATAATAATAAAAAAAGGTAATAAAAACACAAAAGTAATCAGTGTCAGACTTTTTACATATGAATTTTGTCCAGAAAGATCTAGAACATGTTTCCCTCAGGGCAGTCAGTTCTCAGGCGTTCTCGGTCTTGCTCAAGGGCACAATGCTGATAGAACAGGACTGTAATCTCAGTAACTCTCTGGTTCATGGATCACTTACGACAGAACAGGCAACCTTTGTGTAAATGGCCCAGTTCCTATAGCATCAGACTGCCACTAGACCCGTAAATTAGTCGGCCAGGAGGGAAACATTTCAAGCCACCAGCATTCCTCTGTGGTCTCTTGTCTGGGCCATAACCTCACCTGTGCTGAGAGACTCAGATCAGACCACCTCGGCCACCTGGATGCACAGAACTATAGTTTCAAAACCCCAGTGCCGAATTCTGGAAATCCATTACAGAAATGCTTATTTTTCTCAGCAATATTTGTTTTAATGTAATGAACAGCTGCTACATAACTTCAGCATAAAAGCTATAGCCTATTACTAATAGTGCTACAGTGAAGATAGTTAAGACAGCAAGAACTTTAGTTAACATGGGACAAAATATTTTAATACGACACATTCAGTATAATACCCCTTTGAAATAGTTACTTTATTTGTCATACAGCTTGAAATTAGACCCCATTCCAAATTACTTTTCCAGCTTTATTTACAATTTTGGTCTTGCAACATCAAACCAATGAAAGAAGAACACAACAGTTCTGAAAATAAATCCTCAGCCCCTTGATTTAATACTTCAGCCATCAGTCTTTTTGGATATGTCTGTGCTAGCTTTGCACACCACGATTGGGGAATATTTGCCCATTCTTTCTTTGCAGAATTGCTCAAGTTCAGTCAAATTCTGACTGCTCTCTTCAAATCCATCCACTGATTTATGATTGGATTTAAGTCAGGGCTTTGACTTGGCCACTCAAGGACATTCACCTTCTTATCCTTAAGCCAATTCTGTTTTGTTTTGGCAGTATGATTAGGGTCATTGTTGTGTTGGAAGGTAAAGGACCTGCCCATCTTCAGCTGTCTAGCAGAGGGACGCAGGTTTTCCTCAAGAATTTGGATGTACTTGGCAGCATCCATTTCCCCTTCAATCCCGACCAATCGCCCAGTCCCAGCTGAACAGAAACACCCCCACAAAATAATGCTGCCACCACCATGCTTCAGACTTCTCCAAATGTGTTTTTGTATAGAGCAAACCGGGTTGTCTGCTTGGCAAGCAAGTATTTAAAGTTTTGGAAAGAAAGAAAGAAAGAAAGAAAGAAAGAAAGGAAGAAATATTAGTGGTAAAATTATTGGTTGTGGTAGAGGAATCGGTTTTGTGCAATAGATACTTAAAATGGCTAATGTTTTTTTTTTTTTTTTGTTATTTTCAAAAATGTGTATTTTCGTATTTTAAGAATAAAAGTCTAGCACTGTGGCAAAGATAAAACAATAAAAGCACATAAATAAATACATTCAATTTACATCTTTTTTTTTTTTATTATCATGTTACTTGTTGGGGGAAACATAAAGTAATATTTTGAAAACATCTGAGGTACTGTCACTATTAAAATGTGATCAGTAGCATGTAGCTTAGCTTTTCTCAACACTGGTAGTAAAACGACATATAGAGCCAAAGAAATACTAATTAATTTCATACATATTATTACAGGAACAGTCTCCTGATGTAACCCAAGGTTAAGTGCCTTACTCAAGGGCACAATGGTGATATTTCATGAATAAATCCTTCTGGGGTTTGAACCTACAACCTTTCAATTACTGGCCCAGATCTTTAACCGCTAAGCTCCGCGACCCACCCAAAGACTACTTAATGTAGTTACCCACCCAGAGCCATTTTATTGGCCTGATGGCTGAAAATCTTTGCGGTAATGTTTCGTTGGTCTGCTGTAAATGATATATAAAATGAGACATTTCCAGTGTAAACACACAGAGCAGAAACAGGTGTAGGCATCACTAATGCTCAATGACTATGAGGTCACAAAAAACCCACAATTCCTTCCACCGCATGAACTCCAGCTCTGAAACCCCAAATGCATCCCATCACAAACTCCACCCAGAACCGTCCACTCCACCCGGCCCATAAACACCAAAGCTAACTGGAACTGTCATCTGAAGTTTACTGCTGTTTTGCTATTTTGCTACAGAGTCTGAAAAAAAGGCATCTGGATTTCTTCCTAAGTGCATCTCAATTGTCCTGGGCTGTGCAAAAATCTTTGGAGGGATGTTACCAGGGCATTTCTGTGTGGTTTTGGGTAGTTAGGTGGTTGCTTAGTTGTCCAAGTCAAAAAGTTCACCCCTACGTCTTTATGACATACTGGCCTCCAGATTGGGCTTCAGGACATTTCAATAAAAGTCCAGATGATTTTTTTCCCAACCGTTCATCATATTTTCACCAGATGGGGATTGTAAGTCCGCTCATAAAAATGCTAGAACACCTCTTCTCAGCAAGCCGCATGAATCGAGGTATCATTCATGTCATAAACACAACCGTGTGGGACAGTATGAGCCAAAATATAATTTTTACAGTCAAGGATTTGAACCATCTGAGCCTCAGTATGAGACATAGTGAATATCCTGATGTTATTTTCATCAAGCTGATGACAAAAACAAATAAATAGAAAGTTTGTTCACATTGATTTTAATGTTCAGTTCTCACTATCAACTTACTATTAACTATGACTTTTGCCACAGTAAACATCTAATTTGCTGCTTATTATTAATTAGTAAGGTAGTTGTTAATTTAGGTATGGGGTAGGATGAAGAAATCTAAAATACTGTCATGCAGAATAATGCATTAATATGTGACCCTGGAGCACAAAACCAGTCTTAAGTCGCTGTGGTATAGTTGTAGCAATATCCAAAAATACATTGTATGGGTCAAAATTATTTATTTTTCTTTTATGCCAAAAATTATTAGGATATTAAGTAAAGATCATGTTTCTTGAAGATATTTTGTACATTTCCTACCGTAAATATATCAAAACTTAATTTTTGATTAGTAATATGCTTTGCTAAGAACTTAATTTGGACAACTTTAAAGGTGATTTTCTCAATATTTAAATTTTTTTGCACCATCATCACCAGATTTTCAAATAGTTGTACCTCGGTCAAATATTGTCCTATCATAACAGACCACACATCCATAGAAAGCTTATTTATTCAATTTTCAGATGATGTATAAATCTCAATTTCGAAAAATAGACACTTATGACTGGTTTTGTGGTCCTGGGTCACATATGTGCTTTATAAGTACTAATAAAATTGATATTTGAAAACTGAATATAATTGAAATTGCCAATGTGAAAGTAATAGCCTATGCATGCTAGTTAATAGTGAGAATTGGTCCTTAAAAAAAGTGTTACCAAAATGTTTACCTGCACAAATGGCAAACACCTGGCAAACTAGATGACAGAATCTCAAACACGGCAAAGATCACAAACCAGGCTGGAGTAGGATGTGTGTGAACGAGGGACCGCAGATTGGGCTTGTGGCACATGTGTCTTTGCAGCAATTTTGATGTAGTACCAGGATGAACCAGATGGTGGTGTTCTCTGCAACGGTTCCATAAATCAAAACCTGATCATCTTCATCCTATCCCTCCTTATTCATTAAAAAAGCTGGGAATAATAAGTCCCTGAGAAATGGGGAGAATGTGATGAAGCTGTACTTAATAATGTATCCATCCTGTCACATCCACCTCTCCTGATTTCTGCTCCCCTGTTGCGGTGGTGACTAGTGTGAGCATTTGTAAACTCTCTGTTTCTCTTTAGACATCTCCACCCAAACACATAAAAAAACACACACACACACACACACACACACACACATGAAATGGCCAAAATAAAGAAGCATTTAAATGTTTAACGTGATTTAAAACAATGCTAGTTTGCAAAACTTTTTCCGTCTGTCACAGTAAAAAAAAAAAAAAAAAAACAGGCAGACGGTGACTGCCATATGTGACTGGTGAATAAAGTAAACGAAAATTCCACAACAAACAAACAAACAAACAAACAAAACAAAAAAAGTTGAAAAAACAATGTATAACAATATTTAATTTTGTCAGACTAATTAACTATATACTTGATATATTTAGATATACAGATATACTTACAGTTTTTAGAATATGGAACACTTATTT